>CM035124.1:95779480-96379480 GCA_020205555.1 Panax stipuleanatus
TATATAATTATTATTATTTTAATTTCTAAAGGAGTTTAGTAATTAATTTAATATTAGTACTCTCATTTATTCCTAATAAGATTAGGAGACAAATTAATTAAATGAATTTAATTAATTATTTCCCATGTGGTGGGAAGCCTAAATTAATTAAAGGAGTTTAATTAATTAAAAGAAATCCCATGTCTAATAGGATTAGAAGGGTTGACCAATATCTATATAAGAGGATTCTTATAATAGATATTACTTGATGCAATTCCAATTGTTGGAGAGTACTCCTTTTCTATAGAGGATAGAAAACTAAAGTTTAGCCAAACACCCTCCTTATTGATAATTCATCTTCCTTGGTGGATCACCTCTAGAGGCCAAACACTTGGGTGGCTAACGTTGATCAAAGGAAGGAATCTAACCCGGAAATTCAAGGAGATCACGAAGAACAAGGAGTTGAACTAATACCTGTGGAAGCTTCGTTCTACAAGGGTAGATTCCATAACTTCTTATTTATCGTTTAAATTAATAATTTGCATAAAGGATGATCCGGGTAATGGTTTTGTAGAAATTTTTTAAACTCTGATATACCATGCTTCCGCTAATTTTTGCAATTTGATTGCGTCACGATTTCGTACAAACCCAACAGTGGCATCAGAGCCAAACCTTTATGCAATTATTAATTTATTTTGATTTCATATACATATGGGTATGTATTTAAAATAATTATTGGGCATAATTTTATTGTATAAAATTAATTTTTTAAGAAAAAAAAATGACGTTCTTTTTTGGGACGAATCACAATTTTTTTTGGGGGTGCTAATCTTGAATTCTGCAAGGAAAAGGTGTTGTCTCTTTCTTACTCCAAAAAGAAGATGACCCATCAGGAAAGGACTCTTTTAATAAACCTGCAGGACTCTTTTAATAAAAGAAGGTTACTTCTTTTTAAAAAATAAAAGTGAAATTTATATTATATATATATATATATATATATATATATTTATATATTATATTCTAAATAATTTTATAATTAAAATAAAGAGTTTATTTAATCTTGAAATTGGATTTCATGCAATTTAAAATTGCCCATTAAATGATACTCATATATATATGGAATATTTTAATTCATGAGATGAATATTTATTTATTGATATATATGGTGATACGTATGATAATAATGGGATTGATTATGGACTATTTGACCAATGTGATTGGATTTTATTTTAGTTGAATGCTTGAATGAATGGATTTTATTAAATGGGGTCTGTGTACCTCGTCTTCTCTAAAAAAAATTCTTGATGTAAAATTCTATCTCCCTCCTATGTACTTCCCCTTGACTGCTGATCAAGGTTTCTATTTAAATTAAATAGTTTAATGTAATAGAAATAGTTAGAATTATCTTGAAGAAATTGGAGACCAAGGAGCAAGGAGCGCGGGTTTAAATGTAATAGTTATATTTAAATTTAAATTCTTGCACTCCTAGGTTTGACCTTTTGGTTCACTTGGTGGCTAAAGTGAACCAAACTAGAATAAAAGTCCATAATCAATCCGGGTAGAATATAATATTCTATATTGCATGCTAAATATTATATATATTATATTTTATGCAAACATGCTTTGCATGTTTAATAAAATGACGCGTATTTTATATATATATATGCATGCGCGCTAAACAAGATGAGACAAATAATAACAAATCCCTCAAAGAAATAATATTAAGTCCGAAGCGTTCCAATAATATTTGGAATATCGAACGTCGCCTTCTAGCATGATAAATTAATAGAGTATTAAATATTTAATATGAGCTTGTTGTGCTATCCACAAGGCGAGTATTGCGTATTTAAGATGTTAATTAATCACATTTGATGCTTATCAAGAAATTGAACGATCTAGTCTTGTTGTGCTATCCACAAGGACGAACATTTTTCTTTTTTGAATTATGGAAGTGCTAGGCTGGACTTAACTTAAATCATTTAGTTCGGATGTGCACACACTTGACCATTATGATTTAAGAGGCAAAATAAAAGGAGTTATATAGTGATGTAATTGACAGAGTTGTCTACCTATTTATTTGTATATCGCTTGTTGTGCTATCCACAAGGTTATATACATTTGAAATGGGATCCTTATTCTCACTAGCAAATCTTTAATTAGATGTTGCCGAACTATATAAGTGAGGGTAATATAGTTTGATAAAAATAGTGGAGATACCAATTTAAAATAAAGACCTAAATTTATTTTGGTATGCAAAATTAATAAAATGAATGTTTGCTAAAATGTTATTTTTCACATGCAGAATTTTAAAAATGTCAAAATCACTAATTTCACTGCGAAGCATACTTGATGCTAATAAGCTTACCGGGCCGAATTATACGGACTGGCTAAGAAATCTGAGAATAGTTCTCACTGCTGAAAAGATTTCTTATGTCCTAAACTCACCTGTCCCTAGAACTATTCCAGAAACAGCCTCTGAGGAAGAGATGCCACCATTGTAAAGTGGCAAGCTGATGCATCTGTGGCTCAATGCATAATGCTCGCATCCATGAATAACGAGCTTCAGCGTCAGCACGAAAACATGGATGCTCCTACTATGTTCATTCACCTCAAGGAGTTGTATGGTGAACAAAGTAGGACTGCTAGAAATGAGATATCTAAGGAGCTCTTCCGATCTCGGATGACCAGGGCAAAGTGAACATAAAGGAACAAAAGAAATCTGATCCAGCTAGCAAAGGAATGTGCTTCCATTGCAACGAGCCGGGTCATTGGAAGAGGAACTGCAAGAAGTTTCTGGCAAAGAAGAAGCTTTGAGAAGCTTCGACTTCCAATCAAGGTTTGTTCATGATTGAAATTAATTTTTCAGAAAGTCAAAATTCTACTTGGGTATTGGATACCGGCTGTGGTTCTCACATATGTAATAATGTGAAGGGACTGGTCAGAAGTAGAAAGCTGAACAATGATGAGGTGATCCTACGAGTGGGGAATGGAGCAAAGGTTGCTGCATTAGCTGTAGGAACTTATTATTTAGCAATGCCTTCGGGCAAGTCCATTTATCTTAATAATTTTTATTATGTTCCGAATATTATTAAAAACATTATTTTAATTTCTGTATGGATATGGAAGGATTTAACGTTGTTATAAAGAACAATAGTTGTTCTATTTATAAAGACAATGTTTTATATGGTGTTGAAAATTTGCGAAATGGACTTTATACACTTGACTTACAAGAAAATATTTTTCAAATTAAACAAACTAAGAAAAGGAAAAGAGATGATATTAATTATACCTACATGTGGCACTGTAGACTCGGTCATATCAATGAAACAAGATTATCCAAGTTGCATAAAGATGGGCTCCTTAAGTTATCTGATTATGAATCATATCCAACTTGTGAATCTTGTCTCATGGGTAAAATGACTAAATCTCCTTTTAGTGGAAAAGGAGAAAGAGTTACAGAGTTGTTGGCATTGATTCACACAGACGTTTGTGGACCTATGACAACAAGTGCACGGGGTGGGTATTCTTATTTTATTACTTTCACTGATGATCACTCAAGATTTGGATATGTGTATTTAATGAAATACAAGTCAGAATCATTTGAAAAGTTCAAAGAGTTCAGAAGTGAAGTAGAGAAACAAACGGGCAAGAGTATAAAGATACTTCGATCAGATTGAGGTGGAGAATACTTAAGCGGTGAGTTTCTCAATTATCTCAAAGAAAATGGTATAATCTCACAATGGACTCCTCTAGGTACACCACAGTTAAATGGAGTATCTGAAAGGAGAAATCGAACACTGTTGGACATGGTTCGATCTATGATGAGTTTTACCGACCTTCCAATTTCCTTATGGGGATATGCCCTAGAAACGGCTGCATACCTACTTAACAAGGTACCTACCAAATCCGCCCCAAAGACTCCATATGAGATATGGAAGGGGAGGAAACCAAATCTTAAGTATGTTAAGACTTGGGGTTGTCCATCTTATGTCAAAAAGTTTGAAAACGATAAGCTACAGACTAAATCCGATAAGTGTAAATTTGTGGGATACCCTAAAGAAACTTTAGGGTATTATTTCTATCATCCAACTGATCAAAAGGTGTTTGTTGCGAAACATACTGCCTTCTTGAAAAAGGATTTTATCCATGAAGGGGTCAGTGGGAGTAAGATATATCTTGAAGAAGTTCAAGACCCACAAATTACCACGGATCAAAGTCAGGTACCTGACAAAGTAGAAGAACCTACTATACCACACCCTGTTCGTAAATCTGGAAGAGTACCGAAGATACCTGAGAGATATAGATTCGTTATAGAGGATGACGATGAGGTACACATCATGAATGATGATGATCCATTGAATTACAAACAGGCTATGAGTAATAAAGACTCAGGGAAATGGCTTGAAGCTATGAAATTCGAAATGGACTCCATGTATGAAAACAAAGTATGGACTTTGATTTCACCACCTGAAGGCATTAAGCCTATTGGGTGTAAATGGGTCTTTAAAAGAAAGACTGGAGCGGACGGCAAGGTAGAGACCTATAAGGCCCGACTGGTTGTAAAAGGTTTCAAACAAAGACAAGGAGTTGACTATGGTGAAACCTTCTCACCAGTAGCTATGCTCAAGTCCATTCGGATTTTGCTTGCGATTGCAGCTTATAACGACTATGAGATCTGGCAGATGGACGTGAAAACGGCCTTCCTCAATGGGAAACTTGAGGAGGATGTGTATATGACACAGCCAGAGGGATTTGTTTCAAAGGTTGGAACAAATCAAGTCTGTAAGCTGCAACGATCCATTTATGGATTGAAGCAAGCTTCTCGTAGATGGAACATTCGTTTTGATGAGACAATCAAAGAGTTTGATTTTGTCAAAAACGACGATGAACCATGTGTGAACAAGAAGGTTAGTGGGAGCGCAGTTTCATTCCTTGTATTATATGTTGATGATATATTACTGATAGGGAATGACATTCCTATGCTACAATCGATTAAAATCTGGTTATCTAAACACTTCTCCATGAAGGACTTGGGAGAAGCATCCTATATTTTGGGGATAAGGATCTATAGAGATAGATCTAAAAGGATGCTTGGTTTATCCCAAGGAACGTACATTGATGCAATGCTAAAGAGGTTTAGCATGGAAGATTCCAAAAGAGGTCTCATGCCGATGAGCCATGGAATACATCTCTCCAAGAAACAGGCCCCAAAGACACCTGAGGAGAGAGACCGTATGAGTAAGATCCCTTATGCTTCTGCAATAGGATCTATCATGTATGGTATGATATGTACTAGACCGGATGTTACTCATGCACTTAGTGTAATGAGCAGATACCAGTTAAACCCTGGAGAAGAGCACTGGAAGGCAATGAAGAATATCCTAAAGTACTTGAGAAGGACTAAAGATATTTTTCTTGTCTACGGTGGGTCTGAATTAAAAATCAAGGGATTCACAGACTCAAGTTTTCAAACAGACCAAGATGACAGTAAATCTGTTTCAGGGTATGAGTTTACCTTGAAAGATGGTGCAGTGAATTGAAAAGGTTCCAAACAACAAAAGGTTGTTGGTTTAGTGACAAAGACAAAGTATATAACTGTAAGTGAAGCTGCAAGTTGATGTTTTAGATGAAAAGTTTATTACAGAACTAGGAATAGTTCCTAAGTCTCATCTTGAATCTAAACATGTGTTGCGGCACTTTGATTAAAGAAATCATTGAAAGAGGAGAGTGTAGACTCTCAAGACAACATTGCAGATCCATTAACTAAAGCTTTAACACAACAGCAGTTTGATCGTCACTTAAAGAAGTTGGTTATGAGATACCATGGCGATTGGCTTTAGTGCAAGTGGGAGATTGAAAGTAGTATGCATACAAGCCAATCATGTATGATGATAAAGCATATTCTTTAGAGGCAATCTTATTTATTTATTAATAAAAATATTCATTTATTAAAGGCATTTAATTATCTACATGGTGCTGTTTTTATAATATGTAAATAACCCATAGTTTTAAGCAATGCTTTTAGAATCATGATGATGATCATGCCAATGAGATCTAAATTCTTAGAAAGCTCTAAAACTAAAATAGTTCCTAATCATGGGATTACTAAAAAGGGGATTAGTAAATCCGGATAGATTAGTACATATGTTGCTTGCTCATTAGATGAGGATGATTGATCTCATAATCATTTGTGTGGAGACACTAAAGCAAGTATGTAGGTGCTTATTGGAGAATAAGTTCACTGAACGTGACTCGCTATGGAATACCTAATGGAGTTTTACTCGCCTGTCAATAGGAATTCCTAATGTGATAGTAGTACAAGTGATCCTTGGACTTGAGATCATCATAGTATCTTGTATGTAATGAATTATACTTTGACTTATTCCTTAAAGCCCTTTAGGGTATATAAAAGGGTATGCTTGGGTATAATGAGTTACATATGGAGACAATGAATGATCAATAAAGAATCTACCACCTCTAGTAAAGGAGGAGATATGTCCTATGTGATTCGTTAAATGGCAACCCAGGAATCCTTGGCCAAGGTAAAATGAAATTAGAAAGGAGTTTCTAATTTACATTATTTGGAGTTGTGCATTTTCTAATCGAAATACATATAATTAAATAAAATAAGACTTGACAGTAAATTCATGTCTTATATTTAATTGGGACATTGTATGGTGGAAGGATTGAATTGTATGGTAACTATTTACTCACAGGTTCTTTTATGATTAATGTTGAAATCTATATTATCTGGAAAGTCGTTGATCGCTAGGGAGGCTTATCCCTATTGTAGAATAAATATTATTTATTTAAATAGATTATTAGTTTAATTTATTTATTTAAATAAGATTAGAATTGTTCTAATTGATTTATTCACAACCGGTTTAATATGGAGAACCTAAAGGGTCACACCATAAAAGGAAGAATAATTATTTAAGAAGGTAATGGCATAATCGTAATAATGCATTAAGTGAAATTAATTTAATCTATGGTGATAGAATAAATTAAATAGCTTAATATTTATTATTTAATATTTTGGAAATATTAAATATAAATTAATAAGAGGAGTCTTATTAATATTATTATAATTATTATTATTTTAATTTCTAAAGGAGTTTAGTAATTAATTTAATATTAGTACTCTCATTTATTCCTAATAAGATTAGGAGACAAATTAATTAAATGAATTTAATTAATTATTTCCCATGTGGTGGGAAGCCTAAATTAATTAAAGGAGTTTAATTAATTAAAAGAAATCCCATGTCTAATAGGATTAGAAGGGTTGACCAATATCTATATAAGAGGATTCTTATAATAGATATTACTTGATGCAATTCCAATTGTTGGAGAGTACTCCTTTTCTATAGAGGATAGAAAACTAAAGTTTAGCCAAACACCCTCCTTATTGATAATTCATCTTCCTTGGTGGATCACCTCTAGAGGCCAAACACTTGGGTGGCTAACGTTGATCAAAGGAAGGAATCTAACCCGGAAATTCAAGGAGATCACGAAGAACAAGGAGTTGAACTAATACCTGTGGAAGCTTCGTTCTACAAGGGTATGATTCCATAACTTCTTATTTATCGTTTTAAATTAATAATTTGCATAAAGGATGATCCGGGTAATGGTTTTGTAGAAATTTTTTAAACTCTGATATACCATGCTTCCGCTAATTTTTGCAATTTGATTGCGTCACGATTTCGTACAAACCCAACAGTGGCATCAGAGCCAAACCTTTATGCAATTATTAATTTATTTTTGATTTCATATACATATGGGTATGTATTTAAAAATAATTTATTGGGCATAATTTTATTGTATAAAATTAATTTTTTAAGAAAAAAAAATGACGTTCTTTTTTGGGACGAATCACAATTTTTTTTTGGGGTGCTAATCTTGAATTCTGCAAGGAAAAGGTGTTGTCTCTTTTTTACTCCAAAAAGAAGATGACCCATCAGGAAAGGACTCTTTTAATAAACCTGCAGGACTCTTTTAATAAAAGAAGGTTACTTCTTTTTAAAAAATAAAAGTGAATTTATATTATATATATATATATATATGATATATTTATATATTATATTCTAAATAATTTTATAATTAAAATAAAGAGTTTATTTTAATCTTGAAATTGGATTTCATGCAATTTAAAATTGCCCATTAAATGATACTCATATATATATGGAATATTTTAATTCATGAGATGAATATTTATTTATTGATATATATGGTGATACGTATGATAATAAATGGGGATTGATTATGGACTATTTGACCAATGTGATTGGATTTTATTTTAGTTGAATGCTTGAATGAATGGATTTTATTAAATGGGGTCTGTGTACCTCGTCTTCTCTAAAAAAAATTCTTGATGTAAAATTCTATCTCCCTCCTATGTACTTCCCCTTGACTGCTGATCAAGGTTTCTATTTAAATTAAATAGTTTAATGTAATAGAAATAGTTAGAATTATCTTGAAGAAATTGGAGACCAAGGAGCAAGGAGCGCGTGAAGACCTGTTTGTATGGAGCGCGGGTTTAAATGTAATAGTTATATTTAAATTTAAATTCTTGCACTCCTAGGTTTGACCTTTTGGTTCACTTGGTGGCTAAAGTGAACCAAACTAGAATAAAAGTCCATAATCAATCCGGGTAGAATATAATATTCTATATTGCATGCTAAATATTATATATATTATATTTTATGCAAACATGCTTTGCATGTTTAATAAAATGACGCGTATTTTATATATATATATATGCATGCGCGCTAAACAAGATGAGACAAATAATAACAAATCCCTCAAAGAAATAATATTAAGTCCGAAGCGTTCCAATAATATTTGGAATATCGAACGTCGCCTTCTAGCATGATAAATTAATAGAGTATTAAATATTTAATATGAGCTTGTTGTGCTATCCACAAGGCGAGTATTGCGTATTTAAGATGTTAATTAATCACATTTGATGCTTATCAAGAAAATTGAACGATCTAGTCTTGTTGTGCTATCCACAAGGACGAACATTTTCTTTTTTGAATTTATGGAAGTGCTAGGCTGGACTTAACTTAAATCATTTTAGTTCGGATGTGCACACACTTGACCATTATGATTTAAGAGGCAAAATAAAAGGAGTTATATAGTGATGTAATTGACAAGAGTTGTCTACCTATTTATTTGTATATCGCTTGTTGTGCTATCCACAAGGTTATATACATTTGAAATGGGATCCTTATTCTCACTAGCAAATCTTTAATTAGATGTTGCCGAACTATATAAGTGAGGGTAATATAGTTTGATAAAAATAGTGGGAGATACCAATTTAAAATAAAGACCTAAATTTATTTTGGTATGCAAAATTAATAAAATGAATGTTTGCTAAAATGTTATTTTTCACATGCAGAATTTTAAAAATGTCAAAATCACTAATTTCACTGCGAAGCATACTTGATGCTAATAAGCTTACCGGGCCGAATTATACGGACTGGCTAAGAAATCTGAGAATAGTTCTCACTGCTGAAAAGATTTCTTATGTCCTAAACTCACCTGTCCCTGGAACTATTCCAGAAACAGCTTCTGAGGAAGAGATTGCCACCATTGTAAAGTGGCAAGCTGATGCATCTGTGGCTCAATGCATAATGCTCGCATCCATGAATAACGAGCTTCAGCGTCAGCACGAAAACATGGATGCTCCTACTATGTTCATTCACCTCAAGGAGTTGTATGGTGAACAAAGTAGGACTGCTAGATATGAGATATCTAAGGAGCTCTTCCGATCTCGGATGACCAAGGGCAAAGTGAACATAAAGGAACAAAAGAAATCTGATCCAGCTAGCAAAGGAATGTGCTTCCATTGCAACGAGCCGGGTCATTGGAAGAGGAACTGCAAGAAGTTTCTGGCAAAGAAGAAGCTTTGAGAAGCTTCGACTTCCAATCAAGGTTTGTTCATGATTGAAATTAATTTTTCAGAAAGTCAAAATTCTACTTGGGTATTGGATACCGGCTGTGGTTCTCACATATGTAATAATGTGAAGGGACTGGTCAGAAGTAGAAAGCTGAACAATGATGAGGTGATCCTACGAGTGGGGAATGGAGCAAAGGTTGCTGCATTAGCTGTAGGAACTTATTATTTAGCAATGCCTTCGGGCAAGTCCATTTATCTTAATAATTTTTATTATGTTCCGAATATTATTAAAAACATTATTTTAATTTCTGTATTGGATATGGAAGGATTTAACGTTGTTATAAAGAACAATAGTTGTTCTATTTATAAAGACAATGTTTTATATGGTGTTGAAAATTTGCGAAATGGACTTTATACACTTGACTTACAAGAAAATATTTTTCAAATTAAACAAACTAAGAAAAGGAAAAGAGATGATATTAATTATACCTACATGTGGCACTGTAGACTCGGTCATATCAATGAAACAAGATTATCCAAGTTGCATAAAGATGGGCTCCTTAAGTTATCTGATTATGAATCATATCCAACTTGTGAATCTTGTCTCATGGGTAAAATGACTAAATCTCCTTTTAGTGGAAAAGGAGAAAGAGTTACAGAGTTGTTGGCATTGATTCACACAGACGTTTGTGGACCTATGACAACAAGTGCACGGGGTGGGTATTCTTATTTTATTACTTTCACTGATGATCACTCAAGATTTGGATATGTGTATTTAATGAAATACAAGTCAGAATCATTTGAAAAGTTCAAAGAGTTCAGAAGTGAAGTAGAGAAACAAACGGGCAAGAGTATAAAGATACTTCGATCAGATTGAGGTGGAGAATACTTAAGCGGTGAGTTTCTCAATTATCTCAAAGAAAATGGTATAATCTCACAATGGACTCCTCTAGGTACACCACAGTTAAATGGAGTATCTGAAAGGAGAAATCGAACACTGTTGGACATGGTTCGATCTATGATGAGTTTTACCGACCTTCCAATTTCCTTATGGGGATATGCCCTAGAAACGGCTGCATACCTACTTAACAAGGTACCTACCAAATCCGCCCCAAAGACTCCATATGAGATATGGAAGGGGAGGAAACCAAATCTTAAGTATGTTAAGACTTGGGGTTGTCCATCTTATGTCAAAAAGTTTGAAAACGATAAGCTACAGACTAAATCCGATAAGTGTAAATTTGTGGGATACCCTAAAGAAACTTTAGGGTATTATTTCTATCATCCAACTGATCAAAAGGTGTTTGTTGCGAAACATACTGCCTTCTTGAAAAAGGATTTTATCCATGAAGGGGTCAGTGGGAGTAAGATATATCTTGAAGAAGTTCAAGACCCACAAATTACCACGGATCAAAGTCAGGTACCTGACAAAGTAGAAGAACCTACTATACCACACCCTGTTCGTAAATCTGGAAGAGTACCGAAGATACCTGAGAGATATAGATTCGTTATAGAGGATGACGATGAGGTACACATCATGAATGATGATGATCCATTGAATTACAAACAGGCTATGAGTAATAAAGACTCAGGGAAATGGCTTGAAGCTATGAAATTCGAAATGGACTCCATGTATGAAAACAAAGTATGGACTTTGATTTCACCACCTGAAGGCATTAAGCCTATTGGGTGTAAATGGGTCTTTAAAAGAAAGACTGGAGCGGACGGCAAGGTAGAGACCTATAAGGCCCGACTGGTTGTAAAAGGTTTCAAACAAAGACAAGGAGTTGACTATGGTGAAACCTTCTCACCAGTAGCTATGCTCAAGTCCATTCGGATTTTGCTTGCGATTGCAGCTTATAACGACTATGAGATCTGGCAGATGGACGTGAAAACGGCCTTCCTCAATGGGAAACTTGAGGAGGATGTGTATATGACACAGCCAGAGGGATTTGTTTCAAAGGTTGGAACAAATCAAGTCTGTAAGCTGCAACGATCCATTTATGGATTGAAGCAAGCTTCTCGTAGATGGAACATTCGTTTTGATGAGACAATCAAAGAGTTTGATTTTGTCAAAAACGACGATGAACCATGTGTGAACAAGAAGGTTAGTGGGAGCGCAGTTTCATTCCTTGTATTATATGTTGATGATATATTACTGATAGGGAATGACATTCCTATGCTACAATCGATTAAAATCTGGTTATCTAAACACTTCTCCATGAAGGACTTGGGAGAAGCATCCTATATTTTGGGGATAAGGATCTATAGAGATAGATCTAAAAGGATGCTTGGTTTATCCCAAGGAACGTACATTGATGCAATGCTAAAGAGGTTTAGCATGGAAGATTCCAAAAGAGGTCTCATGCCGATGAGCCATGGAATACATCTCTCCAAGAAACAGGCCCCAAAGACACCTGAGGAGAGAGACCGTATGAGTAAGATCCCTTATGCTTCTGCAATAGGATCTATCATGTATGGTATGATATGTACTAGACCGGATGTTACTCATGCACTTAGTGTAATGAGCAGATACCAGTTAAACCCTGGAGAAGAGCACTGGAAGGCAATGAAGAATATCCTAAAGTACTTGAGAAGGACTAAAGATATTTTTCTTGTCTACGGTGGGTCTGAATTAAAAATCAAGGGATTCACAGACTCAAGTTTTCAAACAGACCAAGATGACAGTAAATCTGTTTCAGGGTATGAGTTTACCTTGAAAGATGGTGCAGTGAATTGAAAAGGTTCCAAACAACAAAAGGTTGTTGGTTTAGTGACAAAGACAAAGTATATAACTGTAAGTGAAGCTGCAAGTTGATGTTTTAGATGAAAAGTTTATTACAGAACTAGGAATAGTTCCTAAGTCTCATCTTGAATCTAAACATGTGTTGCGGCACTTTGATTAAAGAAATCATTGAAAGAGGAGAGTGTAGACTCTCAAGACAACATTGCAGATCCATTAACTAAAGCTTTAACACAACAGCAGTTTGATCGTCACTTAAAGAAGTTGGTTATGAGATACCATGGCGATTGGCTTTAGTGCAAGTGGGAGATTGAAAGTAGTATGCATACAAGCCAATCATGTATGATGATAAAGCATATTCTTTAGAGGCAATCTTATTTATTTATTAATAAAAATATTCATTTATTAAAGGCATTTAATTATCTACATGGTGCTGTTTTTATAATATGTAAATAACCCATAGTTTTAAGCAATGCTTTTAGAATCATGATGATGATCATGCCAATGAGATCTAAATTCTTAGAAAGCTCTAAAACTAAAATAGTTCCTAATCATGGGATTACTAAAAAGGGGATTAGTAAATCCGGATAGATTAGTACATATGTTGCTTGCTCATTAGATGAGGATGATTGATCTCATAATCATTTGTGTGGAGACACTAAAGCAAGTATGTAGGTGCTTATTGGAGAATAAGTTCACTGAACGTGACTCGCTATGGAATACCTAATGGAGTTTTACTCGCCTGTCAATAGGAATTCCTAATGTGATAGTAGTACAAGTGATCCTTGGACTTGAGATCATCATAGTATCTTGTATGTAATGAATTATACTTTGACTTATTCCTTAAAGCCCTTTAGGGTATATAAAAGGGTATGCTTGGGTATAATGAGTTACATATGGAGACAATGAATGATCAATAAAGAATCTACCACCTCTAGTAAAGGAGGAGATATGTCCTATGTGATTCGTTAAATGACAACCCAGGAATCCTTGGCCAAGGTAAAATGAAATTAGAAAGGAGTTTCTAATTTACATTATTTGGAGTTGTGCATTTTCTAATCGAAATACATATAATTAAATAAAATAAGACTTGACAGTAAATTCATGTCTTATATTTAATTGGGACATTGTATGGTGGAAGGATTGAATTGTATGGTAACTATTTACTCACAGGTTCTTTTATGATTAATGTTGAAATCTATATTATCTGGAAAGTCGTTGATCGCTAGGGAGGCTTATCCCTATTGTAGAATAAATATTATTTATTTAAATAGATTATTAGTTTAATTTATTTATTTAAATAAGATTAGAATTGTTCTAATTGATTTATTCACAACCGGTTTAATATGGAGAACCTAAAGGGTCACACCATAAAAGGAAGAATAATTATTTAAGAAGGTAATGGCATAATCGTAATAATGCATTAAGTGAAATTAATTTAATCTATGGTGATAGAATAAATTAAATAGCTTAATATTTATTATTTAATATTTTGGAAATATTAAATATAAATTAATAAGAGGAGTCTTATTAATATTATTATAATTATTATTATTTTAATTTCTAAAGGAGTTTAGTAATTAATTTAATATTAGTACTCTCATTTATTCCTAATAAGATTAGGAGACAAATTAATTAAATGAATTTAATTAATTATTTCCCATGTGGTGGGAAGCCTAAATTAATTAAAGGAGTTTAATTAATTAAAAGAAATCCCATGTCTAATAGGATTAGAAGGGTTGACCAATATCTATATAAGAGGATTCTTATAATAGATATTACTTGATGCAATTCCAATTGTTGGAGAGTACTCCTTTTCTATAGAGGATAGAAAACTAAAGTTTAGCCAAACACCCTCCTTATTGATAATTCATCTTCCTTGGTGGATCACCTCTAGAGGCCAAACACTTGGGTGGCTAACGTTGATCAAAGGAAGGAATCTAACCCGGAAATTCAAGGAGATCACGAAGAACAAGGAGTTGAACTAATACCTGTGGAAGCTTCGTTCTACAAGGGTATGATTCCATAACTTCTTATTTATCGTTTTAAATTAATAATTTGCATAAAGGATGATCCGGGTAATGGTTTTGTAGAAATTTTTTAAACTCTGATATACCATGCTTCCGCTAATTTTTGCAATTTGATTGCGTCACGATTTCGTACAAACCCAACATTAAGGTCGCACGAATGGCCGAAGCACAGAAGACGAGTTTTGCCACTTTCATGAACAAGGGCGAAGCTAACTATTGGTGGAAAGCCAATAAGGGACGAGCAGGCGAAGGAGTTATTCCTTGGGATAAATTTAAGAAGCTATTTCTCGAGAATTACTTCTCGGAGAATACGCAACAGGATATGGAAGTTAAGTTTCTGGAACTGAAACAAGGTAGTATGTCTGTCGCAAAGTACGCGGCAAGATTTAACGAGTTGGCCCGATTCGCTTCACATCAGGTTGACACGGAAGCCAGGAAGGCAAGGAGGTTCGAATTAGGACTGAAACCATGGGTGCAGAAAGCAGTCGCGGTATTGAAGATTAAGACTTACTCTGACCTACTAGAAAGGGCTATCATTGCCGAAGGAGGTAATGAAGCCATTGCTCGATTCAAGCAAGAAAAGAAGACTGGTCAGGAGGGACAGAAAGGGGGAAACAGCGGAGGCAGCAACCCCAAAAAGCATAAATGGACAGAAAGCCAATCCTCTGGAGGCAACAAGTCCGGGGGAGAGGCCAAGAAAAATGTAAAGTGCAACAACTGTGGGAAGAATCACTCGGGGGAGTGCATGAAGGGAAAGAACGCTTGTTACCGTTGTGGACAACCGGGGCACATGGCTCCTCAGTGTCCGAATAAGCAGAAAGGAGGGTGTTTCTCGTGTGGAGCCCTAGAGCATCAAATTAAGGACTGCCCGAAGAGAAAAGGGGACGCAGCTAGCGGCAATCGCAACAACAACAACAACGAACTGAGCATCGGAGGGCCAGCCAGTTAAGCCAACAGACCAACGGCACGCACGTTTAACATGACCGTTCAGGATGCGGTGGAGTCTAAGGACGTGGTGTCAGGTATCATCCCAATCAACAATATAGATGTATATGTGTTATTTAATTCGGGTGCTACCTGCTCTTTTGTTTTCGAAGAATTTGCTAAACGGTTAGACTTACCCCGTGAAAGATTAGAACACCCTATGAACGTAGAAGTAGCGAACAAGGAAATTATTCCCATAGAATACATTCATAGGAACTGTTATACCGAATTGCGAGGATTTAAGCTTAGAGTGGATTTGATACCGATTCGTTTGGGGGAGTTCGATGTAATCCTTGGAATGGATTGGTTATCAAATCACGGAGCAGTTATCGACTGTAAGAAGAAGTGCGTACACCTTAAGACTCCGAATAAGTCAAAGGTGGTATTTTATGGTAGTAAATCGCCGAGACAATCTCATTGTTTGACGATGATGCAAGCACAGAGATTGCTTAGGAAGGGTTGTGTAGGTTATTTGGCTCACGTGGTTGATACTCGACGAGTCGAGGGTGAACTGGGTCAGATAGCTGTTGTAAGGGAATTCGTCGATGTCTTCCCATACGAGATTCCTGGATTGCCACCGGATAGAGAAATTGATTTTGTTATTGATTTGGCACTGGGGACAGCACCGGTATACAAAGCGTCGTATCGTATGGCACATGTAGAGATGAAGGAACTGATGGCTCAATTATAAGAGTTGTTGGATAAGGGATACATTCGACCGAGCGTATCACCGTGGGGAGCGCCAGTCTTATTCGTGAAGAAGAAAGATGGATCGCTCAGACTTTGTATCGACTACAGAGAGTTGAACAAGGTCACCATTAAGAACAAGTACCCATTGCCTAGGATCGACGATTTGTTTGATCAGTTGAAGGGGGCGAAGTACTTTTCAAAGATTGACTTGAGGACCGGTTATCATCAACTGAAGGTGAGGCCGGAGGATATTCTAAAGACAGCATTCAGAACTCGGTATGGACACTTTGAGTTTCTAGTAATGTCATTCGGATTGACGAACACGCCGGCAGCATTTATGGACTTGATGAACAGAGTATTCAAACAATATTTGGATAAGTTCGTTGTCGTATTCATCGATGACATTCTGGTGTATTCTGAGACGGAGGAAGAACACGCCGAGCATCTTCGAATAGTGTTGGAGACATTAAGGAGAGAGAAGCTATATGCAAAATTTTCCAAGTGTGAGTTTTGGTTGCAGAGAGTGCAGTTTTTGGGGCACATTATCGATAAGAATAGTGTTTCGGTGGATCCAGCAAAGGTAGAAGCGGTTATTAATTGGGAGCAGCCGAAGATGCCAACAGAAATCAGGAGTTTCTTAGGGTTAGCGGGATACTATCGGAGATTCATCCAGGATTTTTTGAAAATAGCATCGTCGTTGACCAATCTTACTAGAAAGACAGTTAAGTTCGTTTGGACGGAGAAGTGTGAAGAGAGTTTCCTAGAGTTCAAGAAGAGGCTTAGTCAAGCACCTGTGTTAGCTTTACCAAATAACACATGAGGGTTCATAGTGTATAGTGATGCATCCCACAAGGGTCTTGGCTGTGTACTGATGAAACACGGCAGGGTCATTGCGTACGCTTCACGTCAGCTGAAAGATTATGAGAAGGTTTATCCGACTCATGACCTGGAATTAGCAGCAGTAGTTTTTGCCTTGAAGATTTGGAGGCATTATTTATATGGTGAGAAGTGTGAGATATATACGGACCACAAGAGTCTGAAGTATATCTTCACGCTGAAAGAGCTAAACATGAGGCAGCGCCAATGGCTAGAATTGATCAAAGATTATGATTGTGAGATTCTGTACCATCCAGGCAAAGCAAATGTAGTGGCAGATGCCTTGAGCAGAAAAGGCAGAGAGAAGTTATTGAAGTTAACCTTTCAAGAAGAGTTAGTGAAAGATTTCGAACGACTAGATTTGGAGGTTAAGTATCCGATGGAGACCAACGAAAAATTATTTACAGTGACAGCGAGCCCGACTTTATTAGATAAGGTTAAAGAGGCACAAGAGAAGGACGAAGATTGTGATATTATCAAGAAACGGATTGTTGAAGGTGATGATTTGAAATTCAAGATTGATAGCACTGGACTGCTAAGGTTTGAAGGACGAATTTGGGTACCGTTGGTACCAAAACTAAGAGAAGAAATTTTGCAAGAAGCGCACAGTACGAGATACTCGATACACCCAGGAAGCACGAAGATGTACCAAGACTTGCGTCATCACTTTTGGTGGCCAAACATGAAGAGGGAGGTTGCAGAATGCGTAAGTAGGTGTTTAACTTGTCAGAGAGTCAAGGCAGAGCACCAACGACCAAGCGGGCTATTACAACCGTTAGAAATTCCAGAATGGAAATGGGAACACATCATGATGGACTTTGTGGTAGGACTTCCGGCAACGCAGAAAGGGCACGACGCCATATGGGTAATTGTAGATCGTCTTACGAAGTCAGCTCACTTTTTGCCGATTAGGATTAAGTATAGTTTGGATCAGTTAGCCAAATTATATGTCAAGGAAATTATCTCGAGACATGGGGTGCCGGTATCTATTGTATCAGATAGAGATCCGCGATTCACGTCGAATTTCTGGAAGAGTCTTCAAGAGAGATTGGGGACACAATTACGAATGAGTATCGCGTATCATCCGCAGACCGATGGGCAAAGCGAAAGAACAATTCAAACACTTGAAGACATGCTCCGAGCTTGTGTGATGGACTTCAAGGGTAGTTGGGAGGATCACCTACCATTAGTAGAATTTGCGTACAACAATAGTTTTCACGCTAGTATCGGAATGCCACCGTACGAGGCACTATATGGGAGAAAATGTCAAACACCGTTGTGTTGGGACGAAGTTGGAGAACGTCGACTGTTGGGACCAGAATTGGTACAGCAGACTGTAGAGATTATCATGGTGATAAGAGCACGACTGGTAGCTGCTCAAGATCGCCAGAAGAAGTATGCGGACTTGCATCGCAAGAAGAAAGAATTTGAATTAGGAAGCTATGCTTTTCTGAAAGTATCTCCCTAGAAGGGGAAGATTCGTTTTGGGAAGAAGGGCAAGTTGAGCCCTAGGTTCATAGGACCGTTTGAGATTCTGAGGCGAGTCGGTGAAGTGGCGTACGAGGTGGCGTTACCTCCTGAACTTGAGCACATTCACAACGTGTTTCATGTGTCAGTATTACGGCCGTATAAATCAGACTACAAGCACGTTATCTCCTATGAACCAATCCAAGTCGAGAAAGACTTATCGTACGAGGAAGTTCCTGTCCAGATACTAGATAGGAAGGAACAGAAGCTGAGGAATAAGATCATTCATTCCGTTAAGATTCTTTGGAGGAATCACGTAGTTGAAGAAGCTACATGGGAGCTAGAAGAGAAAATGAGAGCAAATTATCAGTTTTTATTTGAGTAACCTTATTTTTACAATTCCGAGGACGGAATTTTTATAAGGGGGGAGGGATGTAACGGCCATGAATTTTAAACTCCTTATTTATTAAATATGTGATTTAATTTTAACGAGTTAGTTTTGTGAGTTTATTTAAACCTTATGTGGTTATGTGAATTTGTGAAATAATTAAGGAAGTCACTAATGGTTTATTTAAATTAGTGGACTAGCCCTGAGACTTTAATATCAGAAAATTGATAGGATTATTAACAATTAAATATTCAATTTATTTGAATATAGTGGCAAGATTTGAACCTATTGATTAATTTTAATGATGATTAATTAATCGATAATGTGTTGTTTAATTATTATTATGAATAAATAATAATTAATGAGTAAGAGAACTGATAATATAATATTATTATATTTACTTGATTTACTGTTATAAACAAGCATGCGATACTAAACCTTTACTATATGGTAGCTATCTATATTCTACATAATGCAATGTGACATATTAATGTGGTGAATATTATATATATAGACTATATAGTAAGCTTTACTACATTCATGTGAATTGCATGATAACATTTCTTATGTGACTTGAAGGGTGTAAGTAAACATTCATGTATGCCTCATCAACATATAGTAATATCAATAAACATTATTAATTAATAATGATTTCATTAAGTTATTAGGATTATAATAATAACAGTTATGGTAATAAATAATGAGCAATACACAATTATATTATATTTGGTGTTAATAGAAAATGTACATGAATTATATGTATATACACTACTTGATACCTTGTAAGTAAGAAATAACATTGTAGCACCCATTTAATTGTATAACTTAGGTATATACTATTTATATATATATAGTATACAACTTAGTGTATTAGCAAGTGCTGAGTTTACATTGTCCCATAATAAGAGCCCAACTTCTTCTCACGTGAACAAACAAAGCTAGCTACACTCTACATTTCTCTCTCAAATTCAACAAACATAGCCATAATCATGAGATGGGGAGTGGGATTCATGAGTGGAATCACCAACCCTCACCAACTCTTTCTTATCTATTGAACATACTTGCAATCCTTTGATTTGATTTGGTGAGTAAATATTTTGTCTGTATTTTCAAATGCCTATAAGAGTAACCTCTCCTCCTTGTAGTTTCTTTTGCTGAGATATTGTCTAGTAGAGTTAGTATACTGAGTTCCCATTTTAGTTAAGGAAGAATTAGTATAGCAGCAAGCTCATAGTTACAGAGGTATAACATTTACCTTCATGTTCTTCATTTTTTGATAAAATGTTAAGCTCTTGATTCTTTGAATTAAGCAGGTATTAGTTGATATTTGATTTGGGATATGTTGATAAGTGTTATACAAACTTCTTAATATGTTAGAATTGCAATATGTCATGATAGAAACAAATTTTGTAATTATTTTCTAAGTTAGGTTTGCAGAACTGCCAAAGCAGTTTAGCTTCTGGTATGGCCGACAGCCTGCGCAGCTGCGCCACAACCTGCTCTTGGATTGGCCGGACACCGGCGCAGCTGCGCTGGGTTTATACCTGGTGCCTGCGCAGCTGCGCAGGTTCCTGTGGCCAGTTTTTGTTTTCTGCTTCTGTTAAGCTGCTGTGATATACTAACATGTGATATACCATTGAAACAAGCTTGTGAACATGATTTAAATGTAGGTATTAGTACAATAACATGATATAAGTATGTATTCGTTGATGCTAAACGTATATGCCATAACCATATGTTTTAAAAAGGGAAACTTGTAATTCAAAAGTAAACCTTGTCATGGACGTATCACGTGAACATTCTGATTTTATAAACACAATAGTGTGGTTTATATTGTCATGAAATGCTAGTCTAAAGTGTGTTCACACACTAGCCAACGTGATAGCAAGATTCTAGCAATTTTGAAATAAGAAACTTAAGAACTTTCAAAGTGAACTTGGCTAAGGTTAATATCTTTTAGATTCTGACTATTTGAGAGCATATATATGGTTTATATATGAGTCCTAAGACATATGAGTTATGAGCACAAGGCACTTAACATGTATTATGATACCTTATTGGCTTAGTGTGATTTTTCAACGAAAAGCTTAGAACGTGAAAGATTATATCATCGATCACCATGTGGATTACGTATTGATCATACAAGCATGTACATTAGAGTTTGTTATGCCTATAAGCATATTAACATGGACCTCGTTGAGTTAACGTATAGATTTCACATATGCACGTATTCATAGAAAATGAATTTCTAAGGTATGAAATAGGTGGATTAAAGTATACATGTATAGTATACGCATGAGCATGCATGTTATGTTTAACCTTGTTATGTGATAACATGAAGCATGAACTTGTATTATGTAAAGTATACAAATTACCGACATGAGAGCATATGACTTTAAACTAGGATTAGGTTGAGCATGCTAGTTTTTCAAAAATTATAATCATAAAACATGTATGTTGATTAAATATAAGTAACTTGAAGTATTATGTGTTCAAGTCTATATTGATGCATAGAAACTAGATAATCTAAAGTTATTAAATCTGTGACATGATTAGATTGACTTACGTGAATTATGGATAGATTGATATGATAAGCATATTCTTGTAAGTGTAGACTCGTATTAGTTTACACATGCTAATTGGAATACCGACTTATTAATGTTAGGTTATTTCAGCGAGATTTAATTAAAGCTAGAACTTAATTGTAGCTGAGCAATCAAGCAAGTCTCCGAACTTCACTATTTGGTTGTGCAAGTTCTTTAATTCTTATTTGTACAAGTTCCTATCCTTCTCATATTGTATTGAGCAGGTTATTATCGTATTGACAGTTAATTATTTAAAGCTTGAACTTTTTTTCCAAGCATGCTATTAGGTGGTTTAATTACTTTACAATTATTCCACATCGATATTATTGTTATTCGCACTTGGTGCACTTGATTTCGTACAGTCTTGGACTTGTACATTATTTAAAGTTCTATAATTCTTGAACTGCGTCAGATAGACTCTGAACCCTTGTTCGGTCAGAAAATTGTATAAAAATTTTATAAAAGCATCCAAACTAATTGATAGTAAGGATTCTTAGACTGAAAGAATACCCCTTGTATATATAGGAGAGTACCCCAGGTATCTAGTATACAGATATAAACAGCAGAGTTGAATGTTATGCATATACATAGCGTACTCGAGGCTGATCCCCTCAAGTACTTATTCTGTAGCCAGTAACCAAAGGGTCAATCAGCTATTGATTTCGTTAGAGTTTTATAGTTCAAAAGTCTATTTGACTATCAGTTATTCTAAAAGCAATTATTATTCTTGTTTTCGATATTCATATTGTTGAATTCATTATCAGATATATTCCTTTCATCATGATATATCCTTTATTGTTGTATTTCAACTTGCTGAGCAAACTTGTTGCTCATTCTTGCTATATCATGACTTATATTGCAGTTAAGCCCGAGACTTCAGGAAAGGACAAGGGTAAAGGGAAGATGTAGGATTAGTTTGCAAGGAGCAGACTTTATCTTTATGTTTAATTAATTTACTGTTATGTAATATGAACCCTATTGACTATTCTAGGGTATGTTTGTATGTTTTGTATTTAAGGTTATCGAATCTTGGGACTAGTAGCACCTTTTGAATGAACGACGTACGTTTATTATATTCCGCATTTTAGTTATCGTATGTCGTTTAGAGGTAGATGTTTATGTTAGATCGTGACGACCGGACCGGGGTTAGAGGACCCGAATTTGGGGCTGTCACACACCATCAGCCATTGGCATAGCAATGATCACCCATTTTCATAGCCTTTAATCATAGCTCAAAAGTTACGTAAAGAAGAAGTAGGCTACTGTTCATGTACTATGAGGGTCACTGATTTTGGGACATGATTTAAATCCCAGCAATAAGCTTAGCTTGGTTCCTTTAATTCCCAAAACGTAATTTTAATGTACAGTTGTTACCATAATAAGAAAATTAGGGATTATTTATGTACTCACATCATATAATCCATGTACATTAGGTACACAATAAAATAACGTAGATAGGTATTATTGTCCGGGCATCTCCCATAAATATTTTTACTACTCACATAACCACATTATAACATTATTCAATATTAAATGTCCATTTTAAACATTTAATTTCTTTCCCCCAATCTCTGGAATACACCGGTATTTAATCATTTCTATATTAAAGGTTACATATGATTTCGTTGTACTACTTGGAACCTCATATCATTAATATGTATTCTTTTCATATGCTTTTAATAATGTCACACCTTACCATAATGTTCTATTTCATTTCTATAGTAATAACCCACTTTTCCCAAACTGGCCACTGGCGCAGCTGCGCCAGTTTGTACTGCTGGGAGGGCGCAGCTGCGCCGGTCCCTGGCAATGCCAAACTGGTTTAGCTCTAAGCCAGTTCCGACCTCTATCACCATACAAGTTTTACATGACATGAATTAACTTCCATATTGGTAATATTACTATTCAAGGAGTTTTATTCATTCCTTATATGGAATCATATAATTACTCATAATTAATCTTCCTCTTAATGAACTATTTCTCTTTTAATTCACTTAATGAATTTCCTCATTCCACATTATATTCTCTTAATATAATGTTCTTGTGACTCAAGCATTTAAATGCTAAATTACCTCAATTAATTATACTTATAACAAGTATAACCTTTACGCTTATAATAATTAATATATATTCTATTAATCATTATAAATAATAATATACGCGATAAAATAATAACCTAAGTTATTTAATATATTAAAATAACTTAGTTTTCTTTCTAAGTTAAACTCCTTTTGAAAATACATTAGAAATTATGTATTTAGCCGTAACATAAAATATTATGTTTTCTCCAAATAAGGATATTCTTTATTAGAAATTAATTTACTTATTGTCTCAAGATATTATTCTTAATATAATATCTATTAAAAGTATGTACGGCACATGTACATATATTATTTATAGAAAATAGATAACAAGTTTATTTTCTATTATAATAATTTATTTCCATCAATTTATTTACATATAGCAAATATGTTTGAATATATTTACCATATTAATTCATCATACCTATTACCTCATACAAAAACATATAAGGTAATATTATTATTCAAAAATAATATTTCCTCCTTTATTAAAATAATTCAATATTAGAATTTATTTTAATATCCTTTATTAGAATTATATATAATAATAATCATTTCTCTTTCTTTTCTATAAATTGTCCTCAAAATAATTTCTTCAAATATTCATTTAAAGATATAATAATTTCCATTTCTCTTTAATAACGTATATATATTTATTAACGTTATTCGCACATTAAACTTTCTCACATATTACTATTCTAAGTAATATAAAAGTATCAACTATAATTACATATTCTACACACTTATTGATTTACTCATTTATTTAAGTAAATTAAACACTGTACCATATTATTAAGGTTCAATATTAACATTATATTATTTCATAATATAACTCCCAACTTAAATTAACTAATATTTATTCTTATTAGTTAATTCCTTAACTAACTCATGCTTCACTATCCAAACCTATTCACGGATAGCTTAAGTGCTATTAATAACCTATATTATAAATATACTAGTTATTAATACACATACACAAGAATATGGTGATTATACATTAAGGATATTTAATATCACCAACTTACTATGATAAAATAATTCTATAAATTATTTAATATCGATAGTAATTTATCCACTTCCTTTATCTCAACTGAATCGTCTCTACGCTAAGTAACAAATATATATTAATAATATATTTATAAATCACAAAAACACATATTACATAGTCTATATTACCCTATGTAATTTAATACCACATACCTCATATCACATATATATATATATATACATATATATATATATATATATATATATATATTCGAACCCATCTCACGGTTTAAGAATTTTATTTATTAAATCCTTATTTAATAATTTCTGAAAATCCGGGTTCTTACAATAACTCTTACTTTGAATTCTTAGTTTTGATTTGATAAATTCATAAGAGATTTCATATTAGTGGAGAATTGTTATATAAGATAATGTTAACATGTTGTAGAGGCTAAGTAGTTAATTTCTAGTATGTCTCATGAAGTATAATAGAGTTGGTTATGAAGCTCTGAAATAGCGGAAGTTCTCCCGTCTAGAACCAGAGTGGTGCGGCCGCGCCACTCCTCTGTGCAAAAGCAGCGCGGCAGCGCCGTTCTGCAAGAATGGGAAATGAATTTTTGTGTTTTCTGGTTTGTTGAGCATGCTAGTTAGACTTTAATAACTGTATAATTGACTCTAACATGTGACCTAAGATCACCATGCATGTAGTGAATGAAATTACCTTGGTATTAATGATTTTTAAAAGAACCTTAAAGTTTTGAAATGGAACTTGATGAATTTAAAGTCATTAAAAATTTGACTTTGGAGACGTGTGTACGTGTCTTGATTATACGTGTCAGTGAATATGAAAGGTAGTTGTTAATAAGTTACCATTGTTAGTAATAAACCACTATACCTTGCTTTAGTGAAGTTTTTATGAAAACTTAAGGTTTTGGAAAACAAACCTTGAAGTACCTAGTGTCCTTTGAAAAATGACCTTGGAGCATACATACATAAGTATGAAACGTAACTTGTTGTTAAGTCACCTTGCATAAACTAGAATTTGTTATAGCTTGGTTGAAAATGTTTTAAAGGAAAACGTGGAAGTTTTTTAGAACTAATAGTTTCAAACATTGTACAAATTATACTCTGACCTTTCAAGCATGTATACTAGGACACTTTATGCCTCTAGACGTGTCGAGTATGTTCATCATGTAGCTAAGCATGAATTAGACTATTTGAACATGGTTTAAAATAAGTTTTCAAAAAATGAACTATGCTATGTCCATGTAAATAAGATAGATACATGTGAACATGCTATTAGAGGCTTATTAGTAGCATTATATGGTTTAAAGACTTATGTCAATGACCCTTTGTTAAAAGAAGATATTGAACCTTGTTGATTTAAGTAATTCAACGGAGAGCTACGTGATTCAAACCTAAATGATTCGAATATGAATTTAAAAACCTACTTGATGAATGTTTATAGTATGTATCAGAATACATGTCATGCTAAAAATTAAATTGGGCAATGAAAAGCTCAAGTCTAGTTTGGACAGGGAGTAGCGCGGCCGCGCCACTCCCAAGCTTATATGCAACGCGGCCGCGCCGTTCTGTAGAGTGACCAAGAGCAGTTTGTTAACTGCATGGTCTTAAGTTATGGTTAGATGTTGTCCTTAAGGACTACAAGGTATGAAACAAGATTTTTTAGATAAATATGATAGTAGAATGAGCTAGTCTCATGGTTATCCTAAGTTCAAGTAAAAATGAAACCAAGTTAGGAAATAATATCTGTTCTTATATTAAGAGCGTATGAAATGTATGACTGATGGGTATGAATCCATGATTATATAACTGTGTAGGAATACACGCAGTGCAGATAAGCTTTAAGCAGTTAAGTCGTAGTTGATAAACTACGAATCAGGTAAGTCTTTCGGTACCTATTTGTATATGAATGCAATAACTGCTAGTTGAGTTATATTATGCTATGAGAATGTTGATGTATATATATGAACTGCATATGAGATATGTATGAGATTGAAAGTTGATCTTTGATGATATGCTCGTTATGTGAGAAGTAACATGCATAGTAAATATAAATTGATTATAAATGCATGAACTGAGTATGATATTATATGCTATATAATGCATGAAAACTGTTAGAATTGCTGAGCTGTCGAGCTCACTCTTGCAAATAACCATTTTTACAGATTAAGGACTCACGGTAAAGTTACGTGCTACTTGATTGATAAAGTTCATAGTATCGCAATGAGATTTATTTAATTATTTGATGTTATGATCTTGAACCATGTTTAGGTTTTAGGAGATGTACTTGGTAGTTGTTTACGATGTTTAATACTAGTCGTGTTGTAAAGATGTATTAGTTAATACATAGAGGATATCAAATCAAGATATAAAATCTTATACAGTAATTCGAATAGAATGAATCATAATATAGTTTGATTCAAGGTTATGTAATTGATTCAAGTTATGAGATCAATAAAAGATTTTATTCAAAGGATATAGAAAAGTTTAAATTATTCTGCATTTTTATTATATCGAATATGATGTAAAGTCAGGAATGGTAAATGACCAAGATTGGAACTTATAAAAGTTTGGGGTTATTATACGGATCCTGGATATGGAAGGAATTTATATTCTAAATTGTAATAAAGCAAAGTTATATTCTTTAAGTTATGAATAGAAGATGTAATAGTTCGACTAGTAGTACCGTGACTGCACCGGATCCGAGGTAATAAAAGGGACTCAGATTTGGGGGCGTCACAGGTTGGTATCAAAGCTGTAGGTTATAAACTTAGGTAAGAGTACCTTAGGCTATAACCTAAGAAAGGGAAAGATAAAGATTAAAATATATACGTGAAGATTCAAAGAAGAATCTTGAAGTATCTAGAGAATGAGAATCAGGAGTTTCCTAACTCCGGTAATAAAAATGTTAAGACTATGTCTATAAGATGAATATAACAAAGATAATAAGAATGAACTCAAATGGAGTTTAGTTGATAATGGGAAAGAACCCTAAGGTAAATCGATGATCACGACGTGATCGGATTGAGCTATGAAATGATAAATAGTCTGAAACGACTAAGTGGCTATAGCTTGATGCTATAGGAGAAGGTACTATGAAATAGTATGAGATGAACTCATAAGGAGTTGTATGTGATGAAACATAGAAAGTTCGTAATGAGCAAAGAGCAAGTTAAGAGCAAGATAGAATTAAGTGTTGGATTTCTATTGAGGACTCATGTGACGGCTTAGTTGTACAAACATTTGTGTGGACGAGGTTTTGTGCTTGTGCTGAGTGCATCCCATTGATAATCGTTGGAATGTTAGTGTCGCGCTATCATTATACATATGGCGAAAATGTGATTCTTTTCTCATGTTTATTCTGATAGATAGAGGTTTAAGATTAAATTAGATAATACTAAGATTAGGTGCGAGTTCTTAAGACTCATGCCTATGACAAGTTTGTGACTTATAATCATATGTATTTTTTAAGCCCCTAAGCATATGGACAGTCCCTGATTGGTTCTTGGACTACGTATTGCTAGGACAAGTTCCTAAAATCGTATTATTATGGTAAGTTCCTGAACTTCCACAGTGTGGTAAGTTCGATGAACTATACTGGGAATAGATATATTATATATCTAGTATTAAGAGTTTTGGTATAGTGAGCATTGATGGAGTAAGAGATTGAAGTTGATGGAGAAATTTGAATTTTTCTAAATCTTCTAGCTATGCTAAATTTTCAAAATTTATTGACTTCATGCTAGTGTTTGCACTTCGGTTTTCTTGAGAAAACGTTAGGTCAGATGACTGAACCAATGAGTTTTAAAACAATACCATTATTCGTATGTCTCTACTATTTGTTTCGGCTAAGACAAAAATAATTTGAAAATCTTTCAAAATCTATTTTTGACCATATGCATCATTTGATATGGTGTAGGATGGTAAACAATGGAGTCATCAATGCAATCGAACCTAGTGTCCGGAGCGATCGTAAGATCGTCTATCCATGATGTAGTATGATAAAGTCATAAAAAGACAGAATTTTCAACGTACGACTAAGGTTGTACGGAATCATGATGTTATAAAAGAAATTTTGGTTTTCGTTTGAACTATGAAAAAGATCAATTAAGTGGATTGGATTCGATCGATGTCCAGATTGTTAATAAGTGTCTAAGCTTTTTTATTCGGCTAGACTACTGTTAAAGAATAATTATGGATTTCAAGCATTCTTGTGTATTTATGCCAACCAAGATTGCTCTGGTGCGGATTAAATGTTGAAAAAGCTGAGGTGAACAACCTTATAAAGGGGACATGTTTTCGGGGACAATGGTTCCGAACGTAACGCATATAGTCGTTACAACACACTACATTATGGCCCAACATAGTGGTACAATAGGCCCGCCACCTAGAGTACGCGTGGAGGGTGCTTTCAGTCTTTGTGATTGATAAACACTCTAGTTTACAGTGTGAAGAATTGTGTTGAAGCATTAGTAAACCTAGATAAAAGTTCACGGTCTTGTGACCCCTCGGTATAATTTGGAATCTGAGTTATTCGTACTACTTCCCGATTATTAAAAAATCGTGGAAGATTCTTATTCTTCTAAAGGATGAATGTAGTAAGTAGATGTTCCTCAGAAAAGAGAAAGTGATAGAATGCGATTGAGAAAATTATAATAATAAAACTTCCAAAAAGAGAATGGATAAAATTATTCAAGAGAATATGTAACATTCGGAATAGCACCGAGTAGAGGAGGTTTCGGTGATTCCGAGGAAGGAATCCTTATAAAGGGGAGACGATGTAAGAACCCGAACTTTCAGAAATTATAAAATAAGAATTTAATAAATAAAATTCTTAAAACATGAGATGGGTTCAAATAAATAAATATATATATATATGTGTGTGATACGAGGTTTGTAGTATTACATAGGGTAATATGAGCTATGTAATAAGTGATTTTGTGTTTAATAAATAAATATCATTATTATATATTTGTTATAAATTACAGAGATGAATTAGTAAAAAGATGGATAAGATTTATCTATCGACATTAAATAATTTATAGAATTATTTTATCATTGTAAGTTGGTGACATTAAATATCTTTGATTATTAATCACCATTTTCTTGAATATATATACTAGTAACTAGTATGATTGAAATATAGGTTATTATTAGTGCTTAAGCTATCCATGGATGGATTGAGATAGTAAAGCATGAATTAGTTAAGGGAATTAACTAATAAGTATAAATGTTGGTCAATTTAAATTGAAAGTTATATTATGGAATAATATAATTTGAACATTAAAACCTTAATTAACTATGGTGATATAGCCAGGGATTTAAGACCACTTAAATAGATAGTGAGTTAATACATGTGTGGAGTATGTGATTATAGTAAGTGCCTATATATATATATATATATATATATATATATATATATATATATATATATATATTATTTGGCATGGTATTATATGAATGTGCGAACGAAGTTAATAAAATACGTTGTTAAACCAATATATCTTTAAATAAATATTGATTAGAGAATTAATTAATATTGAGATATAGTTAAATGTATAGATTAAAGAAATTATTTTGGGAACAATTTATAGAAAGGAAAAAGAAATGAATATTATATATTCTAGTAAAGAATATTAAAATAATTTCTAATATTGAACTATTTTAATAAAAGGGTAATGTTATTTTAAATAATAATATTACCTTATATGTCTTGGTATAAGGTAATAGGTATGATTAATTAATATAGTAAATATATTAAAACATATTTGCTATATGTAATAAATTGATGGGAATAATTTATCATAATAGAAGATAAACTTATGATCTATTTTCTATATAAAAGGTGTACATGTGTCGTACATGTAATTATTTTAATAATACTTAGATATTATATTACAATAATATCTTGAGAAAATGTGTAAGTCATTTTATTATGATTAATGCCTCTATTGGAGAAAATGTAATAAGAACATTTTTTATCATGATATGACGGAGTACATAATAATAATTATATCTTATGTATTTTCAAGAGGGTTAAATCTATGAAAGAAAACTACGTTATTTTAATATATTAAATAACTTAAGTTGCTATTTTGTCGTGGATTTTATGATTTAAATAATTAATAGAGTAAATCTTAATTATTCTAAGCATAAAAGTTATACTTATTATAAGTGTATAATTATTTAAGGTAGCTTGACATTAGAGTGCATGTGTCACACAAACCTTATATTAAAAAGGAATATTAAATTATGGTGGAATTAATGATAAGCTTAATATTGAGCTTGTGAGGTATGTCTAGTGTGACAAAGTGGTGGGATAGACATTTATTAAATAATTTAATGCATGAATAATTAAAAGAATTAATTAGTAATATTATGTAAATTAATTCCTATGCGCAATGATCATATGTTATAACTACATCTATATGATATGAAGTATAACACTTCAAAGTAACTATATTATATAAGAACTATATAGTAAGATTGAAGGAATGATATAAGTTACATAAATAATGTTTATGTGACAAGATGTGATGAATGGATACATTAAGGTGTATGTATGGAATAATAAATTACACTAAATAAACAATTGTTATTTAATGATTATTTCAATAATTAAATATAATTAAAATAATAGAGTTATAATAATATGGTGTGACAATACTCAATCTTACTATATTCGGTATTATCAAATGTACATGGATTATATGATTGGGTGTATGTGTGACCCTATCATATCATATGGTACTAACATTAAGTTATTAGATATAAGCTTACAAGTTAGCCCATGTGAGAGCAATGATGGTTAACCAAATGGCTAGGATACAATAAATAGTAGTAGTTGGTGGGACTTAACCACCAACTCTTCTTTGCCCTTTGTGTAATGACCATAGGAGGGTATTAGCTTGGCTATAAGTAGAGGCCATGCATTGGTGTGTAGTGTGATGCCCCCAAATCAGGGTTACCTGACCCCCGAGTTTGGTGCTCACGATCCAATATTTGAATATCATCTAACTACCGATTTATTTATGAATATAAATATACATATCATTAACTGATATTTATAATACATTGTCCCAAGTTTTCTAACCTTAACAAAATAAATATACCCTTAGATATACAAAAAGGGTTATACAAAATAACATAATAAATATGTTCATTTTAATTACTCCAGCAATACACCTTTGCCTTTGTCTTTCTCTGCCCCTCCGGCTACCTCGTTCCTAGCTGAAATATTGTATTTAAGCAAGGGTGAGCATCAAATTTGCTCTGCAAGTTAAATTATACAATAAAGTATAAGAATTAATAATATAAGACTCTCAATTCGATAGAATATCACCAAAGTTCAAAGGACTTTGAATTAGCTGAATAAAGCGTTAATCAATAACAAGACTTTCTCGCATTTTATGCAAAACAATAATTCGATAGTGAAAGAGTAAAACGCTTTCGAAATTTCTCAATTGAATAACAAGAATCAATTCTACGCAATAACAAAGAGGAATATTATCCTTTTTTAAGCTGAGCGACCCCATTTGATCTTGAACTTCTCGAGTAACTATCAAAGGTTTTACTTTGAAGTTGTAAGGACCGAGAATTTTATACGATTATATATTTATATTCAAGTTGTAAATGGCTAAAATCATGTAAGAATGATAGATATATAGTTTAATGGGATTAACTTGGGTATTGATATGTGTTTATGTAGAAAAGTTTAGCAAAATATTTGAAAATATTTTTACCGACGAACAAACCGTAACATGTTTGAATAAATTGCTCATTTTGAAATCTATAAATTATTTTTATGGATTTATATTTTCTGGTATATTATCGGAAAGTTACGTACAAAATCTAGTTGAAATCATTTAAAAAGAAGTTGAAATGAGTGAGATATGCATTCTTAAACAAAACATGTTCACTATCGGAGCATTGTTAGAACTGTGCACTTCCGGGCCATTTTTGGTAACTAAAACTTGTCCAAATTTGATGTTTGATAACTGAAAACTGTAGTTCAGGAAGATACGAACCCAACGAGTTAAATAATAATTAAAGACTCATAAAGTTAAATAGATTAAGTATTTATTATTTAATTAATAATAAGTAAGTAGAAATATTAATCAATTATTATTTAATTAATATTAAATAATAATAAGGTTAATAATATTAAATTATTATTAAATAATTGATAATATTAGAAAGTTTAAATATTATTAAAGGATTAATAATATTAGATACTTAAAATATTATTAAAAGATTAATAATATTAGAGAGAGACTAAAATATTATTAATAATATTAGGAAGCGAATAGAATATTATTACAAGGTTAATAATATTATTCAAGCGTTAAGATGCTTACTTAATAATAATATTATCAAGGGATGATAATATTATTAAAGAGTTAATGTGATATCTAATATTTAATTATGTGATTAATGTTAGATAATATATGAGAATAATAATGTTATGAATAATTATATGATATACTAATTGAAGAATCCATGATAGGTCTTTCCAAAGAGGATAAGTTAAATTCATTAAGCAGATTATAGAATTGTGTAGCAGTAGTTAACGACCAAGGCAAGTTTCCTAACTAAACTTGAGTTATTAATTTCAAAGCATGATTAGTGGATAATTATTGTTGGTTATTCACATCTGTAATGATTATTGTTATTCGCACATAGTGCATTTGATTTCATATTCTACTATTTAAAATGTGAAATAAATTTAAAGTTCTTTTATTCATGAACTGTTTATAAGCTATGTCTCAACTATTCATTTCGGCTAGACTAATAATTGATGAATCGTTCTATTATTTGAACTACGTTGTTATTGAAAGATTTATGCCATTTATTTCGGCTAGATCAATATTGATATTATATGTTGAAATCATAACATTTCTTTGAAAGTAATCCAAACCATATTATTGTGGTACAGACTCATGATGTAAGACTGAGATGAACAACCCTTACAAAAAGGGGAGTTTTATTGTCGGACATCCGACCCTTGCGCTATTTTTGAGTATTATGCATAATATAGGATACAATGGAGCTGATCACTTTATGTACTTGCAGAAGTGTATAATTAGTTTTTATAACTAACTTATATTCTTGGGGTAATTTAGTTTTAATAACTAATGATTCCTCTATTAGTTCTTGATCCATTAGTGATCACTCAGCATGAAATCTGGGAATATCCCACTTTATTGAATAGTATTGCAGTATTGATAAATTTCTTAATCAATTGAATATTATTGAAAATTTGAAAGAATTTTTCTCTTTCATACTTGATAGGTTATCCAGCTTGGAATTCAAGAAAAATCTTGTTATTGAAAATGATTTATTGTTTAGCTACTTCGAAATCTTTTTAATATTCTAGATAGTTAGATTCTTTTATATCTTTTATCGTACGCTTTAACTTCTGAGCAAACTTGTTGCTCACTCTTGCTTAAATAAAATATTTCAGCTAAGGATGAGGTAGCCGAAGGGAAAAAGAAAGACAAAGGCAAAGGCAAAGTTCAAGAGTAGTTATTGTGAACTTTAATTATTATGTTGCTTTATGTAAATTAATTATGTAAACCTTTTGAGTATCTAAGGTTATACAAGTTATGTTAAGGTTAGTTAACCTGGGAGAGTGTTATAATTTGTATTAAGTAATGGTATAAATGATATGTAATTCATCACTGAATGGGTAGTTAGATGTGATAGGCATGATGAATCGTGAGCACCAAACCTGAGGTTAGAGAACCCGGATTTGGGGGCGTCACAAGTTGGTATCAAAGCAGTAGGTTACAAACCTTAGGTGGGGAAAAAGCCTTAGGAGTATAACCATAAGAAGGATAGAGAAAACTCATTTAGAGTTCTAAGAGATGAATTGGAAAAATTCATTAATAGTAAGATATGTGGACACTTAGTGTTTATGGATTGTGTTTAATGGTGATGTACTAATGAAGTTATTTAAAACTGGTGACAGGATGTTAGGAGATGATGAGATGGTTACGGAGGTGTTAGTAGCTGCACCAATGCCACTAGCCGAGGTGCCAGCTCAGAGTGAGACAGTTGAGGAAGTTTTAAGAGACGAACCTGCGGTAAATCTAGGAAGTGATCATAACGAGTACACCGAGATGGAGATGAATGAAGAGGAAGAAGTATATTCCAAAGAAACTAAGGTGGAGCCAGAAACAAAGATCAAAGTTGGGGAAAAAGGCAAAGTAATAATCGAAGAAGGTCAAGCATCTGCGGAAGTTCTAGATTTATGGACTAAAGTACTTCTCTTGGAGGAATTATGGAAGATGGAAAGGGCATTACGCGAGATGACAGAAGAACGAAATAATCTGAAGGCACAAGTTGATAGAAGGAGGGTTAAGTGCAGTGTATCATATAAAGATGTAAGTAAGAAAAAGAAGGGCAATAAAAGGAAAAGGAACAACGACAGTGACAACTTAAGGAATTCGCATTCAAAGAAGAAACAAGCATGTGGCAAGTGTGGAAAGAACCATTCGGGGGAATGTATGTGGGGTAAGAATGTGTGTTATAATTGCGGACAAGGAGGACATATATCACCAAATTGTCCTAAACCAAAGAAAGGAGGATGTTTTTCATGTGGTGGAATGGGTCATAGGTTTAAAAATTATCCTAAGAAGAAGACATGTGAAGGAAGTTGACGGAAGAAAATTAAGTACGTGAAGTAGAACCTTTTTAAGTAAGATAATATTTTAGTAATATAGTATCGTAGACAATTAGTAGGTATATGTGTGTATATATATATATATATCTATGTGGATGTAATTCTAGCTTTTGTATGAATATCAAGATAACTTTTGTAAGTCTCAACTTTTTGTATAGAGTTGTAGTAATGAATCCCGACTTTTGTCACCAAGGGATAATAAATGTTTATGGCAATATGCATTGTATGATGAAAAGTACTGTGTACTATTTGAATGAATATGAATATAAATGCAATGATATGATTATATGTTTGATTAAGTAAATAAAATATGAGACTTAAGATAGTAAGTTGTCTATCTGCTAATATGTTAATTCAGCAAATCGAATTGGTAAATTCAGCAAACTGAATCTGTTAATTCAGTAAGCTGAATTTTAAAATCCAACGTTTTGATTATATAATTGTTCGAGTTTAAATTATATGTTATAATTTAAACACTAATAAGTTATGGTATATAAAGAAACTCAAAGTAATAATTTAAGGTTTTATTTAATCAGAAAATGCCACCAAGATGCAGAGGAAGAGGAATACCGAGAATACAGAGAAATGTAACTAAAGGAGCAGAAACTGAAAATGAAAATAGGGAAAGAGAATAGGCAAACCCAATGTAAGATTTTGTGAATATGATGGCAGAGGCTATGCAGAATAGAGCACCAGTCGCAGGAAATCCGCTAGGAAATCATTTAGCGAACTTTAAAGATTTTAAAGCAGTAGGTCCGCCAGAGTTTAAAGGAACAACAGACCCTATAGAAGTTCAAATTTGGGCGAAAGAAATAGAGAAAGCTTTTGTCATTGCAAGAGTAGCTGAGGAGCAAAAGACAGCTTTTGCTACCTATCTGATCAAAGGAGAGGCTAATTACTGGTGGGTGTCGAACCAAGCTAGAGCCGGAACGGAAGTAGTAGCCTGGACAAGATTTAAGGAGTTGTTCTTTGAGAACTATTTCTCGGAGACCATGCAAGCAAGAATGGAGGTTAAATTTTTAGAACTAAAGCAAGAAAATAGGTCAGTTTCAAAATACGCCGCCAAGTTCAACGAGTTAGCCAGATTCGCTCCACATCAAGTGGACACTAAGGCACGAAAGGCGCGTAGGTTTGAGAATGGGCTGAAGCCGTGGATACACAGCAAAGTTGCAGTGCTACAAATTGCTACATTTTCAACACTGTTAGAAAAAGCTATCATTGCAGAAGGTAGTAGTGAGACAGTATCTAAATACAACCGGAGAAGAACAAGAAGATTATTGAAGGAGGTAGTAATTCAAACAAGCGTAAGTGGACCGATAACACTCAATCGGGAAATAAGTCAGGAGAAAGTAGGAAGAGAGGTGAGCCATGTGCAGTTTGCGGGAAGAACCATCAAGGAGTCTGCTTGAAGGGAAAAGGCGTGTGCTTTAACTGTGGTCAAGAAGGACACATTTCTCCCAACTGTCCCAGCCTGAAGAAAATACAATGTTGTTTTTCATGTGGATCACCAGACCATCAAATCCGAAACTATCCAAAGAAGAATGCTGAGAAAGGAAGCAACAACAAAGGGAATAACAGTGGGAAGCTGATGATCAAAGGACCAGCTCAGCTAGGAAGACCAACGGCACGCACATTTAACATGACTGTTCAGGATGTGGTAGCGGCAAAGGAAGTAGTGATAGGTAAATTCCAATTAGTAATATAATTGTTTACGTTTTGTTTGATAGATATCGTTATGAGGTGCTATCCATTTATAGATATGAGTGGTAATTTAGTGTCACATGCGTGTGGAAATGATTGATGATAAAACTTTAAAAAGTTATTAGAAAACAAATATTGTTATGAGCCATAGCAAGTCAAATGAGACTTGAGTTAAGCAAAGATTTTTTTTCACTCCTAAATAGGATGATAAGAGTAAATGTAATAAGAAATGAAGTAACACCTATATTAGGGTAATAAATTGAATTATTAATAAATGTAGTTAGATTAAACAGAATTTGAATAAAAGGTAATAGTGATTCCAGGGACGGAATCCTTATAAGTAGGGAGAATGTAAGGACCGAGAATTTTATACGATTATATATTTATATTTTTATGAATAAATTTTTTTAAGCGTATAAGTGAATATATATGTGAATTAAGTGAGTTAGTTAATTTAATTATTTTAAGTTAACTAAGATGAATACTTAATCAATTTGATTAAGGAAGGGTAAGATAAGTTATGTTGAGAATTAACATAACTTGAATGTTAACCTTGAATGGTAAATTAAAAAGATTTATAATCTTTAAGTGATTAAATTGATATGACTAATATAAAGTGATTATATGATTATGTAATAACTTATTAATCCAATTAGAGCTAATTAAATTAATGAATTAATGGAACAAAAAGAAAAGCCAAGAAATACGAATATTAAATTATTCATCAATATATTAAACATTTTGTGACATATATTAAATAAATATGTGAGTAAATAAATATAATAATTATTTATCAATGATGATAAATATGTTATGACATATGTAGGAGATGTATGTGACTAAATAAATATATATATTATAGATATGTATATATATTTATTTATTATAGATAGTGAATTAAAAAGAAAGCTTTGTAATCTAATATATATTTTGGGTATGCGAATTAAATAACAGAAGGGTTATAATATGGAATAAGGTTAGTATTTAAAATATATACTAACCCTAAGAGATTTATTTTATACATTTCAATTAGTTAATTTTATAACTTAATTAAAGCAAGTCCAATTGGGTTATAAAATTTAATGTACAAAAGTAATGATTTAAATTACAAATTAGTAAATGAAAACCCTAATTAAATGATTAGGGTAGGACAAAATTAAAAGTGTTGGACCTAACTTAATTTTACATGGCCCAAATAATTAAATTAGGAAGCCCAATTGAATTATATAATAGCCCAAATTTGGCCCAACTTGGGAGGGACTTTTGGGTCATTTAATTAATCAAAATATTGCAATTAAAATAAAATCAAAACTTGGCAATTTGGAGGTGCATGAACCGGCCACTTAAGGAGAGAGAGAGATTGGGAACATGTTTTTATTTTGCCAAAGTTAAACTCTACACTCAAGTTATGTGTCATTCTAATAATAAGCGTTATCATTTCTCCAAAATTACAAGTAAGTAAAGGAGGATAAGGGAAAGAGAAGATGAAGATTGCTAGGAGAAAATACATACATACATATATTATATCTATATGTTTTCATCATATATAAACACCTCTTTTAGATAAAAACAAATTTTTACTTCATTACTTCTCATTTCTCCTAAAAAGAAAAAGAAAGAAAAATAGAGAGAGAGAGAGGGAGAGAATAGAGAGGGTTCGGACACCCCTTTAAGGAAGGAAGAGAGAGTTTTTTTTATCTTCATAGCTCATTTGGAAAGAAGAGTGAGAAGGATAGCCCAAGGATAAAAAGTATAAACTCTAAATCTAAACTTTGTTTAATTATTTTTGTTGATTTTCAGAATATAAGACTTATGTTCTTGAAGTCCAAAACTCTTGATTTACATGTTAATGAGAGCTTCATATGTGGAACTAACTATTTTTGAAGTTAAAAATTAGATTTAAAGAAAGAAAAGAAAACTATGTACAAAAGGTTTAAGAAAAACTTTAGTCTTGTATGATTTGTATATTTTTGTGTTAGATTCTTAAAGTTCAAGTTGTAAAGGGCTAGAATCATGTTAGAATGATAGATATATAGTTTAATGGGTTTAACTTGGGTATTGATATGTGTTTATATAGAAACGTTTAGCAAAATATTTGAAAATATTTTTACCGACGAACAAACCGTAGCATGTTTAAATAAATTTTTCATTTTGAAATCTATAAATTATTTTTGTGGATTTATATTTTCTGGTATATTATCGGTAAGTTGTGAACAAAATCTAGTTGGAATAATTTAAAAAGAAGTTGAAAGTGAGATATGCATTCTTAAACAAAACATGTTCACTGTCGGAGCATTGTTAGAACTGTCCACTTCCGAGCCATTTTCGGTAACTAAAACTTGTCCAAATTTGATGTTTGATAACTGAAAACTGTAGGTCAGGAAGATACAAATCCAACGAGTCCGATTGGGCCTCAATCAAAGTTGTAGATTTCATTCTATGAAGGTTTTAGTAAAGGACCCCAAAACTGAAAATAAAATCAAAAACTTAGAAAAATTAAAGAATATTGACCGGTTCAATTTTCGGGTGAACCGTCACCACTTTTCCGGCCGGTTCTTGGGGTGGGTCTTGGACATTAAATTTTCTAAAATTCTGAAGAACATTAAAATATTTTATTCAGAATTTTTCGGAATAGTTATGTAATTATTAAGTAATTAATGGTTTAAACTCATTTAAATCATTTAAAACTTGCTAATTAATAATTATATATACTAATCAATGATTATTAAACTAATTACATATCATGCAATTATGATTAATTATTTAACATTATGTAATAAAAGAATAAAAATTAGTGTTATTAAGCTAACTATTTGTTATTTAATTAAGATTAAATAATAAATAGAGTTAAATAATTTATTAATTATTATTTAATTAATATTAAATAATTATTAAAGAATGTTTTAAGAAAATAAAAATAAAAATTTATTATTTAAGTGAGAATAAGCAATAAATAATTATAATTACTTACTCAAATGTTAGTTAAGTATTATAAAGTTAATAAATTAATTATTTATTATTTAATTAAATATTAAATAATAAATAAGAATAAATGTTAATTAATTATTTATTATTTAATAAATATTAAATAATAAATAAAGATAAATATTAATTAATTAAGTATTATTTAATTAATATTAAATAATAAATAAAGATAAGTGTTAATTAATTATTTATTATTTAATTAATATTAAATAATAAATAAATATAAATGTTAATTAATTAATATTATTTAATTAATATTAAATAATAAAAAAAGATAAATATTAATTAATTATTATTTAATTAAAGTTAAATAATAATTAAAGACTCATAAAGTTAAATAGATTAAGTATTTATTTTTTAATTAATAATAAATAAGTACAAATATTAATCAATTATTATTTAATTAATATTAAATAATAATAAGGTTAATAATATTAAATGATCAATAATATTATTAAATAGTTAATAATATTAGAAAGTTAAAATATTATTAAAGGATTAATAATATTAGATACTTAAAATATTATTAAAAGATTAATAATATTAGAGAGAGACTAAACTATTATTAATAATATTAGGAAGCGAATAGAATATTATTACAAGGTTAATAATATTATTCAAGCGTTAAGATGCTTACTTAATAATAATATTATCAAGGGATGATAATATTATTAAAGAGTTAATGTGATATCTAATATTTAATTATGTGATTAATGTTAGATAATATATGAGAATAATAATGTTATGAATAATTATATGATATACTAATTGAAGGATCCATGATAGGTCTTTCCAAATAGGATAAGTTAAATTCATTAAGCGGATTATAGAATTATGTAGCAGTAGTCAACGACCAAGGCAAGTTTCCTAACTCAACTTGAGTTATTAATTTCAAAGCATGATTAGTGGATAATTATTGTTGGTTGTTCACATCTGTAATGATTATTGTTATTCGCACATAGTGCATTTGATTTCATATTCTACTATTTGAAATGTGAAATAAATTTAAAGTTCTTTTATTCATGAACTGTTTATAATCCATGTCTCAGCTATTCATTTCAGCTAGACTAATAATTGATGAATCGTTCTATTATTTGAACTACGTTGTTATTGAAAGATTTATGCCATTTATTTCGGCTAGATCAATATTGATATTATATGTTGAAATTATAACATTTCTTTGAAAGTAATCAAAACCATATTATTGTGGTACGGACTCATGATGTAAGACTGAGATGAACAACCCTTATAAAAAGGGAAATTTTATTGTCAGGCATCCGACCCTTGCGCTATTTTTGAGTATTATGCATAATATAGGATACAATGGAGCTGATCACTTCATGTACTTGCAGAAGTGTATAATTAGTTTTTATAACTAACTTATATTCTTGAGGTAATTTAGTTTTAATAAATAATGATTCCTCTATTAGTTCTTGATCCATTAGTGATCACTTAGCATGAAATCTGGGAATATCCCACTTTATTGAATAGTGTTGCAGTATTGATAAATTTCTTAATCAATTGAATATTATTGAAAATTTGGAAGAATTTTTCTCTTTCATACTTGATAGGTTATCCAACTTGGAATTCAAGAAAAATCTTGTTATTGAAAATGATTTATTGTTTAGCTACTTCGAAATCTTTTTAATATTCTAGATAGTTAGATTCTTTTATATATTTTATTGTACGCTTTAACTTGCTGAGCAAACTCGTTGCTCACTATTGCTTAAATAAAATATTTCAGCTAAGGACGAGGTAGCCGAAGGGTCAAAGAAAGACAAAGGCAAAGGCAAAGTTCAAGAGTAGTTATTGTGAACTTTAATTATTATGTTGTTTTATGTAAATTAATTATGTAAACCTTTTGAGTATCTAAGGTTTTGTAAGTTATGTTAATGTTAGTTAACTTGGGGGATTGTTATAATTTGTATTAAGTAATGGTATGAATGATATGTAATTCATCACTGAATGGGTAGTTAGATGTGATATGCATGATGAATCGTGAGCACCAAACCTGAGGTTAGGGTGATAGTAGTGTGCATACAAGCCAATCATGTATGATGACAAAGCATATACTTTGTAAACAATCTTATTTATTTATTAATAAAATATTCATTTAAGGCATATAATTATCTACATGGTGCTGTTTTTATAATATGTAAATAACCCATAGTTTTAAGCAATGCTTTTAGAATCATGATGAGATCATGATAATGAGATCTAAATTCTTAGAAAGCTTAAAAACTAAAATAGTTCCCAATTGTGGGATTACTAAAATGGAGATTAGTAAATCCGGATAGATTGGTACATATGTTGCTTGCTCATTGGATGAGGATGACTGATCTCATTGTCATTTGTGTGGAGACACTAAAGCAAGTATGTAGGTGCTTATTGGAGAATAAGTTCACTGAACGTGACTCGCTATGGAATACCTAATGGAGTTTTACTCGCCTGTCAATAGAAATTCCTAATGTGATAGTAGTACATGTGATCCTTGGACTTGAGATCATCATAGTATCTTGTATGTAAAAAATTATACTTTGACTAATTCCTTAAGGCCTTTTAAGGCATATATAGGGTATGCTTGGGTGTAATGAGTTACATATGGAGATAATGAATGATCAATAAAGAATCTACCACCTCTAGTAAAAGAGGAGATATGTCCTATGTGATTCGTTAAATGACAACCCAGGAATCCTTGGCCAGGGTAGAATGAAATTAGAAAGAGGTTTCTAATTTGCATTATTTGGAGTTGTGCATTTTCTAATCGAAATACATATAATTAAATAAATTAAGACTTGACAGTAAATCCATGTCTTATATTTAATTGGGACATTGTATGGTGGAAGGATTGAATTGTACGGTAACTATTAACTCACAGGTTCTTTTATGATTAATGTTGAAATCTATATTATCTGGAAAGTCGTTGATCGCTAGGGAGGCTTATCCCTATTGTAGAATAAATGTTATTTATTTAAATAGATTATTAGTTTAATTTATTTATTTAAATAATATTAGAATTGTTCTAATTGATTTATTCACAACCGGTTTAATATGGAGAACCTAAAGGGTCACACCATAAAAGGAAGAAGAATTATTTAAGAAGAAAATGGCATGATAGTAATAATGCATTAAGTATAATTAATTTAATCTATGATGATAGAATAAATTAAATAGCTTAATGTTTATTATTTAATATTTTAGAAATATTAAATATAAATTAATAAGAGGAGTCTTATTAATATTATTATTATTATTATTATTTTAATTCTAAAGGAGTTTAGGAATTAATATAATATCAGTACTCTCTCTCAATCCTAATAAAGATTAGGATATAAATTAATTAAAAGTATTTAATTAATTAATTAAATAAAATCCTATTCTAATTGGATTAGGAGGGTTAACCTAATATCTATATAAGAGAGTCTTATATCAGAAATAAGGTACGTGAATTTTTCAAGAGTTGGGAGTACACATATTCTATAGAGATAGAAACAAGGTTTAAGCCAATAACCCATCTTACTGAGTTCTTCATCTTCCTTGGTGGATCACCGTTAGAGGCCAAACATTTGGGTGGCTGACATTGATCAAGGGAAGGAGCCACTACAGAGGAATCAAAGGAATCAAAGGAGTAGAACTTGTACCTGAGGAAGCTTGGATCTTCAAAGGTATAATTCTGTTTTTTCACCTTCTTCATTCACTGATAATTGATGCATAAGAATGATCATGGTAATGGGTTTGTATAAATTTTTGAAAACCTAGTTTTTACGCTTCCGCCCTATTTATGTGATTTGATTGCATGATTGCGTTACGTATAAACCCAACATAGGGAACCCGGATTTGGGGGCGCCACAAGTTGGTATCAAAGCAGTAGGTTATAAACCTTAGGTGGGGGAAAAGCCTTAGGAGTATAACCATAAGAAGGATAGAGAAAACTCATTTAGAGTTCTAAGAGATGAATTGGAAAAATTCATCAATAGTAAGATATGTGGACACTTAGTGTTTATGGATTGTGTTTAATGGTGATGTACTAATGAAGTTATTTAAACATGGTGACAGGATGTTAGTAGATGATGAGATGGTTACGGAGGTGTTCGTAACTGCACCAATGCCACTAGCCGAGGTGCCAGCTCAGAGTGAGACAGTTGAGGAAGTTTTAAGAGACGAACCTGCGATAAATCTAGGTAGTGATCATGACGAGTACCCCGGGATGGAGCTGAATGAAGAGGAAGAAGTATATTCAAAAGAAGCTAACGTGGAGCCAGAAACAAAGATCGAAGATGGGGAAAAAGGCAAAGTAGTAATCGAAGAAGGTCAAGCATCTACGGAAGTTCTAGATTTATGGACTAAAGTACTTCTCCTAGAGGAATTATGGAAGACGGAAAGGGCATTACGCGAGATGACAGAAGAATGAAATAATCTGAAGGCACAAGTTGATAGAAGGAGGGTTAAGTGCAGTGTATCATCTAAAGATGTAAGTAAGAAAAAGAACGGCAATAAAAGAAAAAGGAACAACGATAGTGACAACTTAGGGAATTCGCATTCAAAGAAGAAACAAGCATGTGGCAAGTGTGGAAAGAACCATTCGGGGGAATGTATGTGGGGTAAGAATATGTGTTATAATTGCGGATAAGGAGGACATATATCACCAAATTATCCTAAACCAAAGAAAGGAGGATGTTTTTCATATGGTGGAATGGTTCATAGGTTTAAAAATTGTCCTAAGAAGAAGACATGTGAAGGAAGTGGACGGAAGAAAATTAAGTACGTGAAGTAGAACCTTTCTAAGTAAGATAATATTTTAGTAATATAGTATCGTAGACAATTAGTAGGTATATGTATATATTTATATATATATATATATATATATATATATATATATCTATGTGGATGTAATTCTAGCTTTTGTATGAATATCAAGATAACTTTTGTAAGTCTCAACTTTTTGTATAGAGTTGTAGTAATGAATCCCGACTTTTATCACCAAGGGATAATAAATGTTTATGGCAATATGCATTGTGTGATGAAAAGTACTGTATACTATTTGAATGAATATGAATATAAATGTTATGATATGATTATATGTTTGATTAAGTAAATAAAATATAAGACTTAAGATAGTAAGTTGTCTATCTGCTAATATGTTAATTCAGCAAACCGAATTGGTTAATTCAGCAAACCAAATCTGTTAATTCAGTAAGTTGAATTTCAAAATCCAACGTTTTGATTATATAATTGTTCGAGTTTAAATTATATGTTATAATTTAAACACTAAAAAGTTATGGTATATAAGGAAACTCAAAGTAATAATTTAAGGTTTTATTTAATCAGAAAATGCCACCAAGATGCAGAGGAAGAGGAATACCGAGAATACAGAGAAATGTAACTGAAGGAGCAGAAACTGAAAATGAAAATAGGGAAAAAGAACAAGCAAACCCAATGCAAGATTTTGTGAATATGATGGCAAAGGCTATGCAGAATAGAGCACCAGTTGCAGGAAATCTGCTAGGAAATCATTTAGCGAACTTTAAAGATTTTAAAGTAGTAGGTCCGCCAGAGTTTAAAGGAACAACAGACCCTATAGAAGCTCAAATTTGGGTGAAAGAAATAGAGAAAGCTTTTGTCATTGCAAGAGTAGCTGAGGAGCAAAAGACAGTTTTTGCTACCTATCTGATCAAAGGAGAGGCTAATTACTGGTGGGAGTCGAACCAAGCTAGAGCCGGAATGAAAGTAGTAGCCTATATAAGATTTAAGGAGTTGTTCTTTGAGAACTATTTCTCGGAGACCATACAAGCAAGAATGAAGGTTAAATTTTTAGAACTAAAGCAAGAAAATAGGTTAGTTTCATAATACGCCGCCAAGTTCAACGAGTTAGCCAGATTCGCTCCACATCTAGTGGACACTGAGGCACGAAAGTCGCGTAGGTTTGAGAATGGGCTGAAGCCGTGGATACACAGCAAAGTTGCAGTGCTACAAATTGCTACATTTTCAGCACTGTTAGAAAAAGCTATCATTGCAGAAGGTAGTAGTGAGGCAGTATCTAAATACAACCAGGAGAAGAACAAGAAGAATATTGAAGGAGGTACTAGTGAAGGTTGTAATTCAAACAAGCGTAAGTAGACCAATAACACTCAATCGGGAAATAAGTCAGGAGAGAGTAGGAAGAGAGGTGAGCCATGTGCAGTTTGCGGGAAGAACCATCAAGGAGTTTGCTTGAAGGGAAAATGTGTGTGCTTTAATTGTGGTCAAGAAGGACACATTTCTCCCAACTGTCCCAGCCCTAAGAAAATACAATGTTGTTTTTCTTGTGGATCACCAGACCATCAAATCCAAAACTGTCCAAAGAAGAATGCAGAGAAGGGAGGCAACAACAAAGGGAACAACAGTGGGACGCTGATGATCAAAGGACCAGCTCAGCCAGGAAGACCAACGGCATGCACGTTTAACATGACTGTCTAGGATGTGGTAGCGACAAAGGAAGTAGTGACAGGTAAAATTCCAATTAGTAATATAATTGTTTACGTTTTGTTTGATAGATATCGTTATGAGGTGCTATCCATTTACGGATATGAGTCAAAATTTAGTGTCACACGCGTGTGGAAATGAAGGAATTGATGATACAACTTTAAAAAGTTATTAGAAAACAAATATTGTTATGAGCCATAACAAGTCAAATTAGACTTGAGTTAAGTAAAGATTTTTTTCCACTCCTAAATAGGATGGTAAGAGTAAATGTAATAAGAAATGAAGTAACACCTATATTAGGGTAAAAAATTGATTTATTAATAAATGTCTAAGAATAAATATAATTTGAATGAAAGGTAATAGTGATTCTGGGAACGGAATCCTTATAAGTAGGGGAGAATGTAAGGACCGAGAATTTTATATGATTATATATTTATATTTTTATGAATAAATTTTTTTAAGCGTATAAGTGAATATATATGTGAATTAAGTGAGTTAGTTAATTTAATTATTTTAAGTTAACTAAGATGAATACTTAATCAATTTGATTAAGGAAGAGTAAGATAAGTTATGTTGAGAATTAACATAACTTGAATGTTAACCTTGAATGGTAAATTAAAAAGATTTATAATCTTTAAGTGATTAAATTTATATGACTAATATAAAGTGATTATATGATTATGTAATAACTTATTAATTCAATTAGAGCTAATTAAGTTAATGAATTAATGGAACAAAAAAGAAAGCAAAAAATACGAATATTAAATTATTCATCAATATATTAAATATTTTGTGACATATATTGAATAAATATGTGAGTAAATAAATATAATAATTATTTATCAATGATGATAAATATGTTTCGACATATGTAGGAGATGTATGTGACTAAATAAATATATATATTATAGATGTGTATATATATTTATTTATTATAGATAGTGAATTAAAAAAAAAGCTTTGTAACCTAATATATATTTTAGGTATGCGAATTAAATAACATAAGTGTTATAATATGGAATAAGGTTAGTATTTAAAATATATACTAAACCTAAGAGGTTTATTTTATACATCTCAATTAGTTAATTTTATAACTTAATTAAAACAAGTCCAATTAGGTTATAAAATTTAATGTACAAAAGTAATGATTTAAATTACAAATGAGTAAATGGAAACTCTAATTAAATGATTAGGGTAGGACAAAATTAAAAGTGTTGGACCTAACTTAATTTTACATGGCCCAAATAATTAAATTAGGAAGCCCAAATGAATTATATAATAGCCCAAATTTGGCCCAACTTGGGAGGGACTTTTGGGTCCTTTAATTAATCAAAATATTGCAATTAAAATAAAATCAAAACTTGGCAATTTGGAGGTGCATGAACCGGCCACTTAAGGAGAGAGAGAGATTGGGCACATGTTTTTATTTTGCCAAAGTTAAACTCTACACTCAAGCTATGTGTCATTCTAATAATAAGCCTTATCATTTCTCCAAAATTACAAGCCAGTAAAGGAGGATAAGGGAGAGAGAAGATGAAAATTGCTAGGAGAAAATACATACATATACATATTATATCTATATGTTTTCATCATATATATATACACCTCTCTTAGATACAAACAAATTTTTACTTCATTACTTCTCATTTCTCTTAAAAAGAAAAAGAAAGAAAAATAGAGAGAGAGAGGGATAGAATAGAGAGGGTTCGGACACCCCTTTAAGAAAGGAAGAGAGAGTTTTTTTTTATCTTCATAGCTCACTTAGAAGGAAGAGTGAGAAGGATAGCCCAAGGATCAAAGGTATAAACCCTAAATCTAAACTTTGTTTAATTATTTTTGTTGATTTTCAGAATATAAGACTTATGTTCTTAAAGTCCAAAACTCTTGATTTATATGTTAATGAGTGTTTCATATGTGGAACTAACTATTTTTGAAGTTAAAAATTAGATTTAAAGAAAGAAAAGAAAACTATGTCTAAAAGGTTTAAGAAAAACTTTAGTCTTGTATGATTTGTATATTTTTGTGTTAGATTCTTAAAGTTCATATTGTAAATGGCTAGAATCATGTTAGAATGATAGATATATAGTTTAATGGATTTAACTTGGGTATTGATATGTGTTTATATAGAAAAGTTTAGCAAACTATTTGAAAATAATTTTACCGACGAACAAACCGTAGTATGTTTGAATAAATTGCTCATTTTGAAATCTATAAATTATTTTTGTGATTTATATTTTCTGGTATGTTATCAGTAAGTTACGAACAAAATCTAGTTGGAATCATTTAAAAAGAAGTTAAAATGAGTGAGATATGCATTCTTAAACAAAACATGTTCACTATCGGAGCATTGTTAGAACTGTCCACTTCCGGGCATTTTCGGTAACTAAAACTTGTCCAAATTTGATGTTTGACAACTGAAAACTATAGTTCAAAAAGATACTGAATCCAACGAGTATGATTGGTCCTCAATCAGAGTTGTAGATTTTATTCTATGAAGGTTTTAGTAAAGGACCCCAAAACTGAAAATAAAATCAAAAACTTAGAAAAATCAAAAAATATTGACCGGTTCAATTTTCCGGTGAACCGGCAGACTTTCCGGCGCCCGGTTCACCACTTTTCTGCCCCGTTCTTGGAGTGGGTCTTGGACAGAAATTTTTTTTAAAATTTTGAAGAACATTAAAATATTTTATTCAGAATTTTTCGGAACAGTTATGTAATTATTAAGTAATTAATGGTTTAAACTCATTTAAATTATTTAAAACTTGCTAATTAATAATTATTAATACTAATCAATGATTATTAAACTAATTACATATCATGTAATTATAATTAATTATTTAATTTTTATTTAACATTAAGCAATAAAAGAATAAAAATTAGTGTTATTAATTTAACTATTTGTTATTTAATTAAGATTAAATAATAAATAGAGTTAAATAATTTATTAATTATTATTTAATTAATGTTCAATAATGATTAAAGAATTTTTAAAGTAAATAAAAAATAATAATTTATTATTTCAGTGAGAATAAGCAATAAATAATTATAATTACTTACTCATATGTTAGTTAAGTATTATAAAGTCAATAAATTAATTAATTATTATTTAATTAAATATTAAATAATAAATAAGAATAAAAGTTAATTAATTATTTATTATTTAATTAATATTAAATAATAAATAAAGATAAATGTTAATTAATTATTTATTATTTAATTAATATTAAATAATAAATAAAGATAAATGTTAATTAATTAATTATTATTTAATATAATTAAATAATAAATAAAGATAAATATTAATTAATTATTATTTAATTAAAGTTAAATAATAATTAAAGACTCATAAAGTTAAATAGATTAAGTATTTATTATTTAATTAATAATAAATAAGTACAAATATTAATCAATTATTATTTAATTAATATTAAATAATAATAAGGTTAATAATATTAAATGATCAATAATATTATTAAATAGTTAATAATATTAGAAAGTTAAAATATTATTAAAGGATTAATAATATTAGATACTTAAAATATTATTAAAAGATTAATAATATTAGAGAGAGACTAAAATATTATTAATAATATTAGGAAGCGAATAGAATATTATTACAAGGTTAATAGTATTATTCAAGCGTTAAGATGCTTACTTAATAATAATATTATCAAGTGATGATAATATTATTAAAGAGTTAATGTGATATCTAATATTTAATTATGTGATTAATGTTAGATAATATATGAGAATAATAATGTTATGAATAATTCTATATTATACTAATTGAAGGATCCATGATAGGCCTTTTCAAAGAGGATAAGTTAAATTCATTAAGCGGATTATAGAACTGTGTAGCAGTAGTCAACGACCAAGGCAAGTTTCCTAACTCAACTTGAGTTATTAATTTCAAAGCATGATTAGTGGATAATTATTGTTGGTTATTCACATCTGTAATGATTATTGTTATTCTCACATAGTGCATTTGATTTCATATTCTACTATTTGAAATGTGAAATAAATTTAAAGTTCTTTTATTCATGAACTGTTTATAAGCCATGTCTCAGCTATTCATTTCGGCTAGACAAATAATTGATGAATCGTTTTATTATTTGAACTGCGTTGTTATTGAAAGATTTATGCCATTTATTTCGGCTAGATCAATATTGATATTATATGTTGAAATCATAACATTTCTTTAAAAGTAATCCAAACCATATTGTTGTGGTACGGACTCATGATGTAAGACTGAGATGAACAACGCTTATAAAAAGGGGAATTTTATTGTCGGATATCCGACCCTTGCGCTATTTTTGAGTATTATGCATAATATACGGTACCATGGAGATGATCACTTCATGTACTTGCAGAAGTGTATAATTAGTTTTTATAACTAACTTATATTCTTGAGGTAATTTAGTTTTAATAACTAGTGATTTCTCTATTAGTTCTTGATCCATTAGTGATCACTCAGCATGAAATCTAGGATTATCCTACTTTATTGAATAGTGTTGCAGTATTGATAAATTTCTTAATCAATTGAATATTATTGAAAATTTGAAAGAATTTTACTCTTTTATACTTGATAGGTTATCCAGCTTGGAATTCAAGAAAAATCTTGTTATTGAAAATGATTTATTGTTCAGCTACTTCGAAATCTTTTTAATATTCTAGATAGTTAGATTCTTTTATATATTTTATTGTACGCTTTAACTTGCTGAGCAAACTCGTTGCTCACCCTTGCTTAAATAAAACATTTCAGCTAAGGACGAGGTAGCCAAAGGGTCAAAGAAAGACAAAGGCAAAGGCAAAGTTCAAGAGTAGTTTAATTATTATGTTGCTTTATGTAAATTAATTATGTAAACCTTTTGAGTATCTAAGGTTATGTAAGTTATGTTAAGGTTAGTTAACCTGGGAGATTGTTCTAATAAGCTTATTTAACTCACTTACCCACATTAGTACATTGAATAAATTATCTCTTGGACTATTATTCATTATTATTAATATATACACATTCACATATATCAATAATATTAATTAACTTGCATAACCCAATTAGGCTTGCCTTAATTAGGTTACAAAATTAATAAATTGAGATAATAAAATTAATCCCTTAGAGTTAGTTAATATTTTTAATATTAATATTCTCCCATGCCATAACCCTTAGGTTATTTAATTACTATACCTAATTTATATATTAGGTCACATAACTTTATTCTTAATTCTCTGTATATACAAAATAATTTGTATACACCTTATATAATACATATGTATTCAATCACATACATAATTCACATATGTCATAACATATTCCCCTAATGTATTAACTTAATAGCCCTAATTGACTTAATAAGTTATAAATACTCACATATTCATCAATATAATTATTATAACTGTATTTTCTACCAAATCCCTATCCGTAACTAGGGTTAGGGTTTTTATTCTCTGTTAAACAAAATTATACTCATATTTTTCAGTCAATACACAGTTTGACCCCTTTGATAAACTCATATCACAGATACTCAGCACAATGTTGATAATTAATATCAATATTAAATAAAAAAAATTATACGAAATATTTAAAGTATGTGAAATTCTGGGTTCTCACATTCTCCCCTCCTTATAAGGATTCCGTCCTCGGAATCACCGCTTTCTTACTCTCTAATATCTTTTAAAGTTGTATCATCAATTTATTCTTATCAACACAATATTAATTTGTGTCTTATGTACTAACCTGTGACTTGGGATCTGTAAAAGAAAATAATTCACAGCTATATCTACCCAATATTTCTCGCGTAATTTATTTACTCAACTAAATCGTTACCTATCACCACCTCTTGGGCAGCTACTGCATCTTGCACCATCATGTTGAATGTACGGGCCGTTGGACTTCCTGATTGTGCAGGTCCTCTAATCGTCAAGGTTTCGCCACCGGGTCCCTTGTTGGTACTTCCCTTCTCCACATTCTTCTTCGGACAATTCCGAACCAGATGATCTATCGATCCTCACGCAAAACAACCTTGTATTTTCTTTGGACTGGGACAATTGGGCGACATGTGTCCCTCTTGACCACAGTTATAACAGACTCCCTTCCTCTTCAGACAAATTCCTGGATGATTCTTCCCACAAGTCGCACAAGGCTCACCTCCCTTCCAATTCTCTTCTAACTTATTACCCGATTGGGTATTCTCACTCCATTTCCTCTTGTTCGGATTACTACCACCACTACTACCTCCTTCATTTATTTTCTTCTTCTTCTCCTGATGATATCGGGATGCAGCTTTGCTTCCCCCTTCAGCAATTATCGCTTTCTTCAACAAAGCCGCAAACATATTAATCTGCAATACAGCTACCTTGTTGAATATCCTTGGCTTCAATCCATTCTCAAATCTTCTCGCCTTTCTTGCCTCCGTGTCCACCTGATGAGGTGCAAATCTCGCTAACTCATTGAACTTAGTAGCATATTCTGATACCGACATATTCTCTTGCTTTAGTTCTAGAAACTTGACTTCCATCCTGCCTTGCATACTCGATGAAAAATAGTTCTTAAACAACAACTCTTTAAACTTTGTCCAAGTCACTACAGCTGTCCCAGCTCTAGCCTGATTGGTTTCCCACTAGTAATTGGCTTCTCCCTTCATCAAATAGGTGGCAAAAGCTGTCTTTTGCTCTTCTGCCACTCTCACAATAATAAATGCTTTCTCTATCTCCTTTACCCAAGTTTGGGCTTTAATAGGATCCGTAGTTCCCTTGAATTTTGGCGGTCCTACCGCTTTAAAATCTTTAAAGTTTGCCAATCTATTAGCTGGCTGTTCTCTTGCTCTTGTTCTTGCTGCTGGCGCCCTATGTTGCATAGCTTGGGCTAACATATCCACAAAATTCTGCATCGGGTCTGCTTGACCTCCTTCATTATTCACTGATTGCTCTTCTCTTTGATTTCGATTCTGTCGTCTAGGCGGCATTATCTGATTTAAATGAAAATCTTGCATTAATCCTTTTTTTCTACATAAATTCTTATTAGTAACATAAGAATTTAACACAAATTTCTCATAAAATCGCAGATTTATTCAAATAGCACATAATACTTTTAGCACTTAACACCTACTGTTATAATCAGTCACTATCCCTTTTTGATAAATATCGGGATTAACAACACAACCTTACACAAAAAGTTGCAATTACCATAACTTTACACACAAAGTTGCAATTACCACAACTTTACACAAAAAGTTGCAATTCTCCAAAATCATCTTAATATTCATATTGAAAATAAAGATTACATTCATACAAACGGATATATTACATATGCTCACTCATTGTTCTCGATATTACAATCTTTATATTACACCTTGTTACCAAATAGGACTACTGCTTATACTTAAGCTGTCTACAGTTTACTCCCTTCTCCTGCCTTCTTACTGGGACACTTGTTAAATCTGTGACCTATTCCTCCACATGAAAAACATTTTCTCATATTCGGCTTAGGACAATTTAGAGAAATATGTCCTTCTTGTTTACAATTGAAACACATGTTCTTCCACATCATACATTCTCCCAAGTGAGTCTTTCCACACTTGCCACAGACTTTCTTCTTTTTCGGGTTTGAGTTCCCTGAGTTATTATCACTATCGTTGTCTCTTTTCTGATTATTGCTTCTCTTCTTCTGCTTGACTACTCCCTCAGATGATCTACCACCTTCAGCCTTTATTATTTCTACTTGTGTCTTCAGTTCGTTTCGTTCTTCGGTCATCTCGCGTAATGCTTGCTCCGTCTTCCACAACTCCTCCAAGAGAAATACTTTACTCCGGAGTTCTTGAACTTTTGCAGATACTTGATCTTTTTCTCTCACTTTGGTCTTAATCTCTGTCTCCACCTTAACTTCTTCGGACTCTGCCTCCTCATCTTTATTCAGATACATTTCGGGATACTCATCACGATCACTCCCCAGATTCACCATGGGTTCATCTTTTCTAACTTCCTCAACTGACTCACTTTGCGCTGGCATCTCTGCTACTGGCATTGGTGCAACAGCTGCTAACACTTCTGTACTCATTTCATCTTCTCCTGACATCCTACAATCAGTTTAAACAACTTGATTAATACTTTACTAGTACGAATTTCATACTCACTATGTGTCCACACATATTTCTATTGATGTACTTCGGCAATCCCTCACTTAGTACTCTAAATGAGTTTTCTCTATGTCGCTTATGGTTATAATCCTAGGGTTCCCCCCCACCACTTAAGGTTTATAACCTATAGCTCTGATACCAACTTGTGACGCCTCCAAATCCTAGTTACCTGACCCCCGAGTTTGGTGCTCACGATCCAACATTTGAATATCATCTAACTATCCATTTATTTATGAATATAAATATACATATCATTAACTGATATTTATAATACATTGTCCCAGGTTTTCTAATCTTAACATAACAAATATACCCTTAGATATACAAAAAGGGTTATACAAAACAACAGAATAAATATGTTCATTATAACTACTCCAGCAATACACCTTTGCCTTTGTCTTTCTCTGCCCCTCCGGCTACCTCGTTCCTAGCTGAAATATTCTATTTAAGCAAGGGTGAGCAACAAATTTGCTCCGCAAGTTAAATCATACAATAAAGTATAAGAATCAAGAATATAAGACTATCAATTCAATAGAATATCACCAAAGTTCAAAGGACTTTGAATTAGCTGAATAAAGCGTTAATCAATAACAAGACTTTCTCGCATTTTATGCAAAATAATAATTCGATAGTGAAAGAGTAAAACGCTTTCAAAATTTCTCAATTGAATAACAAGAATCAATTCTGTGACACCCCCAAATTCCAGGACCGCCACTTGGTCTCTCGAATTCGGTTCATCACGTGCTCATGGTAATACATCGCAATAATGATAACTAAATATCACACAACCACAACGAAAAATCTATTCTAGAATAATTTACAATAATTTATTATAATTATTCCCCCAAGTCTCGCAACCTACAGTACTTAATAGATTACATAGCAAGATCAATTAACGACTTGTTACATAATCTAACTTAAGCTTAAACATAAACAAATCCAATCTTACTACATCATCTTCACACAATATTAATATATTTGAAACATAACAGACATAAGCTAGTTGGTAGCCTTGCCCTTGCCCTTATCAATGCCCGAAGGTTCGCCATGCTCTGCCTTAACTGAAATGTTTTAGGGAAAGCAAGAATGAGCACAAATTGCCCAGCAAGTAATATACAATAAGGGTGAATAATAAGATTCCCAATTCTCGAAAGGGTATAGCAAGATTTGATAGCTCAAGAATAACAAGAATATCAACAGTTCTCAATAATAGTCGCTAAGGACAGGATAATATCAATATGATTCAATAATAAGTCAATTCAAGATTTCAAATAATTGAATACTGAGTAGTCACTACGGACTATGAACTTCTACTAGAATTGACAGTAATAAACTGAAAATCCAACAAAAATAGGTACAACAGGTGATCAGCCTAAAGTACCCTTGTTATGCATAACAATCAATCATACTCAAGTGTGCACGTCGGTTCTCCGACAATTTATATATTCCCTTCAAAGAAGGTTGTTCTTCTCAGTCAAATACAAGATCCCGCACCAATCAATTAGTTTGGGTTGCTTTTCAATAACATAAGTCCAGCCGAATCAAATGGCATAGACACTTTCACAATATTCAAGAACAATACTAAGTTCAACATGAATAATAGCTTTAATGAAATAAGAGTTCAAGTATGCTAATTCAATTCAACCGATTAAATAGGAAACTAGTTCGCAATACACAAGATATGATACTTGCATAGTAAAAGAGTATAAGTTAGGAAACTTTCACAATCATAGATTTCCTTGCATAAAGTAAATGTGTCGGTTAGGATACTTGCACTTTAAAAGAGTGTAAGTAAGAGAACTTGCCTTTAGCGTAGTTTATCCACGAAAAGCAATCAACACTTTCGAATTCCTATCGTAATACAGTTACGTATATATATGATATTCATTAGTCATATAATTTAACTTCACATTTTCTCTTTGAATATATGATCATCACATAAGGTAAGTTTTACCTAGCTACACAGTTATATAGAATATAATTTCTATCCTTAACGTTCCTTCTTTAGTGTTTAAACGCATTCTCATATATATAAGATCTCAACAATTAGCAAACATGCTTGCATATTATTAATATCACATAAGGCCACAATCAATACTAAATATATTTCATTTTAGCAAGTTACGGTATCTCCTTAAGTTAACCGTCAAAATCGGGTTCAAGTAACATCATATAATATCACGTAGCATGTATTCATATTTAAAGGATATTTTCATGCTTGTATAACTTTTCCAAATCCAATCGTACATGGTATAGGTTCTTAAGTTAATACTTAAAGCCATTCAAGGACACGAACTCATATGGTCTAACATGGTCGCTTTTAAACACATAAGATATCCATATAACTTGTATTAGTCATGCTCATGAGTACTCGTATTGCATATATGTAGCTAGCATTGTTATTATCTTGAAAACATGCTTTGTTTATGCTAAACTTTAATCACGGCAACTAATCATGGTATATATACATGCATGACACATGAATGAGTCTAAGAGTACTATCACATGTGTCCATAAATGTCAGATTCTAATTCTCGTCATAACATACCAACGTTCACGTTCAAAGCTTATACTTTGTTAGTATAGTTCATTAATAAGGTCTATCATGTTCATGCTTCCTTATGAAACCTATATATATAAGTTAACATGCTTTTCATGCATTTCAAGGCCCTATAAACATGCTCGAAAAGTCAGAATGTATACATGGTCTTTACATGTCAATATCAACCTTCAAAACTTGTATTTTTGTTAGATATGTTCAATAGTGAGGTCTAACAGGCTCTTGTCATACTATGAACCATATATACATAACTTAATATGTCTTTCATACATCTCTACCTCATACCGACATGCCTTGAAAAATCAGAATATTAACATGCTTTATATATGTTAACGTTCGTTTATGAAACTTTAAGTTTGTTTTCAAACTATATGTCGTTTGGTTAACCATGCATGCTAATATACTAAAACATGCTTACATTGCCTCATTAGGTTTATATATATGTATTAATCATGCTCCCATGCTTGTTTAAACAAAAATCAAACAATTGGTATATAACAGTTTTGTTGCAGAATGCAGAAAACTGCACTACAGAGGCCGGCGCTGTGGCGCGGCAACAGCAGCCATATTCTAGCGCTGCGGCGCGGGTGGCTCTGCGACGCGGCGCTGCGGCGCGGTTTGCGGTGCTGGCTGCGGCGCTGCGGCGTGGGGACAGTTCCTCAGTTCAGACTGCAGCGAAACCGACCCAAAACCTCCCATTTTATCTATCTCGACATACCCATATGCTATTAGACTAACCTTTTTAACTTACTAACACATATATATGCTTATATAACAGTCAATCGCCCAAACGATTCCCAATTTCATGAACTCCAACTAATTTCACGAATTCGATGCTTTATAGAAATTACAGACCAACAATGAAAATGAAAGTCAAGAAAGCTATATAGTGGTTCCATCACGTATGTATGTTCATATAACAACAATATAAGGGTTCTACAAACCAATCATGAACCAATTTGGCATAATAAAAAATTTGAAGGAAACTTCGGAAACAGAAAACGAAAATGAAGAACAAAGGAAGAGGGATTATACCTCTGCTAGGATTCAAGTATAGTTTGCTGCTAATCCAACTTCTCCTACTGATATATGTATATTGCTTTCACTCACCACTTATGCAAACTCTCAGCAAATTGAAAACGAAGAAACATGGCTGCTATTTATAGAAGAATCCTTACACAGACAATGCAATTGTCCAATAAATTGAACCACTAGATTGAAGCTTTGTATATCAGCTAAGGAAGAGTTGGTAGAGTGGTTGAAGAACACTGTTGTGCCCACTCCCCGTATCATGATTTTCTAGAATGCTGAGTTTGAGAAGGTAGGAGTAGGCTAGCTTCATGAGTGTTTTACGTGTACAAGGTTTGTGTCTTATTAATATGGGACAAGGCATAAAAATCTCAGCATTTCCAATTTGTAAACAAACTAGTGTTAATACTTAGGTTATATACACACACATATTTAGACACTTAGGTCTTTAATTGAAATGTCACAATAATTCATATACTGTAGTAAGTGTAAATTGACACATATAATCCATGTACATTTTGTTAATACCGGATATAATCTAATCAGATGTTAACACATTACACTGTCTCCTTTATTAAAACTAATTGTTTACAATATGTTCATGATATATTATACAATGTATACCCACATATTTATTGTCACATAAGTTATTAATCAAGTAGCTCACATGGTTTAATAAGCCTTACCATATAATAGTGTCATATTACACTTCACATAATACATAGTCAGCTAATATATGCTACACATTTAATTCGCATGCTGGCACATATAATTTCTCATCTTATAAATTGAATATTAATTAATAATATACACATATCCTACATCAATCAATATAATTGTTAACCTCCATAACAATTTAATTAACCCTTATATGATTAATTATCACTTTGATATAAATCTTATTATATTTATAAACACGTTGCTCATTATTATTATGTTTCTTGCAATAATAATAATCACATATTATTAATCAATCCTCATTAGTATTTTATAACAGTTAATTAATATTCTTCGAATAACAATTAATATAGATTAATTATTCGCTTAAATTAATATAATCATTCTTATATTACGTCACTGTGCCACACAAGGCAATCAACGAGTTTATCACAAACTCCACCAATTTCTCAATTATTATAATTATTCAATTATATATAATTGAATTAATTCATCTCATAACACAAAATCATTTATATTCAAATAAATTCTCATTTCCATTAATATATTTATTTAATAATATATGGAAATTCTCGGGTATTACAAATTCTACGCAATAACAAAGTGAAATAATATCCAGATTTGTTTTTAAGCTGAGCGACCCCATAGGATCTTGAAATTCTCGAGTAACTATCAAAGATTTTACTTTGAAGTACCCAGGTGTATCAGATAACCATAAAGATTAAATCATACCCCTCCGCAAGTATATAAAGTGATCAGCTTCATTATACCCCATATTATGCATAATACTTACACGTGCGTAACGGCCGAATATACGACCACAAAGCCCCTTTTTATATAAAAAGGTTGTTCTTCTCAGTTTTATAACCAGAATTCGAATCACAACAACGAAATACAATGATTTCAATATCTAATCGCTTTCTCGATCTAGCCGGAATAATCGGCATTGACCTGTCAATAATAATTGAGTTCTCTTCTCGAACCTATCAAGTTTCAACAAATGTTTGTCTAGCCAAAATAATTAGCTACGACATATCTCAAAACGATTCAATAATAGACATAAATTAACTGTATTATTTGTAATCAATAATAACTTCTACGGATCTGAATAACCAACAACAGTTATTCCCCAAGCATATTCTGAAAATCAATAATTCAATTTGAATTAATAAACATGCACTAACTTCGAATAATCAACAATAATTTTCGGACGTGGTATAATCAGCAATAATTAACCACCACTATATTTGAAAAGTAATAACTTGAGATTGAGTTAAGAAAACTTGCCTGATTCGTTGACTACTACTACGCAATTTAAGTTAACTTCTTTTGTAAGACCTATCATTAATAAGATCGATCTCTTAATCAGCATAACATATCTTACTCATCGCATGTAATCACATAATCCATCATTAAGATTACAACTATACTACCTTAAACTTCACACTACTATATCATACAATTTGTGAATTAACACTTGGTCTTTCATTTTATAAGTCCTTTACAATTAAGTTAGTATTTTCCAATCCAGCAGACTGGATTCAACTGACCTCCAATCCAGCAAGCCTGGATTCAACTCACATCTAATCCAGTAACCTGGATTATCTAACAGACCAATCCAGCATCCTAGATTATCCAAACAGATCATTCCAGCAACTTGATGGCCAATCCAGCAAACTAGATTGCAATCCAGCAAGCTGGATTTTCACTTTTTAATCAAATTATCTTATTATTTTTTTTTATCTTTTGTCCACACATAAATACATGTATTCCATACACAAAAATAATTTTTCAGGAATTTTTTAATTTCCTTAAGTATTTTTCAAAAATCCATTTCTAGTTAATTCCTTAAAAAAATAACTACCTCATGCTTAACTCCAGAAATTCCCAGCTCTTGGTGGGATCTTACACATGTTAACGTGAGTCTCCAGTTTAAATTTCATGGCCATCGGAGTTATACAACTCCAGTTATAGCATTTTCTGTCGAGAAAACCCAAATATTAAAATAGTCATAACTTGCTCATTTTAAGTCGGAATGAACTCATTTTTGGACACAAGCTACTTAATTCCATATATTTTCATGTCCCAAAAGGCTGGAATTTATTACATAATTTATGTGGACGAAACGGCCCTTCAAAATTCCGGACAACCTACTTTTGTCATTTTTTAGATTTTTCCTACTTTGCTAAAATCAGTCCACACAAAAATTTACAACTTCTTTTTCAGTGATTTCACTTGGAAATGTTAGAAGACTTATAGTTATAAGTCCAGAAATTGACCACACTCAAAAATTGAAAATATATTGAGAGATATGGTCGTTTGAATTTCCCGTTGCATTTTCTCAAAAATTTGATTTTAAAACTTTTGTGCTTTCTTAGAAATCTTGCATGATCTCTTGATTAATCTAACTTTAGCCATCATAATACATACCAATACACCTTATACTCATGGAGATATCATGATCCATAATCTATTACATCAAAACCCACCAATCATAACAGAACATAATTTGTGTTAAGAAAATTAAGATTTTCCAACTTTTCAAAACATAGTTTCCTTCTCTTGCTTTAGATCTAACTTTTGACACTTAAAATAGTTAGTTCTAAACATAATAGACTCATAAATATGTAGATTTAGAGTTTTAGATCTCAAGATCATAACTTCAAAAATCAAAACAAACGAAAAGGAATTAAACTATATTAAATAGAAACCTTTTTATACCTTTGCTTGTATGCTTCTCTCTTCTTCTACCTAAGTTTGTTTGTGAACTTAGAGTACACAAAATACTCTCCCTATACCTCCCTTATGGCTGCCGAACTCACTCCCTTTCTCCCTATTTCCTTTTGTTTTGCTAGAAGAACTTGGAAGTGAGAGAGATGAAAAGAAGTAAATGTATTGTTTGTTAAAGTGTGTAGGATTCTTACTCTTCTTCCTTTTCTTCCCCACCAAATTTCTCTCTCTCTCTTACTAGCTTTTGCTTGCAAGAATGTATATAGTGGTGGCTTGCTTTTAAGTGTGACACTTATTGGAGTTGGTAGAGTTAGTAAAATTTAATGATTGCATTCTCTCCCCCTCCTTCCTTCCTTGTGACCGGCCATGTGCCATTTTTTTCTCCCAATATCTTGCCATATCTAAGCATATCTCCCAAATCTCTCCATATCTTATCATATCCTTCCATATCTTATCAAATATCTTTCCAAATCTTATCAAATATCTTTAATTCACATGCTCCCTTTCTTTCTAGCTTGGGCCGGCCATATGGCCTTGTCTTGGCCCACCAATTAGTTTAACTAATGTTCAACATGCCCCTCTTCTATTGGGCTAAAGTCTTGGGCTCCAAATTAAAATATTTGGGTCATTCCTTTCATTCCTTTGGGCTACTAATTAAAATAACTTGGGCTTCCATACATAATTAGTCTTGCACTACTAGCATACTAGATAATTAAATCTAGTATTGGGATAGCTTAACAACTTAATTGATATTAAATCAATTAGCTACAAGTCCAATGCTTAAATAAACTATTGAGCTTGTTTAACTCACTTACCCACATTAGTCCATTGAATAAATTATCTCTTGGACTATTATTCATTATTATTAATATATACATATTCACATATATCAATAATATTAATTAACTTGCATAACCCAATTAGGCTTGCCTTAATTAGGTTACAAAATTAATAAATTGAGATAATGAAATAAATCCCTTTGAGTTAGTTAATATTTTTAATATTAATATTCTCTCATGCCATAACCCTTAGGTTATTTAATTACTATACCTAATTTATATATTAAGTCACATAACTTTATTCTTAATTCTCTGTATATACAAAATAATTTGTATACACCTTACATAATACACATGTATTCAATCACATACATAATTCACATATGTCATAACATATTCCCCTAGTGTATTAACTTAATAGCCCTAATTGACTTAATAAGTTATAAACACTCACATATTCATCAATACAATTATTATAACTGTATTTTCTACCGAATCTATATCCGTAACTAGGGTTAGGGTTTCTATTCTCTGTTAAACAAGATTGTACTCATATTTCTCAATCAATACACAGTTTGACCACTTTGATAAACTCGTATCACAGATACTCAGCACAATATTGATAATCAATATCAATATTAAATAAAAAAAATTATTCAAAAAATTTAAATTATGTGAAATTTTGGGTTCTCACATGTAGAGTGTTAGTTTATTTGCTAAATGCAAGTATATATGTCATAGGAATTAATTATGTGATATGGTGCAATAAACCCCCCCCCCCTCCCATGACCCCTATTCTATGCCCAAATGCTGAAAATTTTGTGTTATGGTGAAGTTTGTAAACTAAGAGACATGTGGGAGAAATGATGAGAAAGGACCATGAATAGTAGTAGTTGGTGGAGTTAGCCACCAACTCCATTCTTTATCCCTTGGGTATTGTCCATAGGAGGGGGTAATAGATTGGCCATGATTAGAGACCATTAGGTAGTGTTAGCATATGAATGTGCTAGTATATAAATTATGAGAACATATGATGTAATGGAATTACATTATAAACATATTGTAAGAGGTGATGTTGGGAATAATATTATTTGTGAGATTATAATATTGTAAGCTTGAGGTCTATTATATACTAAGCTTACATAATTGTGCATTGTGTGGCATGGTGGTAAAGTTAAATCAATTAGAGGTTTAACTATAATTGTCAAAAGAAAATAAATGGTAAGTTAATATTTATTAATTATCATTATAATATTTGGATATATTTGAGATAATAAATTTTATGGAAATTATGGGTTGAGAATACCCACCTATTTTATATCTAGTCCAATTAAAATATTAATGGGTTAAACCAATGTACATGAGTTACATTATTATATGTATTGGTATACTTGCTTATATATGGGTGTACATATGTGTAGGGTTGAGTATGTGTGACCCTAACATATAATATGGTAGTAATATTAAGTATTGAAGTATGACTTATATTGTCCAAATGAAATAAACATAAGTATGCTAGCATGCAAATGTACAAATGCTGAGTTTTGAAAGGGGTGTCCTAATAAGAGTCTCATCTCTTTCTCATTCACATGAAGTAGAGGTCATTGGCATATGTTAGAGGATGATGATGGCTATGAAAATGATTTCAATAATGGTAGGGGGAGTTGTCCTAATAGTATTATTCACCAACTCCTTTATGTCAAACATCCTCTTCCTTCTCCCATTGGTTTGATTCAATGAGCAACAACCAATAATTGGACAATGGCTCCTCTATAAATAGAAACCTCTCCTTCACAACTGTTGTTTGCTAAACTATTGATAAAGTTCTTATAGTAAGTGTTGATAAGAGTTGGAGGGAGTAATCTGAAATTGGAGATAGTGGTGTAATTCAAAGCTCCAAGAGGTATAACTCTTACTTTGAATTCTTAGTTTTGATTTGATAAATTCATAAAAGATTTCATATTAGCGGAGAATTGTTATGTAAGATAATGTTAACATGTTGTAGAGGCTATGTAGTTGATTTCTAGCATGTCTCATGAGATATAACAGAGTTGGTTGTGAAGCTCTGCAATAGCAGAAGTTCTCCTATCTGGAACCGGAGTGGCACGGCCGCGCCACTCCTCTGTACAAAAGCAGCGCGGCAGCGCGACAGCGCCGTTCTGCAGAAATGGGAAATGAATTTTTGTGTTTTCTGGTTTGTTGAGCATGCTAGTTAGACTTTAATAAGTGTATAATTGAGTCTAACATGTGACCTAAGATCACCATGCATGTAGTGAATGAAATTACCTTGGTATTAATGATTTCTAAAAGAAACTTATAGTTTTGAAATGGAACTTGATGAATTTAGAGTCATTAGAAATCTGCCTTTGGAGACGTGTGTACGTGTCTTGATTATGCGTGTCAATGAGTATGAAAGGTAGTTGTTGATAAGTTACCTTGGTTAGTAATAAACCACTATACCTTGCTTTAGTGAAGTTTTTATGAAAACTTAAGGTTTTGGAAAACAAACCTTGACGTACCTAGTGTCCTTTCAAAAATGACCATGGAGCATACATATGTAAGTATGAAATGTAACTTGTTGTTAAGTCACCTTGCATAAACTAGAATTTGTTATAGTTTGGTTGAAAATGTTTTGAAGGAAAACGTGGAAGTTTTTTAGAACTAATAGTTTCAAACATTGTGTAAAGTATACTCTGACCTTTCAAGCATGTATACTAGGACATTTTATGCCTCTAGACGTGTCGAGTATGTTCATCATGTAGCTAAGCATGAATTAGACTATTTGAACATGGTTTAAAATAAGTTTTCAAATAATGAACTATGCTATGTCCATGTAAATAAGATAGATACATGTGAGCATGCTGTTAGAGGCTTATTAGTAGCATTATATGGTTTAAAGACTTATGTCAATGACCCTTTGTTAAAAGAAGATATTGAACCTTGTTGATTTAAGTAATTCAACGTAGAGCTACGTGATTCAAACCTAAATGATTCGAATATGAATTTGAAAACCTACTTGATGAATGTTTATAGTATGTATCAGAATACATGTCATGCTAGAAATTAAATTGGGCAATGAAAAGCTCAAGTCTAGTTTGGACAGGGTGTAGCGCGGCCGCGCCACTCCCAAGCTTATATGCAGCGCGGCCGCGCCGTTCTGCAGAGTGACCAAGTTAACTGCATGGCCTTAAGTTATGGTTAGATGTTGTCCTTAAGGACTACAAGATATGAAATAAGATTGTTTAGATAAATATGATAGTAGAATGGTCTAGTCTCATGGTTATCCTAAGTTCAAGTAAAAATGAAACCAAGTTATGAAATAATATTTGTTCTTATATTAAAAGCTTATGAAATGTATGACTGATGGGTTTGAATCCATGATTATATAACTGTGTAGGAATACACGCAGTGCAGATAAGCTTTAAGCGGTTAAGTCGTAGTTGATAAACTACGAATCAGGCAAGTCTTTCGGTTCCTATTTGTATATGAATGCGATCACTGTTAGTTGAGTTATAATATGCTATGAGAATGTTGATGTATATATATGAACTGCATATGAGATATGTATGAGATTGAAAGTTGATCTTTGATGATATGCTCGTTATGTGAGAAGTAACATGCGTATTAAATATAATTTGATTATAAATGCATGAACTAAGTATGATATTATATGCTATGTGATGCATGAAAACTATTAGAATTGCTGAGTTGTCGAGCTCAGTCTTGCAAATAACCATTTTTACAAGTTAAGGACTCACAGTAAAGTTTCGTGCTACTTGATTGATAGAGTTCATAGTATCGCAAGGAGATTGATTTAATTATCTGATGTTATGATCTTGAACCATGTTTAGGTTCTAGGAGATGTACTTGGTAGTTGTTTACGATATTTAATACTAGTCGTAATGTAAAGATGTATTAGTTAATACATAGAGGATATCGAATCAAGATGTAAAATCTTATACAGTAATTCGAATAGAATGAATCATAATATAGTTTGATTCAAGATTATGTAATTAATTCAAGTTATGAGATCAATAAAAGATTTTATTCAAAGGATATAGAAAAGTTTAAATTATTTCGCATTTTTATAATATCGAATATAATGTAAAGTTAAGAATGGTAAATGACCAAGATTGGAACTTATAAAAGTTTGGGGTTATTATACGGATCTTGGATATGGAAGGAATTTATATTGTAAATTGTAATAAAGCAAAGTTATATTCTTTAAGTTATGAATAGAAGATGTAATAGTTCGACTAGTAGTACCGTGACTGCACCGGATCCGAGGTAATAAAAGGGACCCAGATTTGGGGGCGTCACATGGAGCGCAATATTGGTCTTGATAATCATAGCTCCATGAAGAATCTGGGTGATACCCCCAATCTTGATGATAATTGGGATAATCATAGTTGTTGAGGTAATCACCCCCATACTGCACTTGTCCAAAACTAATGGTGCACTGATGACTCGGATGGTTACAAGCAGAATAATCACAAGTAACTGCTGTCTTTCGAGTACGTTGTGTTGCAATAACGTCTAACTTCCTCGAAAGTGTCTCAAGCTGTGCTGATAATGCAGAAATTGTGTTGAGTTCATTAATCCCTGTTTCCCTTGGTTGAGTCATGCTCGTGTATGGCCATTGATAAGCAAAGTCATCCATGGTACTTGAAAAGAGATAAATATAGGAAGCGAATTAAAAACTAGAATAAAATAAAATGTTTAAATTAAGACTAATTTGATTGAAGCTAATGTTGGCAAAAATAATTAAACTAACTCCCCGGCAACGGCGCCAAAAACTTATTGGTCGATTTTTCGATCAATATATGCGTGCAAGTATACATGGTCAACAAGTAATATAAAATAAGTAGAGTATCGTTCCAATGAAGAATTACCTAATAAAATTCACCAAGCACTAACCCATAACCATCTCAATCTTATTTAAACGAATGATTTAATATATTGAATAATACTGTGCAATTGAACTAATACTAACTATCCCTATAATGAAACTAGATAATGAAGATATGAGACTACAATATCACCTATTATTTCATCTAAATCAATACACTTCTCGTTAAGCCAAAGTAATTACCATGGATTATTAGTCGAGAACACGAAAGTAAAACATGGCCATCCTACGATGTACCAAGTCCATATCACATATAATACACAAATGATAGAATTCACGTGAACACCCAAATTATATAAACCACTATATTTCTATGTGACTTAACAATAATAAGGGTTTAAGCACAAGTTCTCCAATGACTACAAGCGATGATTCGGTATATGTGTATCCGAAGCACAAATCATGAATTCCAACACTATGTAGAACACACAAACACATGCTATTATGATCAGATCTAAACCCATATTTTGTTTCTCAACTTCATATGGATTATCACCGTAATTGATGGCCAATCAAGTAAGAAATTAAGTATGAATCATAATAGACAATCCAACAATGATTAACAGTCTAACAAGGAAGCACCTCAAAGAAAACTACACAATAAGATACATTATAGTGTCAAGATGGAGTTTAATTCATGATTGTAGTGAAACCCATAATCCACAATTGAATAAACATTGAAAGATACAAAGAAAGAAGGAAAGAATTTAGGGTTTGAAGTAAGCAAATCTGAATTCTTTTGCTTCCAATAGGAATCTCCAATGATCTTCAAGAGATTCAATCTCCAACTCTACTCTAATCTAGGGTTTATCTAATCTAATGGAAGAGTAAACTATCTAATGATGATATATACAAGATGATGATCCATAAGGATGGAATACCCTCTCTACATACTAATATATCTCTATTTTTAAGACCTAATACGACTCTCCTTCAAGTTACGCTTCAATTGCACTATTTAATGAAAAAGTTAACTCTAGTCAACTTCAGGAGTGGCGTGGTCGTGCTCCAAATACACTATAAAATGGTGTGGTCGGGCTTTGGATTTTCTGTTGCAGTTTCCTCTGGTAGAACAGCCATAACTTTTTATTCGAGAGAAGTTACGGGACCTGCGAGCTGTCAAATCGAAGATATCGACGAGATCTACAACTTTTATTTTTTGAGAATTGAGAAATAATGGATGGAAGAAAGTTGAAATTGGGCTTGAAGTGACAGCTTGTGCAATGGCAACCCAAAACATTGAAGTTCAACGTCCATTGGAACAAAGGTCATAACTCTCGCCTCCGAACTACGATTGGGATGATTTAAGATGTTCCGGAAAGCTTAGAAGAAGCTCTAAAATAAACTCAAATTCCAAGCCAAGAATATGAAATGATCATGAAAGAACAAACGATGTCTAGATTGCATTTCTTTTCCTTTTTATACCAATAGCCGCTCACACAGTTCCCAAGCATAAGATCTACAAAATGAAAACAAAATGCATGAAAAGTAACTACGAAACATAGGTTTAAGCAACTAATTCAAGTAGTAGATACTGGATAAGTAGGTATAAAACCTACTTATCATTGAGCCACTTATAAGAATATAAAGGAAAACACTAATGATGCAATAATTATTGGGTTAGTTGAATGTTATATAATGTCCTTTCATCCTCATAGTCTATAATCTTTTTTTGTTCAGTCTTTTTGATCTCCCACTAGTCTGTTTTTCTTTTTTGTAATCTCTTAATGTAAGCTTAAAATTTCTTCTCTTTTTTCTTTTTACTGTTTGGAATTTTGGTGTTTGGCTTTTGTTTTTTCTTAATAAGTAACTCGAAAACATTCTCTCATATAATTGATGCATCATGTGATTTTTTATATTGTACATTTTCATGACCATCATGGTATGTATATACATTTAGAGAGATGTTATATAATATAGCTCGACAAAAAATAATGCTTTTGCTTCCTTCACCATAGTTTGTTAGATACATGTCAATTTTAAATTGAGTTTTTTGGTAGGGTGTTGAGGCAAATCAAAACATAGTCAATTATTTTTTGTGTTGTATTTTTTATATATAGTTTATTTAGGCAGATGTAATGCATACATTTTTTTAGGATGAATTTCTATTATAAAAGAACAAAAATATTTTGGGAGTTGTAAACTATTTTCTAAAAAAGTTTGTACCCAGCCAAACACCGAATTGTGTGGTAAACATTTATGTGAAATAAATAGAGCATATGGACAATCATATATGTTTATCCTCTTGTTGTTGATTAAAATAACAATTGGCATCAGCATATCCGCATATGTGCTATTTTAGGAAAAATTTAACATTTTTTGAAGTATATATTGCTTCTACTTTAAAGCTTATTTTTCTACTTCTTTTTCCTTTCTAAAAGGCAGTGGTGATAAAATGATGTTCTAGCAAATGCATCAGCTGATATTCCAACGAATAACTAAGCCTCACATGTTGAGAATGACGACACATATGACGACGACTCTAACGAGGACTCCATGCAAAATTTGGGATGATCTAGATTTCCTTTAATTATCAATTTATTAGTTTAGGAGTTCTTTGATAGATGTTGGGTTAGTTAATTGTTTGATGAACCTACGACATGTAGCTACCTATTTAAGTAGTTGGTGATGGATTGATTTTTAATTAAATGGATCAGGTTTCTTCATTTTAATAATTTCGTATGATTTTACATTTCAAATTTATTGAAATTTATGGCATTTACAGATTTAAAATATAAAATTGGTAATTAAATATATTTTAATATAAGAATTTTGTGATGCCTTTACTATCACCAAAATGTATAAATAGGTTATAAAAATAAGGACAATTGTGATTACTTTAGCCATCAGAAGAGACTTATGTGTATGACTGCTTTAGCCATCACAGATACCTTAACATTTGGTGATTGTTCTGGCCATCATAAAAACCTTACCAATTATGTGATGGTCGTGACCATCACAAAAGGACGTGATTGCTTCGGCCATCACAAATAATTGGTGATTATTTTTTCCATCATAAAAACCTTACCAATTCTATAATGGTCGTGACCATCACAACAGGATGTGATTGCTTCAGCCATCAAAAATAACTACTATGTTAATGTGACAGGTTTAGCCATCACAAAAAGATTGAATATTTCGGTGATTGCCAAAACCATCACGTAAAATCTTTCATGATGGGCGTATACAAGACGGCCATCGTGATGCTTAAAGCCATCACATAAACCTTTTGTAATGTTTTTTTAGTTTTTGTGATGGATTTTGGCCATCACAAATGACCATTTTTTTAGTAGTGATGGAGACCGTAGGGCAGGAGCTTACAGATGCACCTCCATCTTCTGAGAGGGACGCCATGTTGGACTTGTTATCCCGTTTATCAACTGGTTTATAGGCTAGCTTTCATTTTCCTGCATAGACTAGGTCAACCATTTTTGTCATGTACAGGAAACATTGTATATATTAAACAGTATTATATGGCAGAGAAATATATTTTGATTCACTTCCCTTTTGGATATTTATTATCATTGCTGAGTGATTACCACTTTTTTCATCACTTGTTGTCTTGATGTATCATGAACTTTTCCTTGATGGATTGACATTGAGATGTCGGAGAGTACCTCAGAAGGGCCTGTTAATCAGGGAGGTTTGATAGTACTTGGGTTTTATATGGGGTTTGGTGTCTTGGGACTGGTTTTTAATTGGGTTTTGAGTTTATAAGGAAAGTTACATTTGTTTGGTTTTTTCTTTTGAAGGTTAGACTGAACCATAAATGGCTACCTATATACTCCCTTGGATGGGGAGATCCGGTCATTCGTAGTTCAGGCTTGGCATGAATGGTTGAAAAGTGTTTATTTGGGTTTAAGCTTGATTTGATGGATTTTTGGATTTTTTTGTTTGGTTTGACCGCACCATAGCTGGCTGCCTACGTACTCCCATAGATTGGGCAGATCAGGTCAGTCATAGTTCAGGCTTCTAGTGAAAACCTAAAATGATTTGATCTTCTTTTTTATTCTTTGCTTTCTTTTTTTTCAGGACCAGGATGATGACTTGCAGGTGACTCAGACATAGTACCTCTTCACGGTGTCTGAATTGATTAGCTAGGGAAATTATTTCCCATCCATTTCTTACAATTTGATGGCTCTTCCTGTCAACACTTCTTTGACAATGAAAGGGCCTTCCCAATTTGGGGCAAACTTTCCTTTGGCTTCGTCTTGATTGGCAAGGAATTTCTTCAATACCAAGTCATTTTCTTTGAATTGTCGGAGTCGAACTTTCTTGTTGTATGACCGCACAATTTTTCGCTGATATAATTGCCTGTGAAATATGGGTGATCTATCAGGGATAACTGGTGGTATCGCTCTTGTAACCACTGGTCTTTTTTCATCTGAGCATCTATTAATACCCTTAAAGACTTTATTTCTACTTTATAAGAAGTACTGCTTCCATGTCATAGACTAATGAGTAGGGGGTAGCCCTAGTAGAAGTACGCATTGATGTTCTATAGGCTAGTAGAGTCAGAGGCAATAGATCAGGCCATCCCTTATAATTGACAGACATTTTTTGCATGATTTTCTTGATATTTCTGTTGGCTGCTTCGCCAGCACCATTCATCTTGGGACGATAGATGACGGAATTGAGATGCTTGATCTGAAACTTACTGCATAATTCTTTCATCATTTGGTTATTTAGATTCTTGGCATTTTCTGAAACGATCAGCTCCGATTGTCTATATCGACAGATTACATTATTTCTGATAAAACCAATGATTACCTCTTTGGTGAATTTGGGAAAGGATGCAGCCTCTACCCATTTGGTGAAGTAATCGATCATGATGAAGATGAATCGATGGCCATTGCTGGCTTTGGGTTCTATTGGCCCAATCACGTCCATTCCCCACATGGAAAAGGGCCATGTCGAACTCATATTATACAATTCGTTTGGAGGAGCATGGATGTCATTTCCATGGAATTGGCATTGGTAGCATCTTCTGATGTAATCATCACAGTCAGCTCGGAGAGAGATCCAGTAATGCCCTATTCTCAATATTTTCCTGGCAAGTAAAGGACCGCTCATGTGTGGACCACAGACTCCATCGTGGACTTCATCCATCAGTCCTTGGGCTTGATCCTTATCCAGGCATCTTAAAAGGCCTATTCTAGCATCCCATTTATAGAGTACGTCTCCGCTCAGATAGAATTTCATAGCTATCTTACGAATCCACTTCCTTTCAGCTTGACTTGCCTTGGTAGGCGTAAATCCATCTCGAAGATATTCTTTTATATCTTGGTACCAAGGCTGTTTGATAGGAGGTAGTTCATCTGATATTTCTCCAATATAATTTCCATATATTGGGGCCTTTTAGCTTGCAAATTTGATGTTGGGAATTCCCATCCTATCAGATATGTGGATCAAGGAGGCCAATGTTGCCAATGCATCAACAAAGTCATTCCTACCTCGAGAGATGTGGATGAAGGTTATTTCTTCAAACTGCATGGCTATCTTGATAACTTGCCAATGATATGGCAGTAAATACAATTCTTTGGTATGTTACTCCCCGATGGTTTGTTTGATAACCAACTCATAATCCCCAAAGACTAATAAACGTTTGATATCCATTGATTGGGCCAATTTCAACCCCATTATACAGCCCTCATACTCAGCTGTGTTATTGGTGTTGATAAACTACAACTTGATGGCCATATGATACTGTTCTCCTGTACAAGATACAAGAACTGCCCCTGCTCTAGTACCTTCCATGTTTACGGCTCCATCAAAATACATTTTCCAATATTGGACTGTATTTTATTGAGGGATTTGTTAAATTATAATTATCCCATCATTCGGGAAATAAGTTTCCAAGGGTTCGAAATCCCCTAATGGTGCTTCGACCAATTGATCCGCAATTCCTTGACCTTTGATAGACTTCTAAGTCACGTAGATAATGTCGAACTGTTGTAGGATCAACTGCCGTTTGGACAATCGGCAATTCAACATGGGTTTGCTGAATATGTACTTCAGAGGTTCCATGCAGATAGGTCGTGTGCCCATGCAGATAATGTTGTAATCTCATGGCGGCCCATGATAACGCACATCAGGTTTTTTCAATCTAAGTGTACTTATGTTCTCCGCTTTTGAATCTTTTGCTGAGATAAAAGATAGCTCTTTACTTGCTTCTATCATCCTTCTGTCCCAGCATGCAACCTATAGCATTGGCATTAACTGACATGTACATAAACAGGGGGACCTTATCCCTTGGGGGTACCAAGACATGTGCTTCGATCAACTGTTTCTTAATGGAAAGGAAGACTTTTTGACAATCTTCATTCCACTTCATGGAGGAATTTTTCCTTAACAACTTAAAGATGGGTTCACACATTGCCGTGAGTTGAGAGATGAATCTGCTTATGAAATTGATTCTCCCCAAGAATCCAAGTTTTTTTTTCCTGTTCGGGGCACGGGCATCTTGGTGATGGCTTTAATCTTAGCGGGATCCAACTCAATGCCTCTGTTGCTCACTAGAAATCCCAACAGTTTGCCTAATTTGACACCAAAAGCACATTTGGTCGGATTCAGCTTTAGGTTGTGTTTGCGTAACCGGTTGAAAAGCTTTTTGAGATGGCTGATGTGGTCATCCTCCTTCCAGGATTTGATGATGATAGCATCCACATACCCCTCAATCTCTTTGTGCATTATGTCATGAAAAAGGGCTATCATGGCTTGCTGATAGGCAGCATCGGCATTGATAAGGCAAAAAGAAAAACATTTATAACAAAAGGTTCCCCAGGGAATGATGAAGGTTGTTTTCTCCCTGTCCTCTTCAGCAACCATGTTTTGATGATACTCGACAAAACAGGTAACCAAAGAATACATGCCATACTGCACCGTGTAGTCTATCAGTATGCGGATTAAAGGTACTGGGAAGTTATCCTTGAAACAAGCTTTGTTTAAATCCTGGTAATCCACGTATACTCTTACTTTTCCTCTGGGCTTAGGCACGGGAACTATGTTGGATAGCCACTCAGGATAAGTTGATACAATGATGATGTTAACTTTGAATTGCTTGCCAATTTCTTCTTTGACTTTCAGACTCCACTCAGGTTTCAATCGCCTGAGCTTCTACTTGACTTGCTTGAATCTATCTTTAATGGGCAGTCGATGAATGATAATGTCAGTCGACAAACCAATCATATCTTCATTTGACCATGCAAACACATCCTGAAACTGAGTTAAGAGTTCAATCAGGTCTTTTCTTTTGTTTTGGGTAAGGTCCATGCCTATCTAGATTTCTTTAAACTTTTCTAAGGTTTCGATATTGATAGACATGGTTTGGTCGAGGTTTGGTTTGGGTTTGTCTTCTACCCATTCTTTGATCTCCTCGGGCACCCCATAGTCATTTATCTCCTCTTGATCAATCCCCATCAAGTTGAAGTCCAGTTCTACATCAAAGTTGTAGTCACTGTGAAAATTTGGCATCTCATCAGCAAGGCCAAATAAATAAAACTCTGGAGTACTGAAAGCAAAATGCTTTCACTTTAATATATGAAACTATTTGATCATACAAAGCATTTAGCAAAAATGCATGACAAAAGTAATTGCTATCACTGTGCAACAAAAATAAGAATGAAATAAAACCATACTTCAGAGCAGATGAACTTTCTGCCCTTTTACCCTTTTCGACTGATGCACGGAGTGCTACTCCAATTGTCTAGAGTCAAGTCCTCATGAACATGGAGGATAAATAAGTTGATGTCGTCTGTCTCCTCTTTGATGATGACTAAGACATTATTTCCATCAAAGTCGGCATTCGTCTTTGGGGTACTCCCTTCAGCTCGGTCCATACAAGGGATTGGGAGTTAATTTTTTGAATGTTCATTATCTGGGATATCATTGTTGATTCCCTCAGTGTGCACGAGAAAATATATTTTTGCAAACAGGTCTCGTCTTCCCCGCAGGAACTTTTCCTTCCCTTTTTTGCTTTCCTCATCAGGCTTTGGGACTTCTTTTTCAATGTTCGGTTTAATCTTAGGCATAAGCATACTAGTGACGGCAACATGAACTTTCTTCATAGGCTTCACAAATCTTGTATTAGTGAGGTTTGGTAACAGCATGGTAGAGGCAGGAACCGATGGATGCTTGTGCGGATTCTGGTGGTTTTATCCAGAGAAATAACCTAATCCGGCCTTCCCTGTCTGGATAGGGAATTGAACTGGAGTTCTAATTCCTTGTTGCCTTTTCCCTAACCCTTTTCCAGGGCAGAAATCTAAGGATATCATTTCCTGACCGACTGCCATCACTTCTGTGGAAACTTTTGGCTTTAAGGCTGGCGCCCCAATAGGTAAGTATTGAGTGTTGCTCACATCAAGGGCTTGAAAACTGGCGGGCTCAACCCCCTCATCGAGACTGAATACAGGCATATCGCTTTGTATATAGATATGATACTCTAGCTCGGCATTTATAGTTATCAGATTACCATCAATGATGTATTTGAGTTGTTGATGAAGGGTGGACGGAACTGCTCTTGCCATATGTATCCACGGTCTTCCCAACAATAAATTATATCATGTGGTAATGTTTAGTACCTGGAAGGATATGTAGAAAGTATGGGGTCCAATCTCCAATGGAAGTTTAATTTCTCCCACAGCCTCACGGTGAGATGCATTAAAAGCCTTGATGACTACATGACTAGTCCAGATTTGGTTTGAATTAATCTTCATTCTCTCCAATGTGTTATAGGGACAGATGTTCAAGGATGATCCTCCATCTATCAGCACACCTCCTACCACATATCCTGAGGATATTACTACTATGTGCAATGACCCGTCCTTTCTGCGGGTATATCATCGTCAGTAAAAGATATCACATTACTATTGAAAATGTGCTCTATCACGTGATGAAACTTCTCAATATCTATCATTTTCAGAAGATGTGCTTCTTCCAGTACTTTCACTAGAATCTTACGATGATCTTTCGAAGATAACACCAAATCCAAAATGGATACCTGTTGAGGTGCCTCTTTTAAGCTTTGCACCACTTTGACCTCATTATGCCCCATCTTGCTGAGGAATTCTTTAATTTTTTCCTTAAACACTCTTCCCTTGGCTTTAATGATTGAGTTGATTACTCGCTAGGGCAGGTACATCGGGTTTTCATTTGATATAATAGCAATGTGGTTTGATGTTGATCCTTCATCTTTCACATAGTTCTATGGGACTTTATTCAAGCTAACCACATGATATTGTGGTCTGAATGGCAATATTAGAGGTTCGGGTACAGCCACTTTCACAATATTCTTTCCTTCTTGAGCCCCGTTTCCCAGAAGTATCAGGGGCGTTATGGCTAGATCCTTCTCATAGGAAATGACAGCCACTTCTTCTTTCAGATTCTATGCCATGGGAAGAAAGATTTCTTCCACACCAGGGTAGCCATAATCTTGGTTTGCCTTCAGTAGCTCACCGCTTTCAATTAGATTTTGAATAAAATGACGAAGTCCTCAAAAATCCTCTATGTCATGACCAGGCATGTTGGAATGATATTGACATATTATATCATATTTGAACTTTATGGATCGAGGGTCCACAGAGGGTAACAATTCTATAACTTTCCTCTACTTGATCAAGATTTGGAGAATTTCTTTCATAGGCTGATTCAAATGAGTGAAATTCCTTTTGAAGGTGAACTCCCGGTTAGCTCAGAACTTCTCTTCCTTAGCAACCTTGTCTGCCAAAGGTTCATACTCGTGGAATTGATAATGATCCCTCATGGCAATGGGACTAATCTCAAGCGTAGAAAGATTTGTTTCTTGCTGATTGGTTTGATTTATCAATTGCCTCGTTATCTGATGTTGATAAACTACCATCTCTGCCAATTGCCCAACCTGTTCCTTGAAAGATTTATTTCTTGTTCTATCAGAAACTGCCTTTCTGAATATTCCCAATTGGCCGACCTATCTTTTTTTGCTTGGCATGACTCCCCAACATACTGGAGGTATTTGTATCCTTCTCCGTTTCCCATGCTGATCATATTAACGCTCTCCTCATTGTGTTGAGGCAGCGGTTTATCTTGAACACGTGGTTGTTCTTGTGTTGTCACCACAATCTCTCCATTATCTATCAAGTCTTTGATTTTATGTTTAAGAGACCAACAATCTTGGGTATCGTGGCCCGGTGCTCCAGAATGATAAGAACACCTTTTACTCGGGTCAAAATTTTGTCCGCTTGAATTATCCAGCGGAAGGAGCTGGACAATTTTCTTTTGTGTTGTCAGAAGTTTCAGTACATTTTCAAATGAGTCCCCTAAGGGTGTGAACGTTCTTGAGGGGAATAATTTATCCTTTGAATAGGCAAGTTTGGATTGCCTCTCTGATTCTGTCCCTGAAGTATCAAGGATATATCCTCCTCCTTCTTTTTGTGAACTCTCCGAGGATTATTCCCATAGCTTCCAGCTGGAATGTGCTCGGCCACTACCTCCAAAGCGGTAAGGTCTTTGATCTTCCCATACTTCAATCCCATTTCGGCCATTTCTCCATGTTAAATCATTTCCGAGAATGGTTTTCTTATACCTTCTAGGACCATCTCATAATATAGAGCTTCCTGGATGTCTATAAAAGTCGTTACTATCTCAGTCCATATCATAGGTGGGGTGACTTTTGCAGCCATCCGTCTCCATCTTTGGGCATACTCATGAAAAGACTCATTGCTTTGCTTTTTAACCTTGGTCCCTTGATATCGATCTGGGGCCATCTGAGACTGAAACCTATATTGATTTAAGAATGCATGGACTGGCTTTTCCCAACTATGGATCTTGGAATTGTCGAGTCGGGCATACCAAGATCGGGCTTCCCCAGTCAGACTCTTTTGGAATAACTGCATTCTGAGTTTTTCATCCTGAGCATAGGATCCGAGCTCTCCAATGAACACTTTTAAACGGGTATAGGGATCTCCTAATTCATCGTACTTTTCAAAATCTGAGACTTGAAATTTGTCTGGATATCTAGCCCCTGGGAATATATATACAGATATGAGTAGTTTACACTTACAAATGCCCTAGTGCCTTTGATGGACCAGATTGTTTCTTCCATTTGCTGGACTTTTTTCCTAATATCACCAGTTTCCTGATCATTTTTGGTTATTTCAGGTTTTTTTTTGGTCATATCCTTATTTTAAGGCTCAGGTATCTGAGTATCTTTCTTTTTGTCGGTATCCTGACTACCACCTTGTGTGGATGATTCTGTTTGAACGGGTATCTGTTTACCCTGAATACTTTTGCTTTTCTCCTTTAGGAAAACAATAAATTCAACTATCTGGTTTTCTATTCTTTCAAACTCTTCCCGATAGACATGAGTGTGTTGGGTTTGTACGAAATCGTGACGCAATCAAATTGCAAAAATTAGCGGAAGCATGGTATATCAGAGTTTAAAAAAATTTCTACAAAACCATTACCCGGATCATCCTTTATGCAAATTATTAATTTAAAACGATAAATAAGAAGTTATGGAATCATACCCTTGTAGAACGAAGCTTCCACAGGTACTAGTTCAACTCCTTGTTCTTCGTGATCTCCTTGAATTTTCAGGTTAGATTCCTTTCTTTGATCAACGTTAGCCACCCAAGTGTTTGGCCTCTAGAGGTGATCCACCAAGGAAGAGAAATTATCAAGAAGGAAGGTGTTTGGCTTAACCTTAATTTTCTATCCTCTATAGAAAAGGAGTACTCTCCAACAATTGGAATTGCATCAAATCAATATCTATTATAAGACTTCTCTTATATAGACATTGGTCAACCCTTCTAATCCTATTAGACATGGGATTTCTTTTAATTAATTAAACTCCTTTAATTAATTTAGGCTTCCCACCACATGGGAATAATTAATTAAATTCATTTAATTAATTTTTCTCCTAATCTTATTAGGAATAAATGAGAGTACTAAATATTAAATTAATTACTAAACTCCTTTAGAAATTAAAATAATAATAATTGTAATAATATTAATAAGACTCCTCTTATTAATTTATATTTAATATTTCCAAAATATTAAATAATAAACATTAAGCTATTTAATTTATTCTATCACCATAGATTAAATTAATTATACTTAATGCATTATTACGATTATGCCATTACCTTCTTAAATAATTATTCTTCCTTTTACGGTGTGACCCTTTAGGTTCTCCATATTAAACCGGTTGTGAATAAATCAATTAAAATAATTTTAATCTTATTTAAATAAATAAATTAAACTAATAATTTATTTAAATAAATAATATTTATTCTACAATAGGGATAAGCCTCCCTAGCGATCAACGACTTTCCAGATAATATAGATTTCAACATTAATCAAAAAGAACCTGTGAGTAAATAGTTACCGTACAATTCAATCCTTCCACCATACAATGTCCCAATTAAATATAAGACATGGATTTACTGTCAAGTCTTATTTTATTTAATTATATGTATTTCGATTAGAAAATGCACAACTCCAAATAATGCAAATTAGAAACTCCTTTCTAATTTCATTTCACCTTGGCCAAGGATTCCTGGGTTGTCATTTAACGAATCACATAGGACATATCTCCTCTTTTACTAGAGGTGGTAGATTCTTTATTGATCATTCATTATCTCCATATGTAACTCATTATACCCAATCATACCCTATATATGCCTTAAAAGGTCTTAAGGAATAAGTCAAAGTATAATTTGTTACATACAAGATACTATGATGATCTCAAGTCCAAGGATCACTTGTACTACTATCACATTAGGAATTCCTATTGACATGTGAGTAAAACTCCATTAGGTATTCCATAGCGAATCACGTTCAGTGAACTTATTCTCCAATAAGCACCTACATACTTGCTTTAGTGTCTCCACACAAATGATCATGAGATCAATCATCCTCATCCAATGAGCAAGCAACATATGTACCAATCTATCCGGATTTACTAATCCCCTTTTTAGTAATCCCACGATTGGGAACTATTTTAGTTTTAGAGCTTTCTAAGAATTTAGATCTCATTAGCATGATCATCATCATGATTCTAAAAGCATTGCTTAAAACTATGGGTTATTTACATATTATAAAAACAGCACCATGTAGATAATTAAATGCCTTTAATAAATGAATATTTTATTAATAAATAAATAAGATTGTTTACAAAGTACGTGCTTTATCATCATACATGATTGGCTTGTATGCACACTACTATCAATCTCCCACTTGCACTAAAGCCAATCGCCATGGTATCTCATACCCATCTTCTCTAAGTGACGATCAAACTGCTGTTGTGTTAAAGCTTTAGTTAATGGATCTGCAATGTTGTCTTGAGAGTCTACACTCTCCTCTTTCAATGATTTGTTTAATCAAAGTGCCGCAACACATGTTTAGATTCAAGATGAGACTTAGGAACTATTCCTAGTTCTGTAATGAACTTTTCATCTAAAACATCAACTTGCAGCTTCACTTACAGTTATATACTCTGCCTCTGTCACTGAATCAGCAACTGTTTGCTGCTTGGAACTCTTCCAACTCACTACGCCTCCGTTCAAGGTAAAAAACATACCCCGAAACAGATTTACTGTCATCTTGGTCAGTTTGAAAACTTGAGTCTGTGAAGCCCTCGAGTTTTAATTCAGACCCACCGTAGACAAGAAAAATATCTTTAGTCCTTCTCAAGTACTTTAGGATATTCTTCACTGCCTTCCAGTGCTCTTCTCCAGGATTCGACTGGTATCTGCTCGTGACACTAAGTGCATGAACAACATCCGGTCTAGTACATATCATACCGTACATGATAGATCCTATTGCAGAAGCATAAGGGATCTTACTCATACGGTCTCTCTCCTCAGGTGTCTTTGGGGCCTGTTTCTTGGAGAGATGTATTCCATGGCTCATCAGCATGAGACCTCTTTTGGAATCTTCCATGCTAAATCTCTTTAGCATTGCATCAATGTACGTTCCTTGGGATAAACCAAGCATCCTTTTAGATCTATCTCTATAGATCTTTATCCCCAAAATATAGGATGCTTCTCCCAAGTCCTTCATGGAGAAGTGTTTAGATAACCAGATTTTAATTGATTGTAGCATAGGAATGTCATTCCCTATCAGTAATATATCATCAACATATAATACAAGGAATGAAATTGCGCTCCCACTAACCTTCTTGTACACACATGGTTCATCGTCATTTTTGATAAAATCAAACTCTTTGATTGTCTCATCAAAACGAATGTTCCATCTACGAGAAGCTTGCTTCAATCCATAAATGGATCGTTGCAGCTTACAGACTTGATTTATTTCAACCTTTGAAACAAATTCCTCTGGCTGTGTCATATACACATCCTCCTCAAGTTTCCCATTGAGGAAGGCTGTTTTCACTTCCATCTGCCAGATCTCATAGTCGTTATAAGCTGCAATCGCAAGCAAAATCCAAATGGACTTGAGCATAGCTACTGGTGAAAAGGTTTCATCATAATCAACTCCTTGTCTTTGTTTGAAACCTTTTGCAACCAGTCGGGCCTTATAGGTCTCCACCTTGCCGTCCGCTCCAGTCTTTCTTTTAAAGACCCATTTACACCCAATAGGCTTAATGCCTTCAGGTGGTGAAACCAAAGTCCATACTTTGTTTTCATACATGGAGTCCATTTCGGATTTCATGGCTTCAAGCCATTTCCCTGAGTCTTTATTACTCATGGCCTGTTCGTAATTCAATGGATCATCATCATTCATGATGTGTACCTCATCGTCATCCTCTATAACGAATCCATACCTCTCAGGTATCTTCGGTACTCTCCCAGATTTACGAACAGGGTGTGGTATAGTAGGTTCTTCTACTTGGTCAGGTACCTGACTTTGATCCGTGGTAATTTGTGGTTCTTGAACTTCTTCAAGATATATCTTACTCCCACTGACCCCTTCATGGATAAACTCCTTTTCCAAGAAGGCAGCATGTTTCGCAACAAACACCTTTTGATCAGTTAGATGATAGAAATAATACCCTACAGTTTCTTTAGGGTATCCCACAAATCTACACTTTTCGGATTTAGTCTGTAGCTTATCATGTTCAAACTTTTTGACATAAGCTGGACAACCCCAAGTCTTAACATGCTTAAGATTTGGTTTCCTCCCCTTCCACATCTCATATGGAGTCTTTGGGACGGATTTGGTAGGTACCTTGTTAAGTAGGTATGCAGCCGTTTCTAGGGCATATCCCCAGAAGGAAATTGGAAGGTCGGTAAAACTCATCATGGATCGAACCATGTCTAACAGTGTTCGATTTCTCCTTTCAGATACTCCATTTAACTGTGGTGCACCTGGAGGAGTCCATTGTGAGATTATACCATTTTCTTTGAGACAATTGAGAAACTCACCGCTTAAGTATTCTCCGCCTCGATCTGATCGAAGTATCTTTATACTCTTGCCCGTTTGTTTCTCTACTTCACTTCTGAACTCTTTGAACTTTTCAAATGATTCTGACTTGTATTTCATTAAATACACATATCCAAATCTTGAGTGATCATCAGTGAAAGTAATAAAATAAGAATACCCACCCCGTGCACTTGTTGTCATAGGCCCACAAACGTCTGTGTGAATCAATGCCAACAACTCTGTAACTCTTTCTCCTCTTCCACTAAAAGGAGATTTAGTCATTTTACCCATGAGACAAGATTCACAAGTTGGATATGATTCATAATCGGATAGCTCGAGGAGCCCATCTTTATGCAACTTGGATAATCTTGTTTCATTGATATGACCGAGTCTACAGTGCCACATGTAGGTATAATTAATATCATCTCTTTTCCTTTTCTTAGTTTGTTCAATTTGAAATATATTTTCTTGTAAGTCAAGTGTATAAAGTCCATTTCGCAAATTTCCAATACCATATAAAACATCGTCTTTATAAATAGAACAACTATTGTTCTTTATAACAACGTTAAATCCTTCCATATCCAATACAGAAATTGAAATAATATTTTTAATAATATTCGGAACATAATAACAATTATTAAGATAAATGGACTTGTCCGAAGGCATTGCTAAATAATAAGTTCCTACAGCTAATGCAGCAACCTTTGCTCCATTCCCCACTCGTAGGATCACCTCATCATTGTTCAGCTTTCTACTTCTGACCAGTCCCTGCACAGTATTACATATGTGAGAACCACAGCCGGTATCCAATACCCAAGTAGAATTATGACTTTCAGAAAAATTAATTTCAATCATAAACAAACCTTGATTGGAAGTCGAAGCTTCTCCAAGCTTATTCTCTGCTAGATACTTCTTGCAGTTCCTTTTCCAATGTCCCGGCTTGTTGCAATGAAAGCACATTCCTTTAGCTGGTTCAGGTTTCTTTTGTTCCTTTTCTTTCCCCTTTCCCTTAGCCTTCTTGGATTTCTTCTTTTCAGAAGATACCTTAGGTCTCTTCCTTTTATTGGAAGAATCCACCATCAAGATATGGTTCTTCTTGGATGGGAAGTGACCTTCTGCAGTTTTCAGCATGTTAAGCAGCTCAGGCAAGCTGACATCTAGCTTATTCATGTGAAAATTAACCACAAACTGCGAGAAGGTCTCAAGGAGTGACTGCAAGACCAAGTCTTGACTCAACTCCCCATCCATGACGAACCCAAGCTGTCCAAGGCGTTCAATCAAATTGATCACTTTCAGGACATGAGTCTCGACAGCAGTACCCTCGGTCATCCGAGATCGGAAGAGCTCCTTAGATATCTCATATCTAGCAATCCTACTCTGTTCACCATACAACTCCTTGAGGTGAAGCAGCATAGCAGGAGCATCCATTTTTTCGTGCTGACGCTGAAGCTCGTTATTCATGGATGCGAGCATGATGCATTGAGCCACAGATGCATCATCTTGCCACTTATTGAAAGTGACAATCTCTTCCTCAGAGGCTGTTTCTGAAACAAATTCAGGGACAGTTGAATTTAGGACATAAGAAATCTTTTCAGCAGTGAGAACAATTCTCAGATTTCTTAGCCAGTCCTCATAATTCGGCCCGGTAAGCTTGTTTGCATCAAGTATGCTTCGTAGTGAGATTAGTGATTTAGACATTTTTAAAATTCTGCATGTGAAAAATAACATTTTAGCAAACATTCATTTTATTAATTTTGCATACCAAAATAAATTTAGGTCTTTATTTTAAATTGGTATCTCCCACTATTTTCATCAAACTATATTACCCTCACTTATATAGTTCGGCAACATCTAATTAAAGATTTGCTAGTGAGAATAAGGATCCCATTTCAAATGTATATAACCTTGTGGATAGCACAACAAGCGATATACAAATAAATAGGTAGACAACTCTTGTCAATTACAACACTATATAACTCCTTTTATTTTGCCTCTTAAATCATAATGGTCAAGTGTGTGCACATCCGAACTAAAATGATTTAAGTTAAGTCCAGCCTAGCACTTCTATAAATTCAAAAAAGAAAAATGTTCGTCCTTGTGGATAGCACAACAAGACTAGATCGTTCAATTTTCTTGATAAGCATCAAATGTGATTAATTAACATCTTAAATACGCAATACTCGCCTTGTGGATAGCACAACAAGCTCATATTAAATATTTAATACTCTATTAATTTATCATGCTAGAAGGCGACGTTCGATATTCCAAATATCATTTGAACGCTTCGGACTTAATATTATTTCTTTGAGGGGTTTGTTATTATTTGTCTCATCTTGTTTAGCGCGCATGCACATATATATATAAAATACGCGTCATTTTATTAAACATGCGAAGCATGTTTGCATAAAATATAATATATATAATATTTAGCATGCAATATAGAATACTATATTCTACCCGGATTGATTATGGACTTTTATTCTAGTTTGGTTCACTAGAGCCACCAAGTGAACCAAAAGGTCAAACCTAGGAGTGCAAGAATTTAAATTTAAATATAACTATTACATTTAAATCCGGGCTCCATACAAACGGGTCTTCACGCGCTCCTTGCTCCTTGGTCTCCAATTTCTTCAAGATAATTCTAACTATTCTTATTACATTAAACTATTTAATTTAAATAGAAACCTTGATCAACAGTCAAGGGGAAGTACATAGGAGGGAGATAGAATTTTACATCAAGAAAAAAAAATTAGAGAAGACGAGGTACGCAGACCCCATTTAATAAAACCCATTCATTCAAGCATTCAACTAAAATAAAATCCAATCACATTGGTCAAATAGTCCATAATCAATCCCCATTTATTTTCATACATATCACCATATATATCAATAAATAAATATTCATCTCATGAATTAAAACATTCCATATATATATGAGTATCATTTAATGGGCAATTTTAAATTGCATGAAATCCAATTTCAAGATTAAAATAAACTCTTTATTTTAATTATAAAATTATTTAGAATATAATATATAAATATATCATATTTATTTTTTAAAAAGAAGTCACCTTCTTTTATTAAAAGAGTCCTGCAGGTTTATTAAAAAAGTCCTTTCCTGATGGGTCACCTTCTTTTTGGAGTAAGAAAGAGAAAACACCTTTTCTTTGCAGAATTCAAGATTAGCACCAAAAAAAAAAATTGTGATTCGTCCCAAAAAAAGTCTTTTTTTTTTCTTAAAAAATATAATTTTATACAATAAAATTATGCCCAATAAATTATTTTAAATACATACCCATATGTATATGAAATCAAAAAAAAATTAATAATTGCATAAAGATTTGGCTCTGATGCCACTGTTGGGTTTGTACGAAATCGTGACGCAATCAAATTGCAAAAATTAGCGGAAGCATGGTATATCAGAGTTTAAAAAAATTTCTACAAAACCATTACCCGGATCATCCTTTATGCAAATTATTAATTTAAAACGATAAATAAGAAGTTATGGAATCATACCCTTGTAGAACGAAGCTTCCACAGGTACTAGTTCAACTCCTTGTTCTTCGTGATCTCCTTGAATTTTCAGGTTAGATTCCTTTCTTTGATCAACGTTAGCCACCCAAGTGTTTGGCCTCTAGAGGTGATCCACCAAGGAAGAGAAATTATCAAGAAGGAAGGTGTTTGGCTTAACCTTAATTTTCTATCCTCTATAGAAAAGGAGTACTCTCCAACAATTGGAATTGCATCAAATCAATATCTATTATAAGACTTCTCTTATATAGACATTGGTCAACCCTTCTAATCCTATTAGACATGGGATTTCTTTTAATTAATTAAACTCCTTTAATTAATTTAGGCTTCCCACCACATGGGAATAATTAATTAAATTCATTTAATTAATTTGTCTCCTAATCTTATTAGGAATAAATGAGAGTACTAAATATTAAATTAATTACTAAACTCCTTTAGAAATTAAAATAATAATAATTGTAATAATATTAATAAGACTCCTCTTATTAATTTATATTTAATATTTCCAAAATATTAAATAATAAACATTAAGCTATTTAATTTATTCTATCACCATAGATTAAATTAATTATACTTAATGCATTATTACGATTATGCCATTACCTTCTTAAATAATTATTCTTCCTTTTACGGTGTGACCCTTTAGGTTCTCCATATTAAACCGGTTGTGAATAAATCAATTAAAATAATTTTAATCTTATTTAAATAAATAAATTAAACTAATAATTTATTTAAATAAATAATATTTATTCTACAATAGGGATAAGCCTCCCTAGCGATCAACGACTTTCCAGATAATATAGATTTCAACATTAATCAAAAAGAACCTGTGAGTAAATAGTTACCGTACAATTCAATCCTTCCACCATACAATGTCCCAATTAAATATAAGACATGGATTTACTGTCAAGTCTTATTTTATTTAATTATATGTATTTCGATTAGAAAATGCACAACTCCAAATAATGCAAATTAGAAACTCCTTTCTAATTTCATTTCACCTTGGCCAAGGATTCCTGGGTTGTCATTTAACGAATCACATAGGACATATCTCCTCTTTTACTAGAGGTGGTAGATTCTTTATTGATCATTCATTATCTCCATATGTAACTCATTATACCCAATCATACCCTATATATGCCTTAAAAGGTCTTAAGGAATAAGTCAAAGTATAATTTGTTACATACAAGATACTATGATGATCTCAAGTCCAAGGATCACTTGTACTACTATCACATTAGGAATTCCTATTGACATGTGAGTAAAACTCCATTAGGTATTCCATAGCGAATCACGTTCAGTGAACTTATTCTCCAATAAGCACCTACATACTTGCTTTAGTGTCTCCACACAAATGATCATGAGATCAATCATCCTCATCCAATGAGCAAGCAACATATGTACCAATCTATCCGGATTTACTAATTCCCTTTTTAGTAATCCCACGATTGGGAACTATTTTAGTTTTAGAGCTTTCTAAGAATTTAGATCTCATTAGCATGATCATCATCATGATTCTAAAAGCATTGCTTAAAACTATGGGTTATTTACATATTATAAAAACAGCACCATGTAGATAATTAAATGCCTTTAATAAATGAATATTTTATTAATAAATAAATAAGATTGTTTACAAAGTACGTGCTTTATCATCATACATGATTGGCTTGTATGCACACTACTATCAATCTCCCACTTGCACTAAAGCCAATCGCCATGGTATCTCATACCCATCTTCTCTAAGTGACGATCAAACTGCTGTTGTGTTAAAGCTTTAGTTAATGGATCTGCAATGTTGTCTTGAGAGTCTACACTCTCCTCTTTCAATGATTTGTTTAATCAAAGTGCCGCAACACATGTTTAGATTCAAGATGAGACTTAGGAACTATTCCTAGTTCTGTAATGAACTTTTCATCTAAAACATCAACTTGCAGCTTCACTTACAGTTATATACTCTGCCTCTGTCACTGAATCAGCAACTGTTTGCTGCTTGGAACTCTTCCAACTCACTACGCCTCCGTTCAAGGTAAAAAACATACCCCGAAACAGATTTACTGTCATCTTGGTCAGTTTGAAAACTTGAGTCTGTGAAGCCCTCGAGTTTTAATTCAGACCCACCGTAGACAAGAAAAATATCTTTAGTCCTTCTCAAGTACTTTAGGATATTCTTCACTGCCTTCCAGTGCTCTTCTCCAGGATTCGACTGGTATCTGCTCGTTACACTAAGTGCATGAACAACATCCGGTCTAGTACATATCATACCGTACATGATAGATCCTATTGCAGAAGCATAAGGGATCTTACTCATACGGTCTCTCTCCTCAGGTGTCTTTGGGGCCTGTTTCTTGGAGAGATGTATTCCATGGCTCATCAGCATGAGACCTCTTTTGGAATCTTCCATGCTAAATCTCTTTAGCATTGCATCAATGTACGTTCCTTGGGATAAACCAAGCATCCTTTTAGATCTATCTCTATAGATCTTTATCCCCAAAATATAGGATGCTTCTCCCAAGTCCTTCATGGAGAAGTGTTTAGATAACCAGATTTTAATTGATTGTAGCATAGGAATGTCATTCCCTATCAGTAATATATCATCAACATATAATACAAGGAATGAAATTGCGCTCCCACTAACCTTCTTGTACACACATGGTTCATCGTCATTTTTGATAAAATCAAACTCTTTGATTGTCTCATCAAAACGAATGTTCCATCTACGAGAAGCTTGCTTCAATCCATAAATGGATCGTTGCAGCTTACAGACTTGATTTATTTCAACCTTTGAAACAAATTCCTCTGGCTGTGTCATATACACATCCTCCTCCAGTTTCCCATTGAGGAAGGCTGTTTTCACTTCCATCTGCCAGATCTCATAGTCGTTATAAGCTGCAATCGCAAGCAAAATCCAAATGGACTTGAGCATAGCTACTGGTGAAAAGGTTTCATCATAATCAACTCCTTGTCTTTGTTTGAAACCTTTTGCAACCAGTCGGGCCTTATAGGTCTCCACCTTGCCGTCCGCTCCAGTCTTTCTTTTAAAGACCCATTTACACCCAATAGGCTTAATGCCTTCAGGTGGTGAAACCAAAGTCCATACTTTGTTTTCATACATGGAGTCCATTTCGGATTTCATGGCTTCAAGCCATTTCCCTGAGTCTTTATTACTCATGGCCTGTTCGTAATTCAATGGATCATCATCATTCATGATGTGTACCTCATCGTCATCCTCTATAACGAATCCATACCTCTCAGGTATCTTCGGTACTCTCCCAGATTTACGAACAGGGTGTGGTATAGTAGGTTCTTCTACTTGGTCAGGTACCTGACTTTGATCCGTGGTAATTTGTGGTTCTTGAACTTCTTCAAGATATATCTTACTCCCACTGACCCCTTCATGGATAAACTCCTTTTCCAAGAAGGCAGCATGTTTCGCAACAAACACCTTTTGATCAGTTAGATGATAGAAATAATACCCTACAGTTTCTTTAGGGTATCCCACAAATCTACACTTTTTGGATTTAGTCTGTAGCTTATCATGTTCAAACTTTTTGACATAAGCTGGACAACCCCAAGTCTTAACATGCTTAAGATTTGGTTTCCTCCCCTTCCACATCTCATATGGAGTCTTTGGGACGGATTTGGTAGGTACCTTGTTAAGTAGGTATGCAGCCGTTTCTAGGGCATATCCCCAGAAGGAAATTGGAAGGTCGGTAAAACTCATCATGGATCGAACCATGTCTAACAGTGTTCGATTTCTCCTTTCAGATACTCCATTTAACTGTGGTGCACCTGGAGGAGTCCATTGTGAGATTATACCATTTTCTTTGAGACAATTGAGAAACTCACCGCTTAAGTATTCTCCGCCTCGATCTGATCGAAGTATCTTTATACTCTTGCCCGTTTGTTTCTCTACTTCACTTCTGAACTCTTTGAACTTTTCAAATGATTCTGACTTGTATTTCATTAAATACACATATCCAAATCTTGAGTGATCATCAGTGAAAGTAATAAAATAAGAATACCCACCCCGTGCACTTGTTGTCATAGGCCCACAAACGTCTGTGTGAATCAATGCCAACAACTCTGTAACTCTTTCTCCTCTTCCACTAAAAGGAGATTTAGTCATTTTACCCATGAGACAAGATTCACAAGTTGGATATGATTCATAATCGGATAGCTCGAGGAGCCCATCTTTATGCAACTTGGATAATCTTGTTTCATTGATATGACCGAGTCTACAGTGCCACATGTAGGTATAATTAATATCATCTCTTTTCCTTTTCTTAGTTTGTTCAATTTGAAATATATTTTCTTGTAAGTCAAGTGTATAAAGTCCATTTCGCAAATTTCCAATACCATATAAAACATCGTCTTTATAAATAGAACAACTATTGTTCTTTATAACAACGTTAAATCCTTCCATATCCAATACAGAAATTGAAATAATATTTTTAATAATATTCGGAACATAATAACAATTATTAAGATAAATGGACTTGTCCGAAGGCATTGCTAAATAATAAGTTCCTACAGCTAATGCAGCAACCTTTGCTCCATTCCCCACTCGTAGGATCACCTCATCATTGTTCAGCTTTCTACTTCTGACCAGTCCCTGCACAGTATTACATATGTGAGAACCACAGCCGGTATCCAATACCCAAGTAGAATTATGACTTTCAGAAAAATTAATTTCAATCATAAACAAACCTTGATTGGAAGTCGAAGCTTCTCCAAGCTTATTCTCTGCTAGATACTTCTTGCAGTTCCTTTTCCAATGTCCCGGCTTGTTGCAATGAAAGCACATTCCTTTAGCTGGTTCAGGTTTCTTTTGTTCCTTTTCTTTCCCCTTTCCCTTAGCCTTCTTGGATTTCTTCTTTTCAGAAGATACCTTAGGTCTCTTCCTTTTATTGGAAGAATCCACCATCAAGATATGGTTCTTCTTGGATGGGAAGTGACCTTCTGCAGTTTTCAGCATGTTAAGCAGCTCAGGCAAGCTGACATCTAGCTTATTCATGTGAAAATTAACCACAAACTGCGAGAAGGTCTCAAGGAGTGACTGCAAGACCAAGTCTTGACTCAACTCCCCATCCATGACGAACCCAAGCTGTCCAAGGCGTTCAATCAAATTGATCACTTTCAGGACATGAGTCTCGACAGCAGTACCCTCGGTCATCCGAGATCGGAAGAGCTCCTTAGATATCTCATATCTAGCAATCCTACTCTGTTCACCATACAACTCCTTGAGGTGAAGCAGCATAGCAGGAGCATCCATTTTTTCGTGCTGACGCTGAAGCTCGTTATTCATGGATGCGAGCATGATGCATTGAGCCACAGATGCATCATCTTGCCACTTATTGAAAGTGACAATCTCTTCCTCAGAGGCTGTTTCTGAAACAAATTCAGGGACAGTTGAATTTAGGACATAAGAAATCTTTTCAGCAGTGAGAACAATTCTCAGATTTCTTAGCCAGTCCTCATAATTCGGCCCGGTAAGCTTGTTTGCATCAAGTATGCTTCGTAGTGAGATTAGTGATTTAGACATTTTTAAAATTCTGCATGTGAAAAATAACATTTTAGCAAACATTCATTTTATTAATTTTGCATACCAAAATAAATTTAGGTCTTTATTTTAAATTGGTATCTCCCACTATTTTCATCAAACTATATTACCCTCACTTATATAGTTCGGCAACATCTAATTAAAGATTTGCTAGTGAGAATAAGGATCCCATTTCAAATGTATATAACCTTGTGGATAGCACAACAAGCGATATACAAATAAATAGGTAGACAACTCTTGTCAATTACAACACTATATAACTCCTTTTATTTTGCCTCTTAAATCATAATGGTCAAGTGTGTGCACATCCGAACTAAAATGATTTAAGTTAAGTCCAGCCTAGCACTTCTATAAATTCAAAAAAGAAAAATGTTCGTCCTTGTGGATAGCACAACAAGACTAGATCGTTCAATTTTCTTGATAAGCATCAAATGTGATTAATTAACATCTTAAATACGCAATACTCGCCTTGTGGATAGCACAACAAGCTCATATTAAATATTTAATACTCTATTAATTTATCATGCTAGAAGGCGACGTTCGATATTCCAAATATCATTTGAACGCTTCGGACTTAATATTATTTCTTTGAGGGGTTTGTTATTATTTGTCTCATCTTGTTTAGCGCGCATGCACATATATATATAAAATACGCGTCATTTTATTAAACATGCGAAGCATGTTTGCATAAAATATAATATATATAATATTTAGCATGCAATATAGAATACTATATTCTACCCGGATTGATTATGGACTTTTATTCTAGTTTGGTTCACTAGAGCCACCAAGTGAACCAAAAGGTCAAACCTAGGAGTGCAAGAATTTAAATTTAAATATAACTATTACATTTAAATCCGGGCTCCATACAAACGGGTCTTCACGCGCTCCTTGCTCCTTGGTCTCCAATTTCTTCAAGATAATTCTAACTATTCTTATTACATTAAACTATTTAATTTAAATAGAAACCTTGATCAACAGTCAAGGGGAAGTACATAGGAGGGAGATAGAATTTTACATCAAGAAAAAAAAATTAGAGAAGACGAGGTACGCAGACCCCATTTAATAAAACCCATTCATTCAAGCATTCAACTAAAATAAAATCCAATCACATTGGTCAAATAGTCCATAATCAATCCCCATTTATTTTCATACATATCACCATATATATCAATAAATAAATATTCATCTCATGAATTAAAACATTCCATATATATGAGTATCATTTAATGGGCAATTTTAAATTGCATGAAATCCAATTTCAAGATTAAAATAAACTCTTTATTTTAATTATAAAATTATTTAGAATATAATATATAAATATATCATATTTATTTTTTAAAAAGAAGTCACCTTCTTTTATTAAAAGAGTCCTGCAGGTTTATTAAAAAAGTCCTTTCCTGATGGGTCACCTTCTTTTTGGAGTAAGAAAGAGAAAACACCTTTTCTTTGCAGAATTCAAGATTAGCACCAAAAAAAAAATTGTGATTCGTCCCAAAAAAAGTCTTTTTTTTTTCTTAAAAAATATAATTTTATACAATAAAATTATGCCCAATAAATTATTTTAAATACATACCCATATGTATATGAAATCAAAAAAAAATTAATAATTGCATAAAGATTTGGCTCTGATGCCACTGTTGGGTTTGTACGAAATCGTGACGCAATCAAATTGCAAAAATTAGCGGAAGCATGGTATATCAGAGTTTAAAAAAATTTCTACAAAACCATTACCCGGATCATCCTTTATGCAAATTATTAATTTAAAACGATAAATAAGAAGTTATGGAATCATACCCTTGTAGAACGAAGCTTCCACAGGTACTAGTTCAACTCCTTGTTCTTCGTGATCTCCTTGAATTTTCAGGTTAGATTCCTTTCTTTGATCAACGTTAGCCACCCAAGTGTTTGGCCTCTAGAGGTGATCCACCAAGGAAGAGAAATTATCAAGAAGGAAGGTGTTTGGCTTAACCTTAATTTTCTATCCTCTATAGAAAAGGAGTACTCTCCAACAATTGGAATTGCATCAAATCAATATCTATTATAAGACTTCTCTTATATAGACATTGGTCAACCCTTCTAATCCTATTAGACATGGGATTTCTTTTAATTAATTAAACTCCTTTAATTAATTTAGGCTTCCCACCACATGGGAATAATTAATTAAATTCATTTAATTAATTTGTCTCCTAATCTTATTAGGAATAAATGAGAGTACTAAATATTAAATTAATTACTAAACTCCTTTAGAAATTAAAATAATAATAATTGTAATAATATTAATAAGACTCCTCTTATTAATTTATATTTAATATTTCCAAAATATTAAATAATAAACATTAAGCTATTTAATTTATTCTATCACCATAGATTAAATTAATTATACTTAATGCATTATTACGATTATGCCATTACCTTCTTAAATAATTATTCTTCCTTTTACGGTGTGACCCTTTAGGTTCTCCATATTAAACCGGTTGTGAATAAATCAATTAAAATAATTTTAATCTTATTTAAATAAATAAATTAAACTAATAATTTATTTAAATAAATAATATTTATTCTACAATAGGGATAAGCCTCCCTAGCGATCAACGACTTTCCAGATAATATAGATTTCAACATTAATCAAAAAGAACCTGTGAGTAAATAGTTACCGTACAATTCAATCCTTCCACCATACAATGTCCCAATTAAATATAAGACATGGATTTACTGTCAAGTCTTATTTTATTTAATTATATGTATTTCGATTAGAAAATGCACAACTCCAAATAATGCAAATTAGAAACTCCTTTCTAATTTCATTTCACCTTGGCCAAGGATTCCTGGGTTGTCATTTAACGAATCACATAGGACATATCTCCTCTTTTACTAGAGGTGGTAGATTCTTTATTGATCATTCATTATCTCCATATGTAACTCATTATACCCAATCATACCCTATATATGCCTTAAAAGGTCTTAAGGAATAAGTCAAAGTATAATTTGTTACATACAAGATACTATGATGATCTCAAGTCCAAGGATCACTTGTACTACTATCACATTAGGAATTCCTATTGACATGTGAGTAAAACTCCATTAGGTATTCCATAGCGAATCACGTTCAGTGAACTTATTCTCCAATAAGCACCTACATACTTGCTTTAGTGTCTCCACACAAATGATCATGAGATCAATCATCCTCATCCAATGAGCAAGCAACATATGTACCAATCTATCCGGATTTACTAATCCTCTTTTTAGTAATCCCACGATTGGGAACTATTTTAGTTTTAGAGCTTTCTAAGAATTTAGATCTCATTAGCATGATCATCATCATGATTCTAAAAGCATTGCTTAAAACTATGGGTTATTTACATATTATAAAAACAGCACCATGTAGATAATTAAATGCCTTTAATAAATGAATATTTTATTAATAAATAAATAAGATTGTTTACAAAGTACGTGCTTTATCATCATACATGATTGGCTTGTATGCACACTACTATCAGAGTGGATTCAGGTTGGGCATTTGAAGCCATGCCTGGAGATGGGCTTAGTGCCTTTTTAGACTTTGATCTGGTAACGAGACATATTTTTTACAATAATAAAAGTAGATATGTTAATTTTGATATATATTAACAGGATGCATGCTATGCAATGCGTCATTTTTTGACGTTTTTTAATCTTTTCCTGTAAAACAAAGGTCAGTTGTTTTGATGACAGGATAGTATGACAGGATTTAATAAACTTGACAGGAAATGGAATGTATTTTTACATTTATTTAATAATTACATGGAATTTGAAATTACATTAAATTTGAACGAGGAAGGCATGAAGAGGCTCCTTTCGGATTTAGTTTATTAGAGGTTGACCTATCTTAGGCTACTTTCGCGGTTTTTCGACATGAACGTCCCCAGATCATCGCAATTTACTAGATGGGAAGTTAATCTGATCTTTCAATTGGAGCGGATCTGAGTGGCGCCTTTCCTGAGCCTCGCTGGATTAGTCTCCTTTGAGTCCAGTAATCAAACGCCGACGGGTTCACCTCCTGGTGAAGGAATCACACAACATACATTCACATACGTGTCTCACTATATGAAATGATGACATTGTGCAAAGAACTAATATTTAAAGCTGTAAAACATTTATTTACATTCATTCAATGTAAACATAACATCCACACACATGCAGATAAAAAAGAGATTTTTTGAAAATATTGAAATGCGGCTTAAGCCCTCTACTGTCCCCAGCGGAGTTGCCACCTGTCGACGTCGGGAAAAATCTTTGGGGATCCCTTTTCCTATGTGTTTCTACCCTTGTTCTTTTCTATTTGATTTGTTTAATCTGAAGGGTGAATTTTCAAGAAAAGATCGACATATAATGTCGACGATTTGAAAAGTTTGATTTTACAGAGTTGCCAGTTGGTATGTTTGAAATGGTTGTACCAACTTAACCGAGTTTTATTTGAAAAAAATTTCAAGTAGGCCCAATTACTGGACTCTGTTACTTAGCCTTGGAAACTGAGATTCATAGAGTTCGGGGGCTTGATTAAAAGGGGGGAAGGTGTTACGCACCCCCCCCCCAACTTTTGTGAAACACGGTTACCGCGTCTTTTTAATTTTCCTAATTTATTTGCAATGTGTGTGTGTGTGCTTTCAGTAATTGGGCCTAAGTGTTTTATTTGAAAGTAGTGATGTGCTTCGTTGGACCTATATACGAATGGTTTGATTTATTGGAAAAGTTTATTTTTAGACAAGATATAAAAATGATGTTTTGAAAGATGGTTTTCAAACCCTTTCGCTAACATAGGAATTGAATCCTTTTGATACTTCTATTTTATTCTGCATTCGAGTGATTTTGATTTTATTGTCGGGATGCAAAGCATTCTCGACCAAATAATATATACATCAGTGTCAGGCTACTTTTGGACATGAAAGCCATTGAAGTGACCCGAGCACTACAAAACACAATTTACTATGCTGAGACCTTAAATTCGGATAACCATTTTAAGGTTCCTCGTATTTACACTTACAAAAAGACAGGCACGCCGTATTTATAATTTAAATTTATCCATCGTGGGAATCGGATTTAGATCCATATGGTTACTCATAAATCCTGTGATTCCTAGGCTCATAGAATATTATCAAAAAAGCTTGCAAAGAAGATATATTAAAACAAAATGCAAATAAAAAACTAGACATTGCAAAACAAAGGATTCATCAGTTAAATCCTTGCATGCGCATGGCCAAAGCTTCCCGTTCCATCTAGATACGGATCTAGGGTCGCGTAGGTTCTTTAATATTTACAAAACTAGAAAGAAAACTAGATTTAAAGAAATCTTAGCAATTCTAGCTTAACGGTTCTAGCTTTTGAACCAATTGAAAGTTAGATATTGCTAGATTTAGATAAATCTAGTCAATAAACTTTACATTAGAACACATTTACATCAAATGAACAATAAAAATAGATATTTAATCACATTGAATAAATAATATATATATACTTATATATATATATATTAAAGCAAGAAAGAGCCACAGATTTACAATACAGGCGTGACTGATCAATGGAAATATATATATATATATATATATATATATATATATGCCTATATATTAAAGCTGAAAAGATCACGAATTAGCAATCCAGGCCAAACGAGTTAGTATAAGTATATATATATATATATATATATATATATATATATATATATATATTAAAGCAAGAAAAAGCCATGGATTAGCAATCAAGGCTAACGGAGTTAATATATATATATATATATATATATTAAAGCAAAAAAAACCACAAATTTATAATCCAGGCATGACTGAGTTAATATAAATATATATATATATATATATATATATATATATATATATTAAAGCGATAAAAGCCATAGATTTGCAATCTAGACTGAAATGGTGCTTATATATATATATATATATAGACTTATATATACATATATTGAAGCCAAAAAGTCCATAGATTTGAAATTAAGGCGAAACTAGAAGCTATAAATACATATATATAGTTATATATATATATATATATATATATATATGTTAAAGTAGTAAAAAGCTTCAGATCACAAGAAATCTCACATTGTATAGCACTAAAGGCTTTAAACCACTTTGTAGGTTTGAAAACTCTGTTTCCACTAGTTAAAACTTGATATGTTAGTATATATATGTATACAAGGGTTTTGGAAGAGTAAAATTGAAGTTTAGAGCACTGTAGGTAGGGTTAAGAGCTGAAATGGCGTAATTTTTCTCTTTTTTTCTTTCTTTTTATGGTTGACGGGGGGTCTTATTTATAGATTAGGGAGCCGCAGCTTTACATGCGATAGCAGCGGGTCCACTTGCGGCTCCCAGGTAGGCCCGTTCCCGCGGGTCCCGTTGTGTAGAAGTATGTGCACTTCGGCTAACGCGCTGTATTCTTCGAACCTTCATAACTTTGAATCCGGGAGTCTGATGGAGGCGTGATATACCCTTTCGAAAAGCCCTTTCCGAGAGCTACACAATGACATGGGATTTGACCTTTTCTGAATCTTGGAAAATGGGTCCATGACCAGATCTTCAAGTCTTCGCAGTCCGTCCGTTGAGCTGTCTTGTGATGTTTTCACTCAAGATTGATGTTATGGTTCTTCATGACCCTTATGGTAGTGATTTGGCTTGATTTTGACTTGATTTGATGTTAAGTTAGTAAAATAACTATTTTGCCCTTTCGGGGGTTGTCTCCAGGATTGATAGGTGATAAGTAGGTTTTATACCTACTTATTGGATGCCAACTTACTGTGATTATGGCTTAAACTCAAGCACTTTAGTGTCTTTTAATGCGTTTATCTTTGTTTTGCATGTTTTAGGCAGGAAACTCCAAAGAGCAGGAAATGGAAAAATAAAGGTATGGTTTAGCAAAGATTTGGCAAGGACTTGGCAACAAGGCAGGAGGGATGGTGCTATGTCAGCTTGGCATGTGAGGATAACATGAACTGGCATTAAGGCAAGTGAAAAGGCATGTTGATGAAGTGATCATGAGAAAGCATGAAGGCTTGGCACAAGGAAAGGGCATCAAAGCAGCATGTGTGAAGGAATTGGAAGCAGCAAAGAAGCTCAAAAGAATGAGTAAAGGATTTCACAATACACCAGCCACAACAAGATTGCACCAGCAGCAGAAAACTGCTAACGCGACCGCTCCAAGAAAGCAAAGGCAGCCCATGCGCCCGCGCCGGGTGCCAGAATCAGAGGGCCACTCTGCAGACGCACGCGGCCACGCTGCAAGAAGCGTTAGAGCCCGCGCGCCCGCGCCAGTCAAAGTTGCAGACTTAATTTTATTGTGCTGAGTTTAATCTTGTATAAGGCTTGAGGGATTGTATGACACCCCCAAATCCGGGTACTTCGTTTCCACATGATTTGGTGTTCACTTTCTAATATAACATACATCAACCCAATGAATAATGTAAAATAAACTACAACTTAAATTAGAATAGATAAATCTCCCTTAAAACAAGGGTTACAACCTTTTCAATATAATCCCGGTTTAATCTAACCCTGACATGAATATAATAAAGTGCGGAAACAAAAACATAACATTCAAGTCTTATTACAATCATTCTCAATATAATAAAAAAACAAGTCTTCACTTGCTTTGCTTTCCCTTGCCCTTACTCGTAGACGGAGCATCAGCGTTATCAACCTTAACTAAAATTGTTATTTAATGCAAGAGTGAGCAAACCACAGCTCACTGGAGTTTAACAATAACATAGACATGAAAGGATATATTTAAAAGAATCTGAACAACTTAGCTTGCTTCAATAATAAAGAATTGAATAATAATTCTCTATCAACATTAAAATTCGAATATAGAATTTATCTGAGGGTCATAAGACCTTTGAACTCTTATCCTAGGTTATAAATATTTCTATTTAAACCTTTAACAGTCAATAAGACTATGGATCTTAACTCGTACTTAGGGGAATCAGCCCTTCGTACCATGTATTGTGCACAAACATCTTAACGCTATGCGTAGTAACCTCCCCTAGTAAATAGGGTTGTTCAACTCAGTAATTTGAATTCAAGTCCGCACCAAAGAAAGTTTGGTTTGGATAAGCTTACAAGGGTAATTTAGAATTCACATTCATCAACTAAGGATTAGTTGAATCGACTTCCAATAATTCATAAATAAAGAATTATGAATTAACATATGCTTTAGAATCAATTTAAAGCATTTAAAATAATAACTGGATCTTACTTGAACAATAAGTTAAGATCATTTTAATTAAATAAACAATTGTCTAATACAGAAATAGAAAAGGACATTCTTAACAAGAATATATGAACTCAAGAAATTATACAATATTAGGGTTTAGAAAACTTGCATAAAATTAACGAGTTTAAGGTTTAGAAGACTTGCCTCAAGCGCAAGCTACTTAATTCAATTCACGTACTTTAATACTTCCTATACACATTCAATTATAATAATCTAAATCAGTTAACACATAACTAATTCACATAAGTGGTTAACCCTCATGGTTAACTCACTCTAATTAAATAAACAATAATAATTAACTATCACAGAGTTAATCACATCACACATATACTCACATAATTAACTTAATTATGTATTTAACTAAATTATAATTAAACAATTATAATTCAAACACTTAATCAAATTATAATTACCATTTAAATTATAAATAATTATAATTTAAAATCAAATAAACTACATTCATACATTTATAATTACACAATTTATAATTAATCATGTAATTATCAATTTAATTAATAATTACTTAAACTATACCATGCATTATAATTACACAATTTATAATTAATTATGTAATTATCAATTTAAAATCCACAATTAAACATGCATTTATTAAATTATAATTACATAAATTATAATTTAAATTAACATCTAATAAATCAACCTTTATTCATTATAGTTTAAAATAAACATTTACTTTTGATTATAATTATTTAAATTATAATCATATATCACATTTAAATAATAATTCAAATCATACTTTATGGTTTTCAAACCTCTTTTCTTTTCTAAATATAAATTTGTCAAATTTATGTTAACAACATGTTGTAGCAACTAGATACATGCTCACTGTCATAGCATAATTAAACTAGGTTCAAAATCAACACTGCACAATTAGCTAACCTTCACTGCCTAAGCACTGTGCCCGGCGCAGCTGCGCAGCCAGCTGCCCTATAACCGGCGCAGCTGCGCAGGGAAGGATTCTGGGAAAGGCAGCCGGCGCAGCTGCGCTGCTTCTGGCTGTGTTATCGGCGCAGCTGCGCAGGAACACGGACAGAGGCAGACAGCAACGGCACCCTGCTTCACTGATTAACCCATACAAGCCAACAATCGGCAATTCACAGTAACTTAAACATTGTAAATCATACCTATGCAATAATACATATATATAACATGCTTCTAAAACACAAAACCATCTAAGCAATGATAATCACAAATTTTAAAATCTAATTTGGCCATTTTCATGAAAACTCATATTTTTCATAAAATAATTCACTGTAACTATTTTTCTCCATCAATTCGAACTTATATACATGCATTACATACGAAGTTGAAGATAACATCCAGAAATTACTTAATAAGCATATTAACACATACCAATTGCATGAATTTCTCAATTAACGTTAACCACACTCATGAAATTCCATATGAACTCATATAAACATGAATTTTCTGTTAAAAATATATTTCTACAGTAATTTAATTTTTGAAAATCCTCTTATGTCATACAATTACCACAATCAACACATGGATACAATACATATATATAAAATTCATGATTACATAATTTCATGAAATTCACAGAAAACTAAATTTACAGAAACTCAAAACATTGAAGAACAACTGATCACAATTCTTTAAAACTATAAGATATTAATTACCTTTTTGATGATTGGAGAAGAATACAATGACTAATTCTAGCCGTCACAAGTTTCTTCTTCCTTATCTTCTCTAACTTCTCTGCTCTTCTTTTCTCTTTTTGTTCTTAGCTTTACAAACTAACTTCTAATCTAACGTAGTATAGATATATTATAACTGATATAATATACGTATACTAATGATATATATGTAACTGCTAATTACTTAATATATATAATAAATACATTTATTATATAAGTTACAAAATTCAAAAACCACAATGCCTTGTTTGGCAAAACAAGGTTATTTTCAAAAATTGATTATTAATGCTAAGGCCATGTTTGGTAAACAGTTTATTTAAAAATAGCTTTTTGATAGTTAGGGCCCTGTTTGGTAGAAATAGGTTTAAAACAAATACAAGGGACTTGTTTGGTAAAAATCATTTAAAAATTCTTTTCCTTTTATTTTAATAAATCATTTTGACACATACTTTAATGTCATATTTTAATCAATTAAATATTAATCATCTAATTTAATCAATTAAAATCTAACATCCATTAATCACATAAAATTTATCACATAATTATAATTACTCGCTAATTATAATTCATGTAACACTTCATCACATAATTCATCTAATTCAATTATCTCAATTAAATTAGAACTATAATATAACATTAATATATATACATATCAATTAAATAACATTCATTAAATTAATATGTAACACTCAATTAAATCATTACCATAATTTACTTAATCTATTTATTTACTCAATAAATAATTCACATAAATATTTATTTAATTCAATAAATATTTAAAATTAAATATAAAATCTCAATCGTTACAATCTTCCCTCCTTAAAAGGATTCTGTCCCCAGAATCACACAAAAAAAATCTCATCTATTACATTCTTCCCTCCTTAAAAGGATTCTGTTCGCAGAATCAATATATAAGGGGTTACACACAACTAAGCAAATAAAAGCGGATAAGATTTCATCCTAACATCTTCGAGTTCCCACGTAGCTTCTTCAGCACTGTGGTTTCTCCAGATTACCTTAACAGAAGGTATCACTTTATTCCTAAGTACTTGTTCCTTTCTATCAATTATTTGAACAGGCACTTCTTCATATGTTAAGTCTTTATCAAACTGTAAAGGTTCATATTCTATTATATGTTTATAATCATGCTTGTAAGGTCTTAACACAGAAATATGGAAGACATTATGTATATTCTCGAGCTCCGGAGGTAATGCAATCTCGTAAGCAACCTCGCCCACCTTTCGTAGTACCTTTCGTAGTACCTCAAAAGGTCCAATGAATAGGGGACTCAGCTTCCCCGTCTTACCGAATCGAATTTTCCCCTTCCAGGGAGATACTTTCAGGAACACGAAACTTCCTGGTAAGAATTCTCGGTTCTGTCGATGTAAATCGGCATACTTCTTCTGTCTGTCTTGAGCAGCAACTAATCTCGTTCTGATCAGCTTTACAATTTCGACGGTTTTTGTACCAATTCTGGTCCCAACAATTGACGTTCACCGACTTCATCCCAGCACAAAGGAGTTCTGCATTTTCTACCGTATAACGCTTCGTAAGGCGGCATGCCAATACTCGCATGATGACTATTGTTGTAGGCGAACTCCACCAATGGTAGATGATCCTCCCAGCTTCCTTTGAAGTCCATCACACAAGCTCTCAGCATATCCTCAAGTGTTTGAATCGTTCTTTCGCTCTGGCCATCGGTCTGAGGATGATACGCTATACTCATTCGCAATTACGTTCCCATACATTCTTGCAATCGCTTCCAGAAATTAGACGTGAAACGTGGATCTCTGTCGGACACAATCGACACCGGAACACCATGTTGAGAAATAATTTCCTTCACGTAGAGCTTTGCTAGTTTATCCAGGTTGTACTTGACCCTGATCGGCAGAAAGTGGGCTGACTTTGTCAGTCGATCCACTATAACCCATATCGCATCATATCCCTTCTGAGTCGTTGGAAGTCCTACCACAAAATCCATCGCGATGTGCTCCCACTTCCACTTTGGAATTTCTAACGGTTGCAGCAAACCACTTGGTCTCTGGTGTTCTGCTTTGATTTCTGACACGTTAAGCATTTCGCAACGCATTCAGCCACGTCCCTCTTCATATTCGGCCACCAGAAATGATGCCTGAGATCCTGGTACATCTTCGTACTCCCAGGGTGAATAGAATATCTAGAACTATGAGCTTCGCTCAAAATCTCCTCTTTGACCTTTGGTACTGGCGGTACCCAGATTCTACCTTCAAATCGTAACAGTCCTTCATTATCGACCTTGAACTTGAACTCTTCGCCATCAGTTAACCTCGTCCGAATCTTTTCACATTCTTCATCATAAAGTTGTGCTTCTTTCACTTTGTCTATTAAAGTAGAACCAGTGGTTACTTGAAACAACATCTCATCCGATTATTTCGGAAACTTCACTTCCAACTCCAATCTAGCCATTTGTTCTATTAACCGATTCTGATCAGTTAACACGTTCAGCTTCTCCCGATCTTTTTTTCTCAAAGCGTCGGCAACAACGTTAGCTTTACCCGGATGGTAAAGTATCTCGCAATCATAGTCTTTAATCAGTTCCAACCATCTTCTTTGGCGCATGTTCAAATCCTTCTGGGTAAATATATACTTCAGACTCTTGTGATCTGTGTATATTTCACACTTCTCTCCATATAAGTAGTGCCTCCAAATCTTTAGGGCAAACACTACTGCCGCCAATTCTAGATCATGGGTCGGATACCCCTTCTCATAATCCTTCAGCTGATGTGACGCATATGCAATGACTTTGCCGCTCTGCATCAATACACAGCCTAAACCTTTATGTGAGGCATCGCTATATACTACGAAATTCCCCGAACTATCCGGTAAAGACAATACAGGCGCAGTACTCAACCTCTTCTTCAGCTCTTGAAAACTCTCCTCACACTTCTCCGTCCAAACAAACTTAACTATTTTACGAGTCAAATTCGTCAACGGAGTTGCGATTCTAGAAAAGTCTTTAATAAATCTTCGGTAATAACCAGCCAATCCTAAGAAACTTCTCACTTCAGACGGCGTCTTCGGCTGTTCCTAACTAATTACGGCCTCAACTTTCGACTGATCCACCGAAATACCATCCTTGTCGATCACGTGACCAAGAAATTGCACACGTTCCAACCAGAATTCCAATTTTGAGAATTTAGAGTAAAGCTTTTCTCGTCTCAGGGCTTCTAAGGTTAGTCGTAAGTGTTCAGCATGCTCCTCCTCAGTCTTGGAATAAACCAGGATGTCATCTATGAACACTACCATGAACTTGTCCAGAAATGGCTTGAACACCCTATTCATTAAGTCCATAAATGCAGCTGGGGCATTCGTGAGACCAAATGACATCACCAAGAACTCGTAATGACCATACCGAGTTCTAAAAGCATTTTTCGGTATATCTTCCTTCCTCACCTTCAATTGATGATACCCGCTTCTCAAATTAATTTTCGAGAAGTATTTCGCACCCTTCAGTTGATCAAACAAGTCATCGATCCTAGGTAAAGGATACCTATTCTTAATTATAACTTTATTCAACTCTCTATAATCAATGCAAAGACGCATCGACCCATCCTTTTTCTTCACGAATAAGACAGGCGCTCCCCACGGCGAAACTCTCGGTTGAATATAGTTCTTGTCTAGCAGTTCTTGCAGTTGAACCATCAGTTCCTTCATCTCGACTGGAACCATTCGGTACGGAGCCTTCGAAATCGGAGCAGTTCCCGGCACTAGATCGATCACGAACTCTGTCTCCCTATCTGGCGGAAGTCCTGGCAAATCGCTTGGAAAAACGTCCACAAACTCCTTAACTACCGATATCTCCTCCACCTTCGGGCTTTCCTTACGCGAATCTACTATGTAGGCTAGATATCCTACACAGCCTTGCGTTAGAAGTTTCTTGGCTTGCATAACCGTCAGACAACTCGCTTGCCAGGGAAATTTGCTACCATAGAACACCAACTTCGACGGAGTCGTAAGGTTTATCGACTTCTTCTGACAGTCGATTGCCGCCCCATGGTTGAACAACCAATCCATACCTAGTATGACGTCGAATTCCCCAAGTTTAATCGGAATCAAATCTACTCTAAGCTCCTGACCCTTAATGTCCAATCTACAGTTCTTATAAATGCTCCTAACAGGAATAACCTCCCTATTCGCAATCTCTATGTTCAAAGGATAAATTAACTCCTCTACAGGTAAGTCTAGGGTTCTAGCAAAATCATCAGATATGAATGAGCAAGTAACACCCGAATCAAATAATACATATACATTTATACTATTGACCGGAATAATACCTGACACCACATCTTTTGATTGCACAGCATCCTGCACCGTCATATTGAATGTCCGTGCAGTGGGTGGAACAGCTTGTAATGGTGCAGCGATAGTAACAGTATTGTCGCTTCCATTCCCTCCTCTCCCTGTTGACCCTGCCGTCAGCTTCTTCGGGCAGTTGCGAGCCATGTGATCATTGGATCCACATGTAAAGCAAGCTCCTTTCTTCGATTTTGGGCAATTAGGCGAGATGTGGCCTTCCTGACCACAGTTGAAGCACACCCGCTTCCCCTTCATGCACACGCCAGTGTGATTCTTACCGCATGTAGCACATACTTCGAACTTCCTCTTCTGCTGGCTTCCTTGCTGACTCCCAGCAGAGGTATTATCAAACCACTTCCTCTTCTGGTTCACAGCGCTGCTACCCCCAAACTTGGTTTCTACCTCATTCTTCTTCTTCTTATCTTGGTTGAACTTCGTCACCGCTTCGCTTCCGCCCTCAGCAAGTATGGCCTTCTCCAGCACCGCTGCAAAGGTATTCAGTTGGAACATGGAAACCTTGCTGTAGAGCCAGGGCTTTAGTCCCCGCTCAAACCTTCTCGCCTTCCTAGCGTCAGTGCTGACCTGGTATGTAGCAAACCTGACCAACTCGTTAAACTTAGCGGCATACTCAGACACCGTCATCCCTCCTTGCTTAAGTTCTAGGAACTGGACCTCCATCTGGTCCTGCGAACTCACTGGAAAATACATCTCGTAGAACATTTCCTTGAAACGTTCCCACGTGATGACTCCCTCTCCCTCTCGAGTCTTGTTAGCCTGCCACCAAAAGCTAGCATCCGACTTCAACATGAAAGCCGCGAACATTGTCTTTTGGTCTTCTCCTACCCTAGCCACGTCAAATACCTTCTCCATTTCCATAACCCATGTCTGAGCTTCAATAGGGTTAGTCGATCCTTTGAACTACGGCGGTCCTACTGCCTTGAATTACTTGAAAGTAGTATCCTGCACCTGCGGCTGATTCGCAAGAGCTCCTGTCAACAGGTTCACCAACTGCTGAACCGAATTGGGATTCGTTCCCTCGTTATTGTTGTTGTTCGTCGAACCCTCGGGATTTTGACGTGTTACTCTTCTTCTAGGAGGCATTTTCTAGTTAAGTAAATATTATTATTAGACCCTTTATTCAATTATTAAGTACTCCAGTTCTTACTTAAACGTTTAAACAATTCAGTGCACATAGAACACATAGCACGCCAATAAACTTTTTTTATTCATTAGTCGTAGTTTAAAAACATCAATCAGATAGTATTTCTGCCATTTACATCACCCTTCCTGAACTGAAAAAGTTGCAGGATTATATTATTAACTCATCCCATTCTTAAATCAAATTATGGAATTTACTTTATTTAATACAAAAAGCAATACATAAATAAAAGCTCTACTACTACTGCTACTGCTACTACTACTATTACTGCTACTGCTGTTACTGCCTAGGCATATTAATACGTCGCACAGCCTCTCTACATTCCCCTTCCATTACCCGAAATGCCGTTCTTCGGTCCACCACATACCACGGTAAACCTTGGAACTGAGCTGGGTAGTAGAAAATACAGGTCCTGAGCTCTCTCTATCGCTGTAATGAAATGCATATTCTGTTTCCCTCAGCTTGGCCCTCTTGGCTTCAGCTTCATCTTCAGCTCGATCAGCTCGTTGATTAGCCCTCAAGCTTGACTCCTCAGCTCTGGAACGCTTCCTCGACTCCTTCCTGGATGTCTTGCTTCAGCTTTGCCAATTCAAAACGAGCAGCATCTCTTTCAACCTCCATATGTATCAGGTTCCACTGTGCATCTCCCAGGTCACTTGCCATTTCCTCGATCGTCTCATCTCGTTGCTGAATAGTCTCCTCGAGATCTCCTACTCGTCCATGGAGCTCCACGTTGCTATCGTAGACTGCCTCGTACATCTCAGCACTAGTAGAGTGAGGTGGGAATTCCTCTTCGGGATCCTCTTCCTCCTCTTCAGACTCGTCCTCGTCCTCATACTCTGGAATAGGTGTCAGCTCACGCTCCCGACCAGCTACGGTGATCACTGGAGATGGCTCTCTCCTAACCAGCTGCTCCCAGACAATATGTATGTCACGGGGCTCTTCCTCTCTAGGCACCTGAGGTACATCCTCTCTAGCCTGACTAGGTTCTCCCACGTTCAACATCCTGACAAAAGAATTTAAAGTTCATTATTACGTGATAACGAATCGTCACTCTTCGAATACTATAATGTAAACACGTAGCACATAAGGTAGTTTATTATCTTTACCTATCACCCCTATCTTTTCGATCTTACCTATAAGGCTACTAACCTAAGGTTTTTCCCCACCTAAGGTTTCATAACCTATAGCTTTGATACCAACCTGTGACACCCCCAAATCCGGGTACTTCGTTTCCACATGATTTGGTGTTCACTTTCTAATATAACATACATCTACCCAATGAATAATGTAAAATAAACTACAACTTAAATTAGAATAGATAAATCTCCCTTAAAATAAGGGTTACAACCTTTTCAAGATAATCCCGGTTTACTCTAACCCTGACATGAATATAATAAAGTGCGGAAACAAAAACATAACATTCAAGTCTTATTACAATCATTCTCAATATAATAAAAAAACAAGTCTTCACTTGCTTTGCTTTCCCTTGCCCTTACTCGTAGACGGAGCATCAGCGTTATCAACCTTAACTGAAATTGTTATTTAATGCAAGAGTGAGCAAACCACAGCTCACTGGAGTTTAACAATAACATAGACATGAAAGGATATATTTAAAAGAATCTGAACAACTTAGCTTGCTTCAATAATAAAGAATTGAATAATAATTCTCTATCAACATTAAAATTCGAATATAGAATTTATCTGAGGGTCATAAGACCTTTGAACTCTTATCCTAGGTTATAAATATTTCTATTTAAACCTTTAACAGTCAATAAGACTATGGACCTTAACTCGTACTTAGGGGAATCAGCCCTTCGTACCATGTATTGTGCACAAACATCTTAACGCTATGCGTAGTAACCTCCCCTAGTAAATAGGGTTGTTCAACTCAGTAATTTGAATTCAAGTCCGCACCAAAGAAAGTTTGGTTTGGATAAGCTTACAAGGGTAATTTAGAATTCACATTCATCAACTAAGGATTAGTTGAATCGACTTCCAATAATTCATAAATAAAGAATTATGAATTAACATATGCTTTAGAATCAACTTTAAAGCATTTAAAATAATAACTGGATCTTACTTGAACAATAAGTTAAGATCATTTTAATTAAATAAACAATTGTCTAATACAGAAATAGAAAAGGACATTCTTAACAAGAATATATGAACTCAAGAAATTATACAATATTAGGGTTTAGAAAACTTGCATAAAATTAACGAGTTTAAGGTTTAGAAGACTTGCCTCAAGCGCAAGCTACTTAATTCAGTTCACGTACTTTAATACTTCCTATACACATTCAATTATAATAATCTAAATCAGTTAACACATAACTAATTCACATAAGTGGTTAACCCTCATGGTTAACTCACTCTAATTAAATAAACAATAATAATTAACTATCACATAGTTAATCACATCACACATATACTCACATAATTAACTTAATTATGTATTTAACTAAATTATAATTAAACAATTATAATTCAAACACTTAATCAAATTATAATTACCATTTAAATTATAAATAATTATAATTTAAAATCAATTAAACTACATTCATACATTTATAATTACACAATTTATAATTAATCATGTAATTATCAATTTAATTAATAATTACTTAAACTATACCATGCATTATAATTACACAATTTATAATTAATTATGTAATTATCAATTTAAAATCCACAATTAAACATGCATTTATTAAATTATAATTACATAATTATAATTTAAATTAACATCTAATAAATCAACCTTTATTCATTATAGTTTAAAATAAACATTTACTTTTGATTATAATTATTTAAATTATAATCATATATCACATTTAAATAATAATTCAAATCATACTTTAAGGTTTTCAAACCTCTTTTCTTTTCTAAATATAAATTTGTCAAATTTATGTTAACAACATGTTGTAGCAACTAGATACATGCTCACTGTCATAGCATAATTAAACTAGGTTCAAAATCAACACTGCACAATTAGCTAACCTTCACTGCCTAAGCACTGTGCCCGGCGCAGCTGCGCAGCCAGCTGCCCTATAACCGGCGCAGCTGCGCAGGGAAGGATTCTGGGAAAGGCAGCCGGCGCAGCTGCGCTGCTTCTGGCTGTGTTATCGGCGCAGCTGCGCAGGAACACGGACAGAGGCAGACAGCAACGGCACCCTGCTTCACTGATTAACCCATACAAGCCAACAATCGGCAATTCACAGTAACTTAAACATTGTAAATCATACCTATGCAATAATACATATATATAACATGCTTCTAAAACACAAAACCATCTAAGCAATGATAATCACAAATTTTAAAATCTAATTTGGCCATTTTCATGAAAACTCATATTTTTCATAAAATAATTCACTGTAACTATTTTTCTCCATCAATTCGAACTTATATACATGCATTACATACGAAGTTGAAGATAGCATCCAGAAATTACTTAATAAGCATATTAACACATACCAATTGCATGAATTTCTCAATTAACATTAACCACACTCATGAAATTCCATATGAACTCATATAAACATGAATTTTCTGTTAAAAATATATTTCTACAGTAATTTTGATTTTTGAAAATCCTCTTATGTCATACAATTACCACAATCAACACATGGATACAATACATATATATAAAATTCATGATTACATAATTTCATGAAATTCACAGAAAACTAAATTTACAGAAACTCAAAACAATGAAGAACAACTGATCACAATTCTTTAAAACTATAAGATATTAATTACCTTTTTGATGATTGGAGAAGAATACAATGACTAATTCTAGCCTTCACAAGTTTCTTCTTCCTTCTCTTCTCTAACTTCTCTGCTCTTCTTTTCTCTTTTTGTTCTTAGCTTTACAAACTAACTTCTAATCTAACGTAGTATAGATATATTATAACTGATATAATATACGTATACTAATGATATATATGTAACTGCTAATTACTTAATATATATAATAAATACATTTATTATATAAGTTACAAAATTCAAAAACCACAATGCCTTGTTTGGCAAAACAAGGTTATTTTCAAAAATTGATTATTAATGCTAAGGCCATGTTTGGTAAACAGTTTATTTAAAAATAGCTTTTTGATAGTTAGGGCCCTGTTTGGTAGAAATAGGTTTAAAACAAATACAAGGGCCTTGTTTGGTAAAAATCATTTAAAAATTCTTTTCCTTTTATTTTAATAAATCATTTTGACACATACTTTAATGTCATATTTTAATCAATTAAATATTAATCATCTAATTTAATCAATTAAAATCTAACATCCATTAATCACATAAAATTTGCCACATAATTATAATTACTCGCTAATTATAATTCATGTAACACTTCATCACATAATTCATCTAATTCAATTATCTCAATTAAATTAGAACTATAATATAACATTAATATATATACATATCAATTAAATAACATTCATTAAATTAATATGTAACACTCAATTAAATCATTACCATAATTTACTTAATCTATTTATTTACTCAATAAATAATTCACATAAATATTTATTTAATTCAATAAATATTTAAAATTAAATATAAAATCTCAATCGTTACAATCTTCCCTCCTTAAAAGGATTCTGTCCCCAGAATCACACATAAAAAAAATCTCAGTCTATTACATTCTTCCCTCCTTAAAAGGATTCTGTCCCAGAATCAGTATATAAGGGGTTACACACAACTAAGCAAATAAATGCGGATAAGATTTCATCATAACATCTTCGAGTTCCCACGTAGCTTCTTCAGCACTGTGGTTTCTCCAGATTACCTTAACAGAAGGTATCACTTTATTCCTAAGTACTTGTTCCTTTCTATCAATTATTTGAACATGCACTTCTTCATATGTTAAGTCTTTATCAAACTGTAAAGGTTCATATTCTATTATATGTTTATAATCATGCTTGTAAGGTCTTAACACAGAAATATGGAAGACATTATGTATATTCTCGAGCTCCGGAGGTACTGCAATCTCGTAAGCAACCTCGCCCACCTTTCGTAGTACCTTTCGTAGTACCTCAAAAGGTCCAATGAATCGGGGACTCAGCTTCCCCTTCTTACCGAATCGAATTTTCCCCTTCCAGGGAGATACTTTCAGGAACACGAAACTTCCTGGTAAGAATTCTCGGTTCTGTCGATGTAAATCGGCATACTTCTTCTGTCTGTCTTGAGCAGCAACTAATCTCGTTCTGATCAGCTTTACAATTTCGACGGTTTGTTGTACCAATTCTGGTCCCAACAATTGACGTTCACCGACTTCATCCCAGCACAAAGGAGTTCTGCATTTTCTACCGTATAACGCTTCGTAAGGCGGCATGCCAATACTCGCATGATGACTATTGTTGTAGGCGAACTCCACCAATGGTAGATGATCCTCCCAGCTTCCTTTGAAGTCCATCACACAAGCTCTCAGCATATCCTCAAGTGTTTGAATCGTTCTTTCGCTCTGGCCATCGGTCTGAGGATGATACGCTGTACTCATTCGCAATTGCGTTCCCATACATTCTTGCAATCGCTTCCAGAAATTAGACGTGAAACGTGGATCTCTGTCGGACACAATCGACACCGGAACACCATGTCGAGAAATAATTTCCTTCACGTAGAGCTTTGCTAGTTTATCCAGGTTGTACTTGACCCTGATCGGCAGAAAGTGGGCTGACTTTGTCAGTCGATCCACTATAACCCATATCGCATCATATCCCTTCTGAGTCGTTGGAAGTCCTACCACAAAATCCATCGTGATGTGCTCCCACTTCCACTTTGGAATTTCTAACGGTTGCAGCAAACCACTTGGTCTCTGGTGTTCTGCTTTGATTTCTGACACGTTAAGCATTTCGCAACGCATTCAGCCACGTCCCTCTTCATATTCGGCCACCAGAAATGATGCCTGAGATCCTGGTACATCTTCGTACTCCCAGGGTGAATAGAATATCTAGAACTATGAGCTTCGCTCAAAATCTCCTCTTTGACCTTGGTACTGGCGGTACCCAGATTCTACCTTCAAATCGTAACAGTCCTTCATTATCGACCTTGAACTTGAACTCTTCGCCATCAGTTAACCTCGTCCGAATCTTTTCACATTCTTCATCATGAAGTTGTGCTTCTTTCACTTTGTCTATTAAAGTAGAACCAGTGGTTACTTGAAACAACATCTCATCCGATTATTTCGGAAACTTCACTTCCAACTCCAATCTAGCCATTTGTTCTATTAACCGATCCTGATCAGTTAACACGTTCAGCTTCTCCCGATCCTTTTTCTCTCAAAGCGTCGGCAACAACGTTAGCTTTACCCGGATGGTAAAGTATCTCGCAATCATAGTCTTTAATCAGTTCCAACCATCTTCTTTGGCGCATGTTCAAATCCTTCTGGGTAAATATATACTTCAGACTCTTGTGATCTGTGTATATTTCACACTTCTCTCCATATAAGTAGTGCCTCCAAATCTTTAGGGCAAACACTACTGCCGCCAATTCTAGATCATGGGTCGGATACCCCTTCTCGTAATCCTTCAGCTGACGTGACGCATATGCAATGACTTTGCTGCTCTGCATCAATACACAGCCTAATCCTTTATGTGAGGCATCGCTATATACTACGAAATTCCCCGAACTATCCGGTAAAGACAATACAGGCGCAGTACTCAACCTCTTCTTCAGCTCTTGAAAACTCTCCTCACACTTCTCCGTCCAAACAAACTTAACTATTTTACGAGTCAAATTCGTCAACGGAGTTGCGATTCTAGAAAAGTCTTGAATAAATCTTCGGTAATAACCAGCCAATCCTAAGAAACTTCTCACTTCAGACGGCGTCTTCGGCTGTTCCCAACTAATTACGGCCTCAACTTTCGACGGATCTACCGAAATACCATCCTTGTCGATCACGTGGCCAAGAAATTGCACACGTTCCAACCAGAATTCGCATTTTGAGAATTTAGCGTAAAGCTTTTCTAGTCTCAGGGCTTCTAAGGTTAGTCGTAAGTGTTCAGCATGCTCCTCCTCAGTCTTGGAATAAACCAGGATGTCATCTATGAACACTACCACGAACTTATCCAGAAATGGCTTGAACACCCTATTCATTAAGTCCATAAATGCAGCTGGGGCATTCGTGAGACCAAATGACATCACCAAGAACTCGTAATGACCATACCGAGTTTTGAAAGCATTTTTTGGTATATCTTCCTTCCTCACCTTCAATTGATGATACCCGCTTCTCAAATTAATTTTCGAGAAGTATTTCGCACCCTTCAGTTGATCAAACAAGTCATCGATCCTAGGTAAAGGATACCTATTCTTAATCATAACTTTATTCAACTCTCTATAATCAATGCAAAGACGCATCGACCCATCCTTTTTCTTCACGAATAAGACAGGCGCTCCCCACGGCGAAACTCTCGGTTGAATATACTTCTTATCTAGCAGTTCTTGCAGTTGAACCATAAGTTCCTTCATCTCGACTGGAGCCATTCGGTACGGAGCCTTCGAAATCGGAGCAGTTCCCGGCGCTAGATCGATCACGAACTCTGTCTCCCTATCTGGCGGAAGTCCTGGCAAATCGCTTGGAAAAACGTCCACAAACTCCTTAACTACCGATATCTCCTCCACCTTCGGGCTTTCCTTACGCGAATCTACTATGTAGGCTAGATATCCTACACAGCCTTGCGTTAGAAGTTTCTTGGCTTGCATAACCGTCAGACAACTCGCTTGCCTAGGAAATTTGCTACCATAGAACACCAACTTCGACGGAGTCGTAAGGTTTATCGACTTCTTCTGACAGTCGATTGCCGCCCCATGGTTGAACAACCAATCCATACCTAGTATGACGTCGAATTCCCCAAGTTTAATCGGAATCAAATCTACTCTAAGCTCCTGACCCTTAATGTCCAATCTACAGTTCTTATAAATGCTCCTAACAGGAATAACCTCCCTATTCGCAATCTCTATGTTCAAAGGGTAAATTAACTCCTCTACAGGTAAGTCTAGGGTTCTAGCAAAATCATCAGATATGAATGAGCAAGTAGCACCCGAATCAAATAATACATATGCATTTATACTATTGACCGGAATAATACCTGACACCACATCTTTTGATTGCACAGCATCCTGCACCGTCATATTGAATGTCCGTGCAGTGGGTCGAACAGCTTGTAATGGTGCAGCGATAGTAACAGTATTGTCGCTTCCATTCCCTCCGCTCCCTGTTGACCCTGCCGTCAGCTTCTTCGGGCAGTTGCGAGCCATGTGATCTTTGGATCCACATGTAAAGCAAGCTCCTTTCTTCGATTTTGGGCAATTAGGCGAGATGTGGCCTTCCTGACCACAGTTGAAGCACACCCGCTTCCCCTTCATGCACACGCCAGTGTGATTCTTACCGCATGTAGCACATACTTCGAACTTCCTCTTCTGCTGGCTTCCTTGCTGACTCCCAGCAGAGGTATTATCAAACCACTTCCTCTTCTGGTTCACAGCGCTGCTACCCCCAGACTTGGTTTCTACCTCATTCTTCTTCTTCTTATCTTGGTTGAACTTCGTCACCGCTTCGCTTCCTCCCTCAGCAAGTATGGCCTTCTACAGCACCGCTGCAAAGGTATTCAGTTGGAACATAGAAACCTTGCTGTAGAGCCAGGGCTTTAGTCCCCGCTCAAACCTTCTCGCCTTCCTAGCGTCAGTGCTGACCTGGTATGTAGCGAACCTGGCCAACTCGTTAAACTTAGCGGCATACTCAGACACCGTCATCCCTCCTTGCTTAAGTTCTAGGAACTGGACCTCCATTTGGTCCTGCGAACTCACTGGAAAATACATCTCGTAGAACATTTCGTTGAAACGTTCCCACGTGATGACTCCCTCTCCCTCTCGACTCTTGTTAGCCTGCCACCAAAAGCTAGCATCCGACTTCAACATGAAAGCCGCGAACATTGTCTTTTGGTCTTCTCCTACCCTAGCCACGTCAAATACCTTCTCCATTTCCATAACCCATGTCTGAGCTTCAATAGGGTTAGTCGATCCTTTGAACTACGGCGGTCCTACTGCCTTGAATTCCTTGAAAGTAGTATCCTGCACCTGCGGCTGATTCGCAAGAGCTCCTGTCAACAGGTTCACCAACTGCTGAACCGAATTGGGATTCGTTCCCTCGTTATTGTTGTTGTTCGTCGAACCCTCGGGATTTTGACGTGTTACTCTTCTTCTAGGAGGCATTTTCTATTAAGTAAATATTATTATTAGACCCTTTATTCAATTATTAAGTACTCCAGTTCTTACTTAAACGTTTAAACAATTCAGTGCACATAGAACACATAGCACGTCAATAAACTTTTTTTATTCATTAGTCGTAGTTTAAAAACATCAATCAGATAGTATTTCTGCCATTTACATCACCCTTCCTGAACTGAAAAAGTTGCAGGATTATATTATTAACTCATCCCATTCTTATCTCAAATTATGGAATTTACTTTATTTAATACAAAAAGCAATACATAAATAAAAGCTCTACTACTACTGCTACTGCTACTACTACTATTACTGCTACTGCTGTTACTGCCTAGGCATATTAATACGTCGCACAGCCTCTCTACATTCCCCTTCCATTACCCGAAATGCCGTTCTTCGGTCCACCACATACCACGGTAAACCTTGGAACTGAGCTGGGTAGTAGAAAATACAGTCCTGAGCTCTCTCTATCGCTGTATGAAATGCATATTCTGTTTCCCTCAGCTTGGCCCTCTTGGCTTCAGCTTCATCTTCAGCTCGATCAGCTCGTTGATTAGCCCTCAAGCTTGACTCCTCAGCTCTGGAACGCTTCCTCGACTCCTCCTGGATGTCTTGCTTCAGCTTTGCCAATTCAAAACGAGCAGCATCTCTTTCAACCTCCATATGTATCAGGTTCCACTGTGCATCTCCCAGGTCACTTGCCATTTCCTCGATCGTCTCATCTCGTTGCTGAATAGTCTCCTCGAGATCTTCTACTCGTCCATGGAGCTCCACGTTGCTATCGTAGACTGCCTCGTACATCTCAGCACTAGTAGAGTGAGGTGGGAATTCCTCTTCGGGATCCTCTTCCTCCTCTTCCTCCTCTTCAGACTCGTCCTCGTCCTCATACTCTGGAATAGGTGTCAGCTCACGCTCCCGACCAGCTACGGTGATCACTGGAGATGGCTCTCTCCTAACCAGCTGCTCCCAGACAATATGTATGTCACGGGGCTCTTCCTCTCTAGGCACCTGAGGTACATCCTCTCTAGCCTGACTAGGTTCTCCCACGTTCAACATCCTGACAAAAGAATTTTAAAGTTCATTATTACGTGATAACGAATCGTCACTCTTCGAATACTATAATGTAAACACGCATAAGGTAGTTTATTATCTTTACCTATCACCCCTATCTTTTCGATCTTACCTATAAGGCTACTAACCTAAGGTTTTTCCCCACCTAAGGTTTCATACCCTATAGCTTTGATACCAACCTGTGACACCCCCAAATTCGGGTACTTCGTTTCCACATGATTTGGTGTTCACTTTCTAATATAACATACATCTACCCAATGAATAATGTAAAATAAACTACAACTTAAATTAGAATAGATAAATCTCCCTTAAAATAAGGGTTACAACTTTTTCAAGATAATCCCGGTTTACTCTAACCCTGACATGAATATAATAAAGTGCGGAAACAAAAACATAACATTCAAGTCTTATTACAATCATTCTCAATATAATAAAAAAACAAGTCTTCACTTGCTTTTCTTTCCCTTGCCCTTACTCGTAGACGGAGCATCAGCGTTATCAACCTTAACTAAAATTGTTATTTAATGCAAGAGTGAGCAAACCACAGCTCACTGGAGTTTAACAATAACATAGACATGAAAGGATATATTTAAAAGAATCTGAACAACTTAGCTTGCTTCAATAATAAAGAATTGAATAATAATTCTCTATCAACATTAAAATTCGAATATAGAATTTATCTGAGGGTCATAAGACCTTTGAACTCTTATCCTAGGTTATAAATATTTCTATTTAAACCTTTAACAGTCAATAAGACTATGGACCTTAACTCGTACTTAGGGGAATCAGCCCTTCGTACCATGTATTGTGCACAAACATCTTAACGCTATGCGTAGTAACCTCCCCTAGTAAATAGGGTTGTTCAACTCAGTAATTTGAATTCAAGTCCGCACCAAAGAAAGTTTGGTTTGGATAAGCTTACAAGGGTAATTTAGAATTCACGTTCATCAACTAAGGATTAGTTGAATCGACTTCCAATAATTCATAAATAAAGAATTATGAGTTAACATATACTTTAGAATCAACTTAAAGCATTTAAAATAATAACTAGATCTTACTTGAACAATAAGTTAAGATCATTTTAATTAAATAAACAATTGTCTAATACAGAAATAGAAAAGGACATTCTTAACAAGAATATATGAACTCAAGAAATTATACAATATTAGGGTTTAGAAAACTTGCATAAAATTAACGAGTTTAAGGTTTAGAAGACTTGCCTCAAGCGCAAGCTACTTAATTCAGTTCACGTACTTTAATACTTCCTATACACATTCAATTATAATAATCTAAATCAGTTAACACATAACTAATTCACATAAGTGGTTAACCCTCATGGTTAACTCACTCTAATTAAATAAACAATAATAATTAACTATTACATAGTTAATCACATCACACATATACTCACATAATTAACTTAATTATGTATTTAACTAAATTATAATTAAACAATTATAATTCAAACACTTAATCAAATTATAATTACCATTTAAATTATAAATAATTATAATTTAAAATCAAATAAACTACATTCATACATTTATAATTACACAATTTATAATTAATCATGTAATTATCAATTTAATTAATAATTACTTAAACTATACCATGCATTATAATTACACAATTTATAATTAATTATGTAATTATCAATTTAAAATCCACAATTAAACATGCATTTATTAAATTATAATTACATAAATTATAATTTAAATTAACATCTAATAAATCAACCTTTATTCATTATAGTTTAAAATAAACATTTACTTTTGATTATAATTATTTAAATTATAATCATATATCACATTTAAATAATAATTCAAATCATACTTTAAGGTTTTCAAACCTCTTTTCTTTTCTAAATATAAATTTGTCAAATTTATGTTAACAACATGTTGTAGCAACTAGATACATGCTCACTGTCATAGCATAATTAAACTAGGTTCAAAATCAACACTGCACAATTAGCTATCCTTCACTGCCTAAGCACTGTGCCCGGCGCAGCTGCGCAGCCAGCTGCCCTATAACCGGCGCAGCTGCGCAGGGATGGATTCTGGGAAAGGCAGCCGGCGCAGCTGCGCTGCTTCTGGCTGTGTTATCGGCGCAGCTGCGCAGGAACACGGACAGAGGCAGACAGCAACGGCACCCTGCTTCACTGATTAACCCATACAAGCCAACAATCGGCAATTCACAGTAACTTAAACATTTTAAATCATACCTATGCAATAATACATATATATAACATGCTTCTAAAACACAAAACCATCTAAGCAATGATAATCACAAATTTTAAAATCTAATTTGGCCATTTTCATGAAAACTCATATTTTTCATAAAATAATTCACTGTAACTATTTTTCTCCATCAATTCGAACTTATATACATGCATTACATACGAAGTTGAAGATAGCATCCAGAAATTACTTAATAAGCATATTAACACATACCAATTGCATGAATTTCTCAATTAACGTTAACCACACTCATGAAATTCCATATGAACTCATATAAACATGAATTTTCTGTTAAAAATATATTTCTACAGTAATTTAATTTTTGAAAATCCTCTTATGTCATGCAATTACCACAATCAACACATGGATACAATACATATATATAAAATTCATGATTACATAATTTCATGAAATTCACAGAAAACTAAATTTACAGAAACTCAAAACATTGAAGAACAACTGATCACAATTCTTTAAAACTATAAGATATTAATTACCTTTTTGATGATTGGAGAAGAATACAATGACTAATTCTAGCCGTCACAAGTTTCTTCTTCCTTATCTTCTCTAACTTCTCTGCTCTTCTTTTCTCTTTTTGTTCTTAGCTTTACAAACTAACTTCTAATCTAACGTAGTATAGATATATTATAACTGATATAATATACGTATACTAATGATATATATGTAACTGCTAATTACTTAATATATATAATAAATACATTTATTATATAAGTTACAAAATTCAAAAACCACAATGCCTTGTTTGGCAAAACAAGGTTATTTTCAAAAATTGATTATTAATGCTAAGGCCATGTTTGGTAAACAGTTTATTTAAAAATAGCTTTTTGATAGTTAGGGCCCTGTTTGGTAGAAATAGGTTTAAAACAAATACAAGGGCCTTGTTTGGTAAAAATCATTTAAAAATTCTTTTCCTTTTATTTTAATAAATCATTTTGACACATACTTTAATGTCATATTTTAATCAATTAAATATTAATCATCTAATTTAATCAATTAAAATCTAACATCCATTAATCACATAAAATTTTCCACATAATTATAATTACTCGCTAATTATAATTCATGTAACACTTCATCACATAATTCATCTAATTCAATTATCTCAATTAAATTAGAACTATAATATAACATTAATATATATACATATCAATTAAATAAAATTCATTAAATTAATATGTAACACTCAATTAAATTATTACCATAATTTACTTAATCTATTTATTTACTTAATAAATAATTCACATAAATATTTATTTAATTCAATAAATATTTAAAATTAAATATAAAATCTCAGTTGTTACAGATTGCAATTTTTTGGAACTTATTAATTAGCATATTATCAGACTTAGCATTTACTTTTGAATTATTACTCCTACTTTCTAGGGTTAGAGAGTTTGAAGGTTGTGGAGACTTCTCTTCTTCTTCCTTCTTGCTCTTGTAGTATTTTACTTACTAGGGTTCATTGGAGATCTATTTGGTGGTCTAAACTCAAGCTTGAGACATTCTATTGGAAGAGAACCATCAAGATTTGCAATTCTATTCTCTTTTTTCTCTCTTATTTAGATTGTTGAAATGCTTGGTTTGAATCCCATAATGGTGGGTAGTTCAGTGATGAACTAACTTCCATTATGGGATTCTAATGGATTCTATTTGCTAATTCTAGGGTTATGCCTCGTTGATATATATGGATGAAACTGTATGGTTTGCCTAACATGGATTGCTTTGTATACTTATATGCCTGATCAACATCTACCCTAATAGTTTATATGAACTTGAAAAATGAAGTGTAAACTTAGATTTTTCCATGTTAGCATATGTTTGTGAAACTTGCATTGGATGAGTTTTGTGATTCGCTAGCCGGATAGAATTATATCGTATGGCCATATGCAGTCTAATGGGAGCTTGTGCTTAAATTAGTTTAGCTTGTAAATCGCATAGAAATATAGTGGTTTAGGCTTTACTGATGTTCATGTGATTTCTATCTTAATTGTGGACATTATATGATTTGGACTTGGTGTATTGAAAGATAGCCAAGTCTCACATTCGTGCTCCCGGCTAGCATTCCTATATGATTATCCGTGTATGATTTGAGGTGTGGTTAACCTAGATGATGCTTTAGATGAAGTTAGGATCCCATATCCCTCTAATTTGAACCCCTCGCTTGTTAATTGGTTAAGTCTAGTTTAAATTTAGTATAATTAATTAAAGAACACTGTGATAATCGTTTAAGCAGACAAAGATAACCAATGGACTGTTGCATAATAGATTAGGACTGACTCTTTTCTCCGTGGGACGATCTCGACTTACCGAGTTATTACTTGTCAACCGTGTACACTTGCACGTGTTTTTGAGTCCGTTTTTGTTAACACGTAAACGACACAACAACAGGGTTTTCGATTGTTTCTCGGGGTTGTCTCTGAGATTTGATCCCATCCAACTCTGTTCTTCCGCAGGTCAGTCTCCGACGGTTTATTTGATATCCCAGGGTTGTCACCAGGGTTGATTTGATCTCCCGGGATTGTCGTCGGGGTTGGATTTGGTCTCCCAGGGTTGTCGTCGGGGTTTTGATTTGATCTCCCGGGGTTGTTGTCGGGGTTGGATTTGATCTCCCGAGGTCATCACCTGGGGTGGATTTGATCTCCTGGGGTCGTCACCAGGGTTATTTTTGAACTTCCACGGTTGTCTCTAGAAGGTAAAAGACGGTTTTTACCCTACTACAGGGTTAGTAACAGGAATACAAAATGTTGAGTGTCTATATTAGCAAAATAATATTATACTTGAAGGAAGACTGATATATTGCGTATGATATAATAACTAATATATGTGAGTATCAGTTAAGCGCATCATGGCCTTAACTGATTCCATGTTCTCAAGGCCACGTTTGGCTAGCCCTTAAAGGCTCCCTTTTAGTTTATTTTTATTACTCACTTATTGTGATGCCCCCAAATTCGGGTACCTTTAAACCCATGATATGGTGCTACACGGTGCTACTATCTACTCATACATTCAATTGAAGATATCAATAACAATGTATAAGTTTACTAATCATTACATTCTATTAATCACTTCCCAAGTATTCATAACCAATACATTGTTCTGTGTCATAATATCAGTAATTACAATACTAATACTAAGGTTATTACAAAAGGTCACTACTTGTACAGCTTGGACTTGCCTTTGTCTTTACCGGATCCTTCGGTCCGTTCGCACTTAGCTGAAATCATTTAGTTTTAAGCAAGAATGAGCATAAACATCTCAACAAGTTAAATATTATATCTTGAAACCACAAAATCAAGAATCATATATCTTAGTCTTCAATAACTGTACAATAGTTATGAAGTACTTAAGAATAATAAAAATATATAGTTTTGATTCCTTTAAAACCATTCCCAAGGACTTTATAGCCTCTTCGGAATCCATCTTGGTCAACGACCATGAACCATATTTTAGTTCTCATTCATGAAAGGAACAACCCGGCACGAAGACCGTAAGTTCGATATAGCTTATGAGCACATCCAGGTGATCAGCCTGTAGTACTCTATGTTGATCAACACTCATACATTAAACGTGTTTACGTTTAATTAGTGGCAACCTCACGTATCTGTCGAATTAACGACGCTTAAAATCTTTATTTTATTCATACTCAGGTTTACCTGAGAATCCGTACCAAGCAATTGGCATAGGATCACAACATTATATATATTTTGCAAAGATTTGTGGAAAAATCCACCAAAATATGCTAAGTTCCAGTTTAGCCGAATCAAATGGCATCGACTATCCAATAATAATTCATGTATAAGATATCATGCACAATAACAACTTGTCCAACCATAACGTATAGACAAAAGTTTAGGAAAACTTGCATAACACAACATTAATGCAAGAGCTAGAAAACTTGCCTTTGCGTCTTCTATACCTCTACGTAGTCTACTCAGTCTTTAGCACGTCTACAAAGCATAATACATAGTATATCAATTAGTAATCATAGTTGATATATACTGTATTTGCCTAATTCCTCCTTCTTACATAACTTAAGCGAATCGTTATCTAATTAACATTCGTTCAAGTTATTTAATGTTCATTAACTCATCTTGGTTAACGTTTCTAAAACTTAAATTCAATTACGTTTGTTCAACGTTTAACTCTCATAAACATTGATTAAACATGTTGTTTAAAGCTTACATTACATCACTTGCGAGCCCCTTAACTGATATGCAAAAGGTTAAGTACTTACTAGCAATGTCAGAATTTTCATCTATTCTGGCGCTACTGTGCTAGATTTTCCTCTTGGAGTGGCGTTGCAGTGCTACCACTCCAGAGATTTCTCCCCGGAGTGGCGCTGCGGTGCTAGCCCTGCAACTCATAAAAATTTCTAAGTCTATGAAAATTTTGAAATTCCCAAGCTCGTAACCTTTACAACTCAGAATTGGCTCGTTTTAAAGCCAAAAGTTCACAATTGACATGCTCTACCATCCTATCAAGTCGGAATTCATTTCCGCATCCGTCGGTGAGAAATTTGCCGATTAGTCCATTTTTACATTTTCATTAAACGTTTGTGAACGTTCGACACTCAATTCTTTGTTTTAAGTCAGAATTGATTCGTTCTTATTCTCGCAAGTCTTATTTACCTAAATACACGTGTTGCAATCGAAAACCATCATTTCTGACGCACACGGCGACTTTTGACTTCTAATCCGAGAAATTTACGTTTTCGACGATTATCGTCTAATCGCATAACTTTCGTTGAATCTTCGTCCTTCGTGATTTTTAGCTCAAATCAATGGGAATCAATCCCATAGTTGATTATTACTAATTCTTATCATCCAAAACATTTAAGTTTTAATGGTTTAATAAGTTCATTAGTCCATTTCATATGAATTCATTAAGTTCTTCCTTTATACTTATTGAGTTTTTATTAGCTTAACATGCATAGTTTATTGGGGTTCATACCTCACCATCATAACATCCTTATATCTTCCTCATAGTTCAAGCTTTCTCCTACACTTCTCTATCAAAATTATTAATAAAAGAAGAAATGGTGTTTATATACTTTCCTATGGTTATACCTTTTGTGTTCTTTGTTGAGTGAGTACGGAGACTTAATCCTCTTCTTAGCTTCTTGGTTGATGGAATTATTAAGCAAAGCAAAGCTATCTTCTCTCTTTTCTCTCTCCATGTCGATAGGATTTTTGAAACAACAAAATATGAAGACAAGGCCTCTCTATTTATAGAATTGGCAAGGCTTAGGGTAGAAGAGTCATTTAGGCCCAACCTCCTCTACTATTCCCACCTCCTCTCCGTTCTTTCCCACCAAGTTAAGTCCCATGTGCTAGCACATGGCCAACCATGTCTCCCCTTGTGCTCTCCCATGTCCCCCCATGTGTCAACATGGGTAGTGGATTGAACAATGGGTTAAACCCACCCGTTTACCCAACGGTTCGACCCATGTGTTAAACTTATTAACTTTTAATTCCAATTCAATTTGTTTTAACGTATTTACTCCGTATAAAATTTGTATTATACGCTGTATAATTTTCGTATTCTCTCCATATCATTCTTGTATAATACCTCGTATTATACGTGTATTATTTTCGTATAATAATCATATATTATTATACGTAAACAATTATTCTTTGATTTTTCACTTTCCCTAGCGCTTAGGCTCTAAGTCCCTACGCGAAAACTTCGTGAGCTATAAGTGAATTATTATTACATAATCCACCTTGCCTTGAAATCCTATTATTACTCGTTTCTCGAAATTTCAAAATAAATTATCAGAGCAGAAACGGATGAATAGTGATTCCCGCACTTTTCCTCCCGAGAAAACTTTTCTCAGCTAACTTAACTTTTCACGGTATATTACCGTCAAATCTTTTGATAGAACGTCATTCTGACATTTTGAACTCTCAAAATGGCATAGGGTCTCAAACCCTAACCTTTAGGGTCAAACCCTAACCCTTAGGGTTGAATAGTGTCTATTTCGTCTTTCCCCAAAATATTTTTATTCTCAAAAATCTTTTATTATCGTCTTATAAATTCATATCAATCATTCCTAGCACGTAGCCAGAATCCTACTCATTTTTGCATTCTCTAGGTCATAAAATGACCTACAATTAGCTTACTCAATTTAATAAACAAATAATCCAAATTGTATTCAATAAATCAAATAAAAATTCATTTACATAAACGCTCGATTTTCTCGGGCGTTACATTCTCCCCTTCTTATTAGAATTCTGTCCCCAGAGTTACAATATAAGTTAATCAAACAAATGAGGATAAGCCTTCCTCATCTTGTCCTCAAGTTCCCACGTTGCTTCTTCGGCATTGTAGTTCATCTATATCACCTTCACCAAAGGTATAATTTTGCTTCTTAATGCTTGTTCCTTCCTATCAACAATTTGAATAGGAATCTCCTCATAAGTTAAGTCTTTCTCGACTTGAATTGGTTCATATTCGATTACATACTTGTAATTAAGCTTATAAGGACGTAATACCGAAACAGTGAAACACAGTTGATATGCCCCAACTCTGGAGGTAATGCTATCTCATATGCTACCTCTCCTACCTCTCCTACCCTTCTCAAAATTTCAAACTGTCCTATGAACCTAGGGCTTAACTTCCCCTTTTTCCCAAAACGCATCTTCCCCTTCCAAAGTGACACCTTCAGGAATGCATACAAACCGACTTCAAAATCCCTGTTCTTCTGATGTGGATCGGCATACTTTTTCTATCTGTCTTGAGCTGCTACTAACCGTGTTCGTATTAACTTAACTACTTTCGCCATTTATTTTACCATCTCGGGTCCTAACATTTGACGCTCTCCCACTTCATCCCAGTAAAGTGGCATTCGACACTTCCGTCCATATAATGCTTCGTAGGGCGGAATGCCTATACTAGCGTGATAACTGTTGTTGTAGGCGAACTCTACTAATGGTAGATGATCATCCCAACTCCCCTTGAAAATCCCTAACACAAGACCTTAGCATATCTTCTAGCGTCTAAATTGTTCTTTCACTTTGTCCATCTGTCTGTGGATGGTATGCCGTGCTCAACCTCAGTTGTGTTCCCATCTGCTCTTGCAAACTTATCCAGAAATTTGATGTAAATCGCGGATCGCGATCGGACATAATCAAAATTGGCAATCCATGTCTCGAGGCAATCTCTTTGACATAAAGCTTAGCTAACTGGTCTAAATTGTATCTGACTCTGATGAGTAAGAAATGAGCCGACTTCGTCAAACGATCCACTATTACCCAAATAGCGTCGTATCCTTTCTGCATCGTTGGATGTCCTACCACAAAATCCATCGTGATATGCTCCCATTTCCACTCCGGAATCTCCAATGATTGTAACAAACCACTGGGTCGTTGATGTTCGGCCTTAACTTTTTGACAAGTTAAGCACCTACTGACGTACTCTGCTATCTCCCTCTTCATGTTTAACCACCAGAAATATGATCGAAGGTCTTGATACATCTTGGTACTACCAGGATGAATCGAGTACCTCGAATGATGCGCTTCATCCGTTATCTCCTCTTTTAACTCTGGCTCACACGGAACACAAATTCTTCCTTTAAATCTCAATAACCCTTCGTTATCAAGACTGTATGCTTCCTCAGTACCGTCTGTAATTTTCTTCCTTATTTGTTCGCACTCCTCAGTTCTGAGTTGCACTTCCTTCACCTTTTCTGCTATTGTGGCTTGAATTTCTATGGCAAATATCTTCTCCCCTTCTTTGATCGGACCTTGTACTTCTAATTCCATTCTTGCCATCTCTGTCATCAACTCATCTTGAGATGTTAACATCTACAGCTTCTCCCGACCCTTCCTACTTAAGGTGTTGGCCACTACATTCGCGTTCCCTGGGTGATACAGGATTTCACAATCGTAATCCTTAATTAACTCCAGCCATCTCCTTTGCCTCATATTTAATTCCATCTGAGTGAAGATATACTTCAGACTTTTATGGTCTGTATAAATCTCACACTTCTCTTTGTACAGATAATGCCTCCAAATTTTTAAGGCAAAAACCACTGCGGCAAGTTCCAGGTCATGAGTAGGATAATTTCCCTCATACTCCTTTAACTTCCTAGACGTATACGCAATGACTTTGTCCTGCTGCATGAGCACGCAACCCAGTCCTTTTTGTGAAAAATCGCTATACACTATAAAATTCCCTGTCTCATCCGTTAAAGATAGTATAGGAGCTTGACTCAACCTCTTCTTCAGCTCTTGGAAGGTGTCTTCACACTTCTCTGTCCATACGTATTTCACTGTCTTCCTGGTCAAATTGGTTAATGGAGTAGCTATCTTTGAGAAGTCTTGTATGAACCTCCGATAGTAACCCGCTAACCCTAGAAAATTATGCACCACAGTCGGCGTTTTCGGTTTTTCCCTCTTAATCACTTATTCTACCTTCGCTGGATCCACTGAAACTCCTTCCTTGTCAATAATGTGCCCCAAAAACTGCACTCTCTCTAACCAAAATTCACACTTTGTGAATTTTGCATACAACCTCTCTTTTCTTAGTGCCTCCAACACTAATCTTAAATGTTCAGCATGATCCTCCTTCGTTTTCGAATAGACTAGGATATCATCAATGAGCACCACGAACTTGTCCAAATATTGTTTGAACCCTCGGTTCATCATGTCCATGAATGCGGCTGGCGCATTCGTCAACCCAAAAGACATCACTAAGAACTCGTAATGGCCTTAACGAGTCCTAAATGCTGTCTTAGGTACATCCTCTGCCCTAACCTTCCACTGGTGATACCCTGTACTTAAATCTATCAAAAAAAAATATTTTGCCCCTCTCAACTTATCAAAGAGATCATCGATCCTGGGCAATGGGTACCTATTCTTTATCGTTAGTTTGTTCAACTGTTGATAGTCGATACAAAGCCTCAACGATCCATCCTTCTTCTTTACAAACAATACCGAGGCTCCCCATGGAGAAACACTCGGTTGAATGTACTTCTTGTCCAACAGTTCTTCCAACTGAATCATCAACTCCTTCAATTCCACTGGCACCATACGATATGGTGCCTTCGAAACTGGTGCCATCCCTGGCGCAAGGTATATAAAAAATTCGGTCTCCCTATTGGGTGGAAGACCTGGCAAGTCACTCAAAAATACATCCGCATACTCATTGACAATAGGTATCTGTTCCAACATTGCTCCCAAATCTTTGGGTATCAACAACATGGCACAGGTAACCTTCGCATCCCTTCTTTAACAATTTTCTGGCTTACGTCATGGTTAGACAACAAAAGCGTCCCTGTGATGTACTACCGTAGAACACTACCTTGGGTTTCTTAGAAATACGAAGGTTCACACTCTTATTTTGGCAATCTATCGTCTCCCCATAGTTAATTAACCAATCCATGCCGAGAATTACATCAAATTCTCCCAAGTTTATCGGTATAAGATCTACCGATAATTTGTTACCTCTAATATCCACACAACAACTCTTATGAACCGAGTCCACAGGAATTACTTCGTCGTTAGCTTCCTTAATATTTAAAGGTATTACAAGTTTTTCAGGGAGTAATCCTAATCGTTTATCAAACTCGCATGCTACGAACAAACACGTTGCACCCGAATCAAACAATACATATGCATTTATGTCGTTGACCGGAATGATACCTGCTACGACGTCGCTTGATGCTACCGTATCTTGGACCGTCATATTAAAAGTACGGGTAGTCGGTCTACCCTGTGGTACAACACCACCAATCGCCAGCTTATTATCGCTAGCTCCCTTCCCACCATCCAAACCCTTCTTCGGATAGTTACGCGCCATGTGGTCTATGGATCCACACACAAAACATCCGCAGCTCTTCTTCGGACTGGGACAGTTAGGTGAAATATGCCACTCCTGTCCACAATTATAACAGACCGCCTTTCCCTTTAGGCAAACTCCCAGATGAGACTTACCGCAATTCTTACATGCCTCCATCTTCCTCTTAGAGAATTCCTATTTTACTCCGTTATTATCGGAGCTAACACCCTTCCTCTTCAAGCCACTCCCGCTGGCTCCCTCAATCTTGACTGATACCTCAGCCTTAGTCTTATTCTTCTTCTCCTTGTGGTATAAGGTCAATGCTTCACTACCACCCTCGGCGATAACTTCCTTTTCTAACACCGCTCCAAAGGTAACACTTTGGAAAATCGATATCCGATTGTAGAGCCAGGGTTTCAATCCTTGCTCGAACCATCGTGCCTTCCGCAACTCCGTGTCCACTTAGTGTAGAGCAAACCTCGCCAGTTCATTGAACCTGGCTGCGTATTGGGGTACCGTCATGTCTCCCTGCTTCAGTTCTAAGAACTGAATCTCCATCCTCCCCTGCATGCTCGTGGGGAAATAGTTCTCGAAGAATAATTCCTTGAACCGTTCACACGTGACCACTTCTGTTCCTGCCCTACCCTGGTTGGCTTCCCAACAGTAGTTGGCCTCCCCTTTCATCATATAAGTCGCAAAAGAAGTCTTCTGTGCCTCACCGACATTTGCTATGACAAATGCCTTCTCTATTTCCTTTACCCAAACCTGGGCAGCTATTGGGTCCGTAGTTCCGTAGAACTCAGGCGGACCTATTAATTTAAACTCCTTGAAGGTAGTCCCCCTGACCTACCCCAGGATTAGGGCGTACGGTATCTCTCATTCGATTGAAAGCCGTAGCCAGTAGATTCACAAATTCCTGTATTGGGTTATTATTCCCTTGCTCCTCATTACGAGGTTCTTCTTCTTGATTTCTTGTACGTCTTCTTGGCGGCATTGTCTGTTAATACGAAAACATTTCATTATTCTTTATTTATTCATTCAGTTATTATTAACAATCAGATAATAACTCAATCACATTGCCAAGTATTTTTAATAAAACCTTTATATTAAAATACTTCCTTATAGTTAACACTACACTTTACATTACATGGCTTCAGCCATTTACAATACTATCCCGCAATCACTTTCCAAAAGTTGGGATTTACAAAAGACTACCTTGATCTATACAAAAGAGGTTTTACGTCATCACTAGCTATACACACATTTACATAGCTATTTACATCACTATCTCTTTTATACATACTATAAAACTACATCTGCAACACGGCATTCATGTAATCCGCATCGGCCATATTGGCCACAATGTCCCGGCTAATAGTATGCTGAGTCTATCCTTCCTCCACTGGATTTCAGCCATCTGCTATTGGTAATCCTCGTGCGAACACCTATGGATATAGCACATTCGTCCTATTTTCTGCTTCTTGTTCAGAAGTTCAGCCTTCAGTTCTTGGACTTCTAGTTTCAAGTCCCGGACTTTATCCTTAGCCAACACTTTCTCATCGTGCTCAGCCTCCCATAAGATCTCCATATCCTCTCTATCTTCTACCACATCATCCACCACTTTCTTGAGGTCACGGACCTCCTTACTCAGTTGGACATTTATGTCCAGTATTGCCATGAACAACATTTTCATGGACCCCCCTTGTGCCGACTCCTCCACTTCCCCCTCATTAGGTAATACCGTATTAATCGGCATTGTCTCCACCTCCTCAGTAGACAGTACCGTATTAATCGGCACTGACTCAACCTCCTCCTCCGACATACCCTCAAACAATGATGCGTAGTCAAAATTATCGGAGTACTCGGACGGATCCTCTTCTTCTATATCAGTCCCCTCTAAGATTACCACAGGTATCTCGGCTACTGGCATAGTTACCACCTCTACAAAGTTGACTAATTCCTTGCTAACCTCATGTATTTCATTATACATGTTCATTATTCCTGTGATCTACATAAAACATAAATAATTGGATTAGTATACAATCAAATATGAATAGTTTATATCACATTTAATATATTTAAGGTTACTTTCTCCTTTCAAAACTCTACTCGAACTTCTAACTTCTACTTCACTTCTCCAGGTTATAGCCTAAGGTTTTTACTCATTAAGTTTTATAACCTACGACTCTGATACTAACCTGTGACGCCCCCAAATTCGGGTACCTTCAAACCCAGGATATGGTGCTGCACGGTGCTACTATCTACTCATACATTCAATTGAAGATATAAATAACAATGTCTAAGTTTACTAATCATTACATTCTACTAATCCCTTCCCAAGTATTCGTAACCAATACATTTTTCTGTGTTATAATATCAGTAATTACAATACTAATACTAAGGTTATTACAAAAGGTCACTACTTGTCTAGCTTGGACTTGCCTTTGCCTTTACTGAATCCTTCGGTCCGTTCGCTCTTAGCTGAAATCATTTAATTTTAAGTAAGAATGAGCATAAATAGCTCAGCAAGTTAAACATTATATCTTGAAATCACAAAATCAAGAATCATAGATCTTAGTCTGCAATAACTGTACAATAGTTATGAAGTACTTAAGAATAATCAAAATATAGTTTTGATTCTTTTAAAACCATTCCCAAAGACTTTATAGCCTCTTCGGAATCCTTCTTGGTCAACGACCATGAACCATATTTTAGTTCTCATTCTTGAAAGGAACAACCCAGCACGAAGACCGTAAGTTCGATATAGCTTACGAGCACATCCAAGTAATCAGCCTGTAGTACTCTATGTTGATCAACACTCATACATTAAACATGTTTACGTTTAATTAGAGGAAACCTCACGTGCCTGTCGAAATAACGACGTTTAAAACCTTTGTTTTATTCATACTCAGGTTTTTCTGAGAACCCGTACCAAGCAATTGGCATAGGATCACAACATTATATATATTTTGGAAAGATTTATGGAAAATCCACTAAAATATGCTAAGTTCCAGTCTAGCCGAATCAAATGACATCGACTATCCAATAATAATTCATGCATAAGATATCATCCACAATGACAACTTGTCCAACCATAACGTATAGACAAGAGTTTAGGAAAACTTGCATAACACAACGTTAATGCAAGAGTTAAAAAACTTGCCTTTGCGTCTTCTATACCTCTACATAGTCTACTCAGTCTTTAGCACTTCTACAAAGCATAATACATAGTATATCAATTAGTAATCATAGTTGATATATATTGTATTTGCCTAATTCCTCCTTCTTACATAACTTAAGCGAATCGTTATCTAATTAACATTCGTTCAAGTTATTTAATGTTCATTAACTCATCTTGGTTAACGTTTCTAAAACTTAAATTCAATTACGTTTTTTCAACATTTAACTCTTATAAACATTGATTAAACATATTGTTTAAATCTTACATTACATCACTTGCTAGCCCCTTAACTGATATGCAAAAGGTTAAGTACTTACTAGCAATGTCAGAATTTTCTGCCATTCTGGCGATGCGGCGCTAGATTTTCCTCTTGGAGTGGCACTGCAGCGCTACCCCTCCAGAGATTTCTCCCCGGAGTGGCACTGAGGAGTTGTTTTAAGCCTATTGGGTGGCGCTGCAGTGCTAGCCTTGCAACTCAGAAAAATTTCTAAGTCTTTGAAAATTCTGAAATTCTCAAGCTCGTAACGTAACCGTTACAACTCGGAATTGGCTCGTTCCAAAGCCAAAAGTTCACAAATGACATGCTCTACCATCCTATCAAGTCGGAATTCATTTTTGCATCTATTGGCGAGAAATTCGCTGATTAGTCCATTTTTACGTTTTCGGTAAACGTTCATGAATGTTCGACGCACAATTCTTCGTTTTAAGTCGGAATTGATCCGTTCTTGTTCTCACAAGTCTTATTTACCTAAATTCACTGTGTTGCAACTTGAAAATCATCATTTTTGACACTGCACAACGACTTTTGACTTCTAATCCGAGAAATTTACGTTTTCGACGATTATCGTCTAATCGCGTAACTTTCGCCGAATCTTCGTTCTTCGTGATTTTTAGCTCAAATCAATGGGAATCAATCCCATAGTTGATTATTACTAATTCTTATCATTCAAAACATTTAAGTTTTAATGGTTTAATAAGTTCATTAGTCCATTTCATACGAATTCATTAAGTTCTTCCTTTATACTTAATGAGTTCTTATTAGCTTAACATGCATGGTTTATTAAGGTTCATACCTCACCATCATAACATCCTTATAACTTCCTCATAGTTCAAGCTTTGTCCTACACTTCTCTATCAAAATTATTAATAAAAGAAGAAATGATGTTTATATACTTTCCTATGGTTATACCTTTTGTGTTCTTTGTTAAGTGAGTATGGAGACTTAATCCTCTTCTTAGCTTCTTGGTTGATGGAATTATTAAGCAAAGCAAAGCTATCTTCTCTCTTTTCTCTCTCCATGTCGATAGGATTTCTGAAACAACAAAATATGAAGACAAGGCCTCTCTATTTATAGAAGTGGCAAGGCTTAGGGTAGAAGAGTCATTTAGGCCCAACCTCCTCTACTATTCCCACCTCCTCTCCTTTCTTTCCCACCAAGTTAAGGCCTATGTGCTAGCACATGGCCAACCATGTCTCCCCTTGTGCTCTCCCATGTCCCCCCCATGTCTCAACAAGGGTAGTGAGTTGAACCATGTGTTAAACCCACCCGTTTACCCAACGGTTCGACCCATGGGTTAAACTTATGAACTTTTAATTCCAATTCAATTCGTTTTAACGTTTTTACTCCGTATAAAATTTGTATTATACATTGTATAATTCTCGTATTCTCTCCGTATCATTCTAGTATAATACCTTGTATTATACGCGTATTATTTCCGTATAATGATCATATATTATTATACGTAAACAATTATTCTTTGATTTTTCACTTTCCCTAGCGCTTAGGCTCTAAGTCCCTACGTAAAAACTTCGTGAGCCATAAGTAAATTATTATTACATAATCACTCGCCTTGAAATCCTATTATTACGCGTTTCTCGGAATTTCAAAATAAATTCCTGAGCAGAAATGAATGAATAGTGATTCCGTACTTTTCCTCCCGATAAAACTTTTCTCTGCTAACTTAACTTTTCACGGTATATTACCGTCAAATCTTTCGACAGAATGTCATTCGGACATTCAGAACTCTCAAAATGGCATAGGGTCTCAAACTTTAACCCATTAGCGTTAAATAGTGTCTATTTCGTCTTTTCCCAAAATATTTTTATTCTCAAAAATCTTTTATTATCATCTTATAAATTCATATCAATCATTCCTAGCACGTAGCTAGAATCCTACTCATTTCTGCATTCTCTAGGTCATAAAATGATCTACAATTAGCTTACTCAGTTTCATAAACAAATAATCCAAATTTTATTCAATAAATCAAATAAAAATTTATTTACATAAACTGCTCGATTTTCTCGGGCGTTACACTTATTATATAGTTCATTTGTCACACCTTAATTAATCAAATTCTAATATTTAAGAATCAATTAAATTAAAGCCAATATAACTCATTAAATCAAATTACCACATAACTAAAATTATTATTTATTAATTAGAATTTTATTTAACAATTATTAAATCTCTAATTAATTAGCACAACATTATAATTATTTAACAACACATTTAATTAAAGTATCCCAAGTAAATTAGAACTTTGAACCATAAAATTATTCAACATTAATTTAATTAATATAACACATTTAATTAAATTAATCTACAACAATTACATCAAATATTTATTTAACTCAATCAACAAAAATATTTATTTAATTCAATAAATATTTAAAATTAAATACAAAAATCTCGTTTGTCACAGATACCCAGTTAATTCGTATAATGGACATTGAAGCAAATTTTTACTATTTTTTCCATACATCAACTTCATCATCATTTTTTTTACTTTTCATTCAATTTTTCTTTTTCACAAGGTTCTTTCATTGACATAAGCAGTGAAAATAGTTCTGAAGCATGAAATTAGTGCACATAGACAACTCCATATATAACGTAGTCAACAAAGCATGCTTCACATATTTAAGTACTCATGTATTAGCAAATTCAATTCGAATCCAGTACAATGGTTAATGACTTAGTTTCCATCATTTACTGATCAACTAAATACCAACAAATTTTTAAATTAAGCAACAATTTTCAATCCTTGACTCTAACTTTTCAACACTTAGGCGAATAGAATTATGGAACCAAGCAAATTTTTTAGCAGATTTTCAAATCTTAGCAAATTTTGGACTACTATACCTCAAAAAAATGAAAACTAAACTCTAAAAAAAACAAAAAACAAAACCAAAACCTAAAATTCCCTCCTCCCACACTCAAACCTTACATTGTCCCCAATGTAAGAAATTCATGCAAAGAAGAAAATACTACAACTAACAAATTAAACATAAGAGGGATATAAAGATCAAATCTGAATTATTGGGTTGCCTCCCAAGAAACTGCCCTTGTTTAACGTCGTTAGCTCGACTGCAATCCTCTCAATTATCCGAAAGTCGGATCCACCAACGTCACCATCTCAACCTCCTCAACCTACCTGCTATCCAAAAATGTCTTCAACCTATGTCCGTTCACCTTGAACACATTCCTTGTCTTTGGATTTTGTATATCTATAACACCATGAGGAAACAAATTAGTAATAACAAATGGACCCTCCCAATGAGAACGCAACTTACCTGGAAATAATTTCAATTGTGAATTATAAAGGAGAACTTTTAGCTCAATAGTGAAATTCTTCCTCAAAATCTGCTTGTCATAGAAAGCTTTTGTCTTAGCATTATACAGTTTAGAACTCACATATGATTCATTACGTAACTCCTCAATTTCTTGTAGCTGCAACTTCCTATGGACTCCAGCTTGATCCAAGTTCATGTTGCACTGTTTGATAGCCTAGAAAGCTTTATGTTCTAGCTCCACATGTAGATGGAACGATTTCCCGAACACTAGCCTATAAGGCGACATACCAATAGAAGTTTTGTATGACGTCCTATACGCCCACAGTGCATCATCCATTCTAACACTCCAATCTTTCCTGCTCGGGTTGACTACTTTCTCCAAGATGAATTTGATCTCCCGGTCGGATACCTCAGCTTAGCCATTGCTTTGCGGATGATAGGATGTAGAGACCCTGTGTCGTACGTTGTATTTCTTGAATAATGTCGCTAACACCCTATTGTAGAAGTGAGTTCGGCGATCACTAATCATGGCCCGCGGTGGTCCAAACCTGACAAATATGTTAGTCCTGACAAAATCTGCAACAACTTTAGAATCATCAGTCCTGATGACTTTAGCTTCCACCCATTTGGAAACATAGTCAACAACCAATAAGATGTAAATATTACCAAAGGAAGCAGGAAAAGGTCCCACTAAATCAATACCTCAAACATCAAAAATTTTAACAATTAAAATAAGGTTTTATAGCATTTGATGTCTATGTGATATATTTCATGTTCTTTAACAATTTTCACATTATTTGTAGAATAGGTATGAGTCTTTAAAAATTGAAGGCCAAAAGAAACCACTTTCTAAAACCTTATGTGATGTTCTTTTAGGTCCAAAATGACCTCCACAAGCATAAGAATGACAGAAAGCTAGAATAGATTGGAACTCGTTATTAGGTACACAACGTCTAACTATCTGATCAGCACAAAATTTCCACAAGTATGGGTCATCCCACACATACTATTTGGCATCACTCCTACGCTTTTCTTTCTGAAATTTGGAAAACTCACCATGTAAATACGCACTTACTAAATAATTCACAATGTCTGCATACCAGATGGTTATATTGCCAATGGAAAGTAGATGTTCGTCTGGAAATATATCCTCTAATGGTAATGCTTCTTCCTCCTTAAGAATTATACTCAAGTGATCCGCTACAAAGTTATCCGCTCCCTTTATATCTTTAATTTCAAGTCAAACTCTTGCAGCAACAAGATCTGTCACGATTGAGATTTTATATATTAAATTTTAATATTTATTGAGTAAATAAATAAATTATGTGATTTATTTATTGAATTGAATAAATAAATTATGTGATTTTGTGGATTGATTTAATTAAGTGTTATATATTAATTAAATAAATATTTAATAATTTATTTAATTGATGTATATTAATTTTTAGTATAGTTCTAATTTAATTGAGATAATTAAATTAGATGAATTATGTGTTAAGTGTGACATGATTTATAATTAGCGAATAATCACAATTATGTGGCAATTTTTATGTGATTAGTTGATGTTGGATTTTAATTGATTAAATTAGAATGTTAGAGATTTAATTAATTAAAGTGTAACATTAAAGTATGTGTTAAAATAATTTATTAAAAATAAAAAAAGGGTTTTAAATTAGTTTTAACCAAACAAGGCCCTTACTCTTGTTTTAAAAGGCTTTTGCCAAACAGGGCCCTTGCATTTGTTTTAAATCCATTTTTACCAAACGATGCCTTAGCACTAAAATTTGTTTTATTTAAAAGGGTTGCCAAACAAAGCCTTAGACTTTTTAAATTCGAATTGTGTAACTCATGTATTAATTATAATATTTATTATATGATTTAATTATTTGTCAGTTATATGTATATATGATATATGTATAATATATGTATATCAATAGTTTTACGTTAGTTAGTTTTAGAACAAGAGTTAGTCAGAAGAACAAAATAGAGAAAAGATAGAGAAAAGGAATAAGAGAGAAGAAGAAGAAGACTTTGAGAAATCCAAAGGAAAGCTTTACACCATTATCTTCATCTTTTCTTCTAGCTTTAATCAAGAGGTATAATCCTAACTTATAGTTTTAGAAATTATGTATATATGTTCTTCGTAGTGATAGTTCTTTGTAAATATGAATTGTTATGAAAACTTTATAAATATGAATTATATGTATAATTTATGTTTATAGCATATTTAGATATGAATTCTATGCTTAATTAATGGTTTAGTCCATATATATGTGATGAAGGTGAGGAGTCCATGAACATCAGTGAGTTTGTGAAAGTATTTTGAATATATATATATATATATATATATATATATATATATATGTATATAGTTTTCTTTTAAAATTAAAGGATTTCATGTTTGATGGTTCATTTTTATTTAAATTAATTGTAGATGATGATAACATGTTTAAAAATTGATTTACTATGATTGAAATTGGGTGAATTGGTTTAAAAACAAAAGTGCAGTGTTCAATTTCATGAAGAACACTTATCTATGGCTTTTCTTCAAAAATCATGAAATTGATTGTTTTGATTATGTGTTTATAATGTTTATGTATGTTAGAATCATGTTAGAAGTTTTAAGTTTATGTTTTCTATAAATTGTTATGAATTGTATGAACTGGAATTAGAATTTGGTGTGGAGAAATAAGCCAAATTTACTTTTTCTCTGCACAGTTTGCAAATTTGTCTGCGTTCAATGGAAGGGGCCCGCCCCAACGAGCCTATCAAGAGGAAAACCGTCGCCACGGCAGGGGGGGTGGTGGAAAAAAAAAAGAAAACTTGTTTTCTTTTGTATTTTGTAAAGCTAATTTTATGTAATAACTTTTATAGCATGATTAAACCTATATTAAAATGCTAAATGAATATTAATAAAATATAATTTGTGATTATAACTTTGAATAATTATAATTAGAGTAAATGTTTAATTTAAATTATAATTTTGTTAAATTATAATGATTATAGTTGATTAATTTTAATCAAATGAATGCTAATTTTAAATTTAAATTATAATAAATTCATGATTAATTTTAGATTATAATCTTGTGTATTATAATTCAATATATGCATGATTAATTATAAATTATAATTTGTGTAATTATAATTTAGTAAATGCATGATGTGGTTTAATTAGTTATAAATTATAAATTTGATTATAATTTAATTAAAATAAGATGTAATTATAATTAGATTAAATGTTTAAATTATAATTTACTTAATTATAATTTAATTAATGTGAAATACATAATTATTATTTGATTTAATTATGTGAGCATACCTATGTGATGTAATTAAATTATGTGGTTATTAATTATTAACTTAATAATTAAATAAAAATGAGTTAACCTAGATGGGTTAACTAATTATGTAAATTAGTTATGTGTTAACTAATTTAGATTATTGTGATTAAATATATATGTGTAAGAATTGTTAGAACGTGATTTTATTAGTAGCTTGCGCTTGAAACAAGTTTTCTAAACCCTGATCTTGTATTAATATTTGTGGAAGTCTTTTATCCCTGAACTCGTTAAATTTTATACAAGTTCTTTAAGTTCATATATTCATTGTTTGAGATTATCCTTTTTATTCTGTAATGGACAAGTATTTAATTTAAGTTCATGATTTCATGTGATCTTGACTTATTGTTCAAGCAAGGTCTATATATTCTTTTTAAATGCTTTAAGTTTAATTCTAAAGTATATGTTAATTAGTAATTCTTTTATTTATGAATTATTCTTGATTATTGTAAGTCGATTCAATTATTCCTTAGTTGATGAACGTTGAATTCTAAATTACCCTTTTAAGCTTATCCAAACCAAACTTCCTTTGGTGCGGATTGTATTCAAATATTGAGATGAACAACCCTATTTACTATGGGAGGTTACCACACAGAAGTGTTAAATGTAGTGCACGTACATGGTACAAAGGGCTGATCCCCCTAAGTACGAGTTAAGGTCCATAGTCTAAATGACTGTTAAAGGTTTAAATAAAATGTTTATAACATAGGACAAAAGTTCAAGGTCTTATGACCCTCAAACGAATTCTATATTCAAATTTTTAATGTGGATAGAGAATTATTATTCAATTCTTTATCGTTGTGAAAGTAAAAGTTATTCAAACCTTTTCAAAGATATTCTTGTATGTCTTATATATTGTTGTATCCTAGTGAGCTATTGTTTGCTCACTCTTGCATTAAATAACCATTGCAGCTAAGGTTGATAACGTTGATGCCCAGTCAACGAGTAAAGGCAAAGGGAAGATGAACAAGTGAAGGCTTGTTTAATTTATTTTGAATGAAATTGTATTCAGACTTTATGTGATGTTTTTATTTTTCGCAGTTAATGTTATGTCAAGGTTAGAGTAAACCCTGTAATTTATTTTGAAAACTTGTAATCCTTTTTATAAGGAAGATTTTATTATTTATAAAGGTTGTAATTTACTTTGCAATTATTTTATTATTGGGTAGATGTACGTTATATTTAAGAAGTGAACACCAAATCATGTGAAAATGAAGTACCCGAATTTGGGGGTGTCACAGGTTGGTATCAAAGTAGTAGGTTATGAACCTTAGGTGGGGGAAAACCTTAGTAGCCTTATAGTAAGGTCGAAAAGATAGATGTGTTTATGTGCTATGTGGTTACGTTATAGTATTCGAAGAGTGACGACTCGATATCGATAATGAACTTTAAAATTCTTTTGTCAGGATGACGAACGTTGGAGAACCTAGTCAGGCTAGAGAGGATATACCTCAGGTGCCTAGAGAGGAGGAGTCCCGAGACATCCATGTTGTCTGGCAGCAGCTGGTTAGGAGAGAGCCATCTCCAGTGATCACCATAGCTGGTCGAGAGCGTGAGCTGACACCTATTCCAGAGGAGGAGGATGAGGACGAGTTTGAAGAGGAGGAAGAGGATCCCGAAGAGGAATTCCCACCTCACTCTACTAGTGCTGAGATGTACGAGGCAGTCTACGACAGTAACGTGGAGCTTTATGGATGAGTCGGAGAGCTCGAGGAAACTATCCAGCAGCGAGACGATACGATCGAGGATATGGAAACTGACCTAGGAGATGCACAGTGGAACCTGATACACATGGAGAATGATAGAGATGCTGCTCGAGCTGAACTGGCGAAGCTGAAGCAGGACATCCAGGAGGAGTCGAGGAAGCGAGCCAGAGCTGAAGAGATAAGCTTAAGGGCTACTCAACGAGCTGATCGAGCTGAAGATGAGGCTAAAGCCAAGATGGCAAAGCTGAGGGAGACGGAGTATGCTTTCCACACGGCTATAGATAGGGCCCGGCATCGTGTGTTCTATTACCCAGCTCAGTTCCAAGGTTTGCCATGGTATGTGGTGGACCGAAGGACGGTGTTTCGGGTGATGGAAGAGGAACGCAGAGAGGCTGTGCGACGCCTTAATATGCCTAGGCAATAGAGCTTTTATTTATGTATTTTTTTGTATTAAATAATGTAAATCCCATAATTTGAGATACGAATGGGATGAGTTAATTATGTAATCCTGTAACTTTTTCAGTTCAGGAAAGATGATGTAAATAGCAGAAATGCTATCTAATTGATGTTTTTTTTTACTAGTAATGAATAAAAGAAGTTTATTGACGTGCTATGTGTTCTATGTGAACTAAATTGTTTAAAACTGTTTAAGTATGAACTTGAATACTTAATAGTTGAATAAAGGGTCTAATAATAATATTTTCTTAACAGAAAATGCCTCCTAGAAGAAGACCCATGAGTCAAAACCCAGAGGGTTCGATGAACAACAACAATAACGATGGGACAAATCCCAACTCGGTTCAACAGTTGGTGAACCTGTTGACAGGAGCTCTTACAAATTAGCCGCAAGTGCTGGGTACTACGTTCAAGGAATTCAAGCCAGTAGGACAGCCTGAGTTCAAGGGATCGACAAACCCTATCGAGGCTCAGACGTGGGTTATAGAAATGGAGAAGGTCTTCGACGTAGCCAGAGTAGGTGAAGACCAAAAGACAATGTTTGCGGCTTTCATATTAAAGTCGGATGCTAGCTTTTGGTGGCAAGCTAATAAGACCCGAGAGGGAGAGGGAGTCATAACGTGGGAACATTTCAAGGAAACATTCTACGAGATGTACTTCCCAGTGAGTTCGCAGGAGCAGATGGAGGTCCAGTTCCTAGAGCTTAAGCAGGGAGGGATGACGGTATCCGAATACGCCGCGAAGTTCAACGAACTGGCCAGGTTCGCTACATACCAGGTCAGTACTGACGCTAGGAAGGCAAGGAGGTTTGAGTGGGGACTGAAACCCTGGCTCTACAGTAAGGTTTCCATGTTCCAGTTGAGCACATTTGCAGCTGTGCTGGAGAAGGCTATAATGGCTGAAGGAGGAAGCGATGCGGTGACGAAGTTCAACCAAGACAAGAAGAAAAAGAATGTAATAGAAACCAAGGCTGGTGGGAGCAGCGCTATAAACCAGAAGAGGAAATGGAACAACAACATCTCTGCTGGGAGTCAGCAAGGAAGCCAGCAGAAGAGGAAGTTTGAAGCATGCGCTACATGCGGTAAGAATCACACTGGCGTGTGCATAAAGGGGAAGCGGGTGTGCTTCAACTGTGGTCAGGAAGGCCACATTATGCCTAATTGCCCAAACCCGAAGAAAGGAGCTTGCTTTACATGTGGATCCAAGGATCACATGGTTCACAACTGCCCGAAGAAGCTGAAGGTAGGGTCAACAAGGAGCGGAGGGAATGGAAGCGGAAGTACCATTACTATCGCTGCACCATTGCAAGCTGTTCGACCCACTGCATGGACATTCAATATGACAGTGCAGGATGCTGTGCTATCAAAAGACGTGGTGTCAGGTATTATTTCGATCAATAGTATAAATGCATATATATTATTTGATTCGGGTGCTACTTGTTCATTCATATATGATGATTTTGCTAAAACCCTAGACTTACCTGTAGAGGAGTTAGTTTACCCTTTGTGTAAGACCCCAACTTTTATGAATAAAGATTTTATTTTCTTTATATATTATTTCGAATAATAAGGTGTTGATTTGATAAATATGAAAGTTATGGGTGAAATGTGCGAATATTTTAAAATGAGGAAGTGGTTATAAAATATTCTGGTTGTCGGGGAATATTCGTTTGGTCGTGGAATATTCTTGTTGTCGGGGAATATTCGTACGACGGCGCATCTATTTGTGGACCCCACAACGGAATAACTGTCGGATATAGAAAGCGACAGAAATAACTTTTTTACAAAATAACGGCGTAGTTGTTACCGTTAGTACTGTTGAAATACCCGGTGGTTAAAATACAGTGATACGCGGTGTTACACAGTAGCACACGGTATTGCACAGTATTTTGAATTATTGAGTCTTACGCGAGAATGCACTTACTCAATTATTGTTACAGTAATTACTGTTCAATATTTTATATTATTGACTCAATAATTGCTACGTTGATATTTTATATTATTGACTCAATAATTGCTACGTTGTCATTTTATATGATTGATTCAATAATGGCTACAGTTGATATTTTGGTATTATTGATTCAATAATTGTCACTGCACAGTATTTCACATTATCAACTCAATAATTTATATTATTTGAATAATATTATTAGATAGCATTATTTACAATGTCTAAGGAAGTTCTGTCTAGGAGGGGTTATTTAATTGTGCGCCAATAAGGAGAAGTCCTTATCGGAAGGCCCCCTCTTTCCTGGGAACGACCTGGTTGTCAATATTGTAGTTCTGTAATATTATTTGTGAATAATTAATTATTGATTTATATGATAAGGAAATATTTATTTTGTGGATATAAAAGAAGGAATTAGTGTTGATGTATTTTTATCAGTATCTTGGTGTGGAAAATCATCTGTTTATGGATTTCGGATAATTTATGTTTGGAATTTGAAAAAATTTCCTTCTGCAAAGTTGTAGAGAATTAAATTTTCTATGGAAATGACACATCATTTGTATTTTTCTGACAAATGGGCTATTTATTATGAATTATTGAAGTTTTGGAAAATAAATATTTTTTTAATGGGAGGTGGGTCCCACTTGTGGTGGCTGATGGCTTTTGAAAGTTTTGGCAGGCGGCTGGATTTTTTTAAATAATAATATTATTTTATTAATTTAGTCTCCTTTGGCATCCTAAGCTTTTCCTATAAATAGGGTGCTTAGGTTAGAATTGAAAATCACACCAGAATCAGAAGTTTTCTCTCTCTATAATATCGAGCGTATTTTTGTGAGTATTTCAATACTTTGAGTGTTAGTATTCAGTGCAAGTTTCCTTCGATATTATATCCGATATTCCAGTCAGAGGTACTATTCTTTTGAGGTAAGGGATGTTATTTTCATTCATAAATGATGTTATTCTTTTCAATATCATTATACCAAAATATTGGCATGGATTTTATTATAAAATTCTTACTTTTTCTGTCGGGATTACTATTCACGTATACAGCACTATTCACGTATATGGCACTATTCACGGAAAAATAAAATTTTCTTCTGTTTGTCCAAATTGCTTGTTAAGGTTCATATCTTTGAATGGATCTAAGTTTTGAGCTTGATTCTTGAATTTTGCTCCACAAAGTATTATTATGGAATATTCTTGAACTTTGATAAACTAAAATACGAATCCTTAATATTCCTTTATTTCACTGGATTCGTTATTTATATGATTTTTCATCATCCTCAGTTCTAAGTGGTGATATAACTGAATATCTTTGGCCTGTAGAGCAAAGATGAATGATTACCTGATGAATATCTTTGGCCGTAGTGCAAAGATGACAGGTGTTGAGATGAACATGACCATTGATGATACAAATGAATATCTTTGGCCTGTAGTGCAAAGATGAATATTGATTCGAGATGTATATTGATTGATGTTATAGGGATAAAATATTGATGATGGACTTTTAAATCATAGAAGATAGTAGACTTCATTCTCTACTTAACTCTTCTAATGAATTGTTATTTTCGCTGCGAATATTGATCTAAGATTGGTAGTCCATTATATTTTATCTGATTTATTGAAGGCTAACGATAATTTATTTTCCATTATCTTAGTCATAATATTCTTTACTGAGCTAGTTGAGCTCACCCTTTTCATCTGTTGTCCTCTTCAGGAAATGAGAATGTCGCAGGAACTAGTCGGGGGACAGAGTGATGGTCCGAGTTAGAGCAGTAGTAGTCCTCACTATTTTTGATAAATAGTGTGATAATAATTATAATGAGGACTTAGTTTGAATCTTAATATTTTCTACATATTTGTATTGACACTCACAGTTGTGTGGTCGTATTTTGCACGACCGTATGATATAAAGTTTGTATTTGAATTCTCTACCATGTATTTGGCGACTCAGAATTGGTTGGGTTGACTAGACCTATTGTGGGGGCGTCACAGTTGGTATCAGAGCTTAGGGATATGATCTCTGGCGGAGATCGGGGAATAGAACTAGGAGGGGAGAGACGAGTAAATCCTTCGCTAGTGTGTCCTACCTAAGCTTATGTGGTATTTAATTGGTCAGTCGGAGCCTAGGGTTAATATGTGATATGTTGATTTATTAATTAACCCTTGTTTTATGGCAGTATTTGAGAATGGCAGCTGAGAATGTTAACAACGAAGTGAATGAGACCGTGGAGACACCTTTAATCACTAACTAGGAGAACGTGCAACAAGAAGGAAATGTTCATCCTGAAAACAATGTTGGTCAGACGATAAACGATGAGATGTTTAGAAGTTTTTTGTAGTTCATGCAAAACCAGATGAGGGAGACTCGTGTGCAACATACAGGTGGAGATAATAACAACTCGCGAATTGTTACTGCCAAGCAGTTCAAAGAATTGGGACCACCAGAGTTTCTGGGAAAGCCAGATCCGATCAAGACGGAGACGTGGATTAAACAAATTACCAAGATATTTGATGTCTTGGGATGTACAGAGGAACATAAGGTTCCATTCGCCACGTTTATGTTCCGTGGAGAGGCAGATTACTGGTGGGAATCCGTGAAGCGTACCCAGCCTGCCGCACTTAAGATGTCTTGGGAAGCGTTCCAGAAACTATTCAATGACAAGTACTTTCCTGAAAGTATTCGTCATATGAAGGAGGTAGAGTTTATCAGACTCGAGCAAAATAACATGACAGTATCCCAGTACGAGGCTAAGTTCGCGGAGCTGTCCAGGTTTGCACCTCATTTGGTGAGAATGAGGAACGTATGACGCGGATGTTTCTAAGAGGTTTGAAACCCGAAATACGTCAATACCTCATTTCTCATAAATTTTCTCTATATTCGGATGTAGTGAATAGGGCCCAGTTGTTAGAATGAGATAATGACCACAACCAAGGTCGTACCGGTGGCAGCAGTCATCGGAGCAATGACAACCAGCGAGGAGGAAAGTATGACAGAAACGGTAACCACTCCGGTGGTAATCGTGGCCATGATAGTAGAAGAAGTGAATCGGGAGGAGATTTCAAGAAGAGAAGGTACAATAATGAGAACGTAAAGACGTCGACATCAGCACCAGCATCAACTATTTCGAGGGGAGGAGAACGACCACCGGTCGTATGCTATAAATGCGGGAAAGAAGGACATATCAGCCCAAACTGCCCACAACAATTCAAAGGATGCTATAACTGTGGAAAAAAAGGACATATAGCTCGAGATTGTCCTGTTGCGAAACCAAATTCAGCGGGGGTGGTGATTCTAAAGGCGGTTGCAGACAAGTCAAAGTCGGTGATTCCTGGAAGAGCGTTTGTCGTGACTGCCCAAAACGCCAGGAATCCACACGAGGTGATTACGGGTAAGCTGATCATAAACTCTTGCGAAGTTTACACCTTGTTAGATACCGGTGCTACCCATTCCTTTATTTCACCTGCTTGTGCCCAACGTTTGAACTTGACTTCTGATAAATTAGACTTTGACTTATCTGTTGAAACTCCGTTAGGAGAAACTTTTGTTACATCCACAGTTTACAAATCTTGCTTGATTCAGATTGGTACCCTTACCTTACCTGTTGATCTTATATCTTTGAAAATACTTGATTTTGACGTGATTTTAGGAATTGACTGGTTAACCAATTACCATGCCAGAATTGATTGTTTTCGTAAGGTTGTTAGTTTTCATATTCCTAATCAACTTGTTGTGCGAATTCAAACCACCAAACCACTAAAATCAGTCAATATCATTTCAAATCCCAAGGCTATTCGTTTATTAAAAAACGGATGTCAAGCTTTCTTAGCTCATGTCACTGATCTAAACCAGAATACATCAGATTTGAATAATATTTCCGTTGTTAATGAATTTCCTGACGTATTTCCCGAAGAACTTCCCGGTCTACCCCCAGAACGTGAAGTTGAATTCTTTATTGACCTTGAGCCCGGTACAAAGCCCATTTCTAAAACCCCATATCGAATGGCTCCTATTGAACTTCAGGAGTTAAAGATCCATTTACAAGAATTGTTAGACATCGGTTTTATTCGTCCTAGTACGTCTCCTTGGGGTGCTCCTGTTTTATTCGTAAAGAAGAAAGACGGGAGTATGCGACTTTGTATTGACTATCGGGAGTTGAACCATGTCACCATCAAGAATAGGTATCCGTTACCTCGTATTGATGACCTGTTCGACCAGTTGCAAGGAGCACAGTTCTTTTCAAAGATCGATCTTCGTTCTGGATATCATCAGCTGAAGATTAAAACTGAGGATATTCCAAAGACTGCTTTCAGAACACGGTACGGGCATTATGAGTTCTTAGTCATGTCTTTTGGATTGACTAATGCTCCTGCTGCTTTCATGGATATGATGAACGTATTTGGATCAATTCGTTGTTGTCTTTATTGATGACATCCTCATCTATTCTAAAAGCCGTGAAGATCTTGAACACCATTTGAAGTTGGTACTTCAAAAGCTTCGTGAGAACAAGCTATACGCCAAGTTAAAGAAATACGAGTTCTGACTTGAGGAAGTAGCATTCCTTGGGCACGTGGTATCGAAACGTGGAGTATCTGTTGACTCGGCGAAGATTGAAGCAATACAAAGCTGGGAGCAACCTAAGTCGGTGACCGAAGTACAAAGCTTTTTGGGCTTAGCTGGTTATTATCGGAGATTCGTAGAGGGATTTTCTCGAATCGCTACTCCATTAACTCAGTTGACTCGGAAAGATATAAAATTCGTTTGGAGCGAGGAATGCGAGAAGAGCTTCCAAGAGCTCAAGAGAAGACTTATCTCGGCACCTGTTCTGACAATACCATCTGGTTCGGATGGATTTGTTATCTACAGCGATGCTTCGGGCAAAGGGTTAGGATGTGTTCTCATGCAACATGGGAAAGTCATAGCCTATGCCTCGCGACAACTCAAAGAATATGAGAGGAATTATCCTACTCGTGATCTAGACTTGGCAGCTGTCGTTTTCGTGTTGAAGATCTGGAGACATTACTTGTACGGAGAGAAAGTGGAGATTTATACGGATCATAAGAGCCTTAAATATTTCTTCACTAAGAAGGAACTCAACATGCGGCAACGACGTTGGCTTGAGCTGTTGAAAGATTACGATCATACCATCCAATACCATCCTGGAAAAGCGAACGTGGTAGCTGACGCGTTGAGTAGAAGATCATATGTGGGAACGAGTGCAATGATGTCAAGTATACGCGTAGAACCAGCTTTGATTGATAAAGTTAAAGCTGCTCAAGCTACGGATGCGGAGCTGATGAAGATGAAGAAGAAGGTACAAGAAGGTGCCATCCCAGAAGCAAGAATCGATGAAGAGGGAATACTTCGAGTCAACTCCAGACTTTGTGTTCCTAAAGATTCTGACTTGAAGTATAGAATCATGATGGAGGCACACAACACACCGTTTGCGATCCATCCTGGGAGTACTAAAATGTATCGTGATCTTCGACATACATTTTGGTGGAGCAATATGAAGAGAGAGATCGCGGAGTTCATCTCGAGATGTTTAACTTGTCAACGTGTAAAGGCGGAGCATCAAGTGCCGAAGGGTCCATTGCAACCACTGGAGATTCCGGAATGGAAGTGGGAACACATTACAATGGATTTCATTACGGGTCTTCCTAAGGTTTTGTGACGAACGAGAATTTTGTAAAGATATTGAATATTTATGGAGATAAATAAATATTTTTAATGATTTAACTATTGAATTAAATAATTAATTCATGAATTTGTGGTAGATTAATTTAATTATATGTGTGACATTAATTAAATTAATATGTAGTGATTTAATAGTTCAAAGTATTTAATTAATTGAGTTTATTTGATTAATTGAATTAATTAAATAAGCATATGTTACTTTAATTAATTTAATAATTAATTAATGAGTTAATGAATTGACATAATTAATAAATAAAAAAATATTAATTATGTGACAATGTGTTTAATGTGAATTATCTTATTTTATTTAATTAATTTAAATAAAATTAATTAATCAATAAGTAAGGTGACAATTAACTATATAGTAAATTAGTTTATTAAAATAAATGGGGAAAGAAAAGAAGAGGAAGGCAAACAAGGCCTTAAGAGAGGTTAATCCGTTTATTATACAACGGTATAATATATATACATATACGTATATGATTGTCAGACATAAGTTATTTTCAAAGTCAGAAGAAAAAAAAAATTAGAAAAGTTCAGAGAAGAAAATAGAGAGATCGGGAAGAAGAAATTGAGAGTGAAAGGGAGAAAGAGATTTGAGAAAATCTTAAGTGTTGTCTTTGATTATCTTCATACTAACAAAGGGTAATCTTCTTTCAAAGTTTTTAAAATTATATTTTCTAAAGTTTTCATATACGAGTTTAGAGTTTTCTGTGAAATTGGGTTTCCCAATTGGGTTACGATATGGCTTTATCTATATGGGTATGGAATCATAACGTGTTTTTCTAACGTATAAACATGTTTTAAAGTAATCAATTTGATTTAATTGGCCTTAAATGGGTTGTTAAGGATTTACAGAGTTTTCATGTACGTGTTTTGTAAAAGTCCTCTGTGATTGGAGAAAGTTGACAATTGGTTGATTTCATGGATATATATATAGTAACATATGTCCATGATATAATTTAGGCTATCCATTCATGATTCACAGTGATCACACCAAGTAATTTTGTTAATAATTGTGTTTATGAAATTACAGAGTATTGAATATGGGTGAATAACCCATATGGGTTAAATTAATGATTAAATCATATGTTTATATTTAAATTGATACATGAATATGATTGTATATGTTAAAACAAACGAAATGGAATTGAAATGAATGGATTCGGTGTAGTAACGAATCCGTAAGGAGATTTTTATGTTTTTCATTAAACTCTTGAAAGTTTTGAAGAACAGTGAAGATTAATATTTTGATTTGTATAATTACATAACTTGGAATGTTAAGAATATGTTATAAGTGATATATAATGTTCCTGTGAAGTTTATACTTCATGGGTAACATTATAAATCAGTGTAATAATGTGAATTGGGAGAAAATGGGAGAAAATCTGTGTTCGTTCGCGAACTTCAGATTCTGAAATTCCGCAGCCGCGCGGCCGCGCCGGCTGCAAGGCAAAATGGCGCGCGGCCGCGCCTGTCCGAAAATTTTGAAAAAAAAAATTGCTAAGTGTTGGAAAATTTTGAAATGTGTTTTGAGTCTAATGAACATGAACACATGTTGTGTAAATATAATAAAATATTGATATGAGTTTAATAATTTATGTTATGTAATTAATTAATAAATTAATTACATGACTTAAACTATTATTTGTAAAGGTTAAATAATGTGTTATAAACATTAAGATATTATTTTAAATTTAATTAACATGATGACATGTTATGTATGTAATGAGTTATTAATACAAGTTAATAACTTAAGATACGTGATTAATTAACAAGTTAATTAATCAACGTAAACCATTATTTGAAAACCTAATAATGAGTTTGAAGAATACTATCGTAAATCAATCATCATATCGAACTTGTGATTAATTGATATTGTGAATGTATTGATAGGTAAGAGTAATTAAAGAAGTGAGTAATAATTGTAGCTTGCGCACGAGGCAAGTTTCCTAAACTCAAATCTTTATATTTGAGCAAGTTTTCTATCCGTAACTTATTATTATTGTTTGGCAAGTTTCATAAACTCTTTAAATTAAGCAATTGCTATGCTTAATTACTATTGTTGAGCAAACTCTTACTCTTGAATATCCAAGTTTAGAATTTCACATGAGATGCCATGATTCTTTTAAAAGTATCATTTAAGTGTACAATACTTATTCGATTGTATACCTTGAGAAGTTAATATTCAATTTGAATATCATTTATTGAGTTATCCAAACCAACTTTATTTGGTGCGAATTCTGATGTCAAACTGAGATGAACAACCCTACTATAGGGAATTAATGAAGATGCTTAAAGCGTTAAGATAGTGTGCACAGTATCAGTACGAAGGGCTGATCTCCCTAAGTACGAGAAGTAAAGTCTATATTCTTGTGACTGTTAAAGGTTGGAAAGGTTAATATACTTGACAACCTAAGACTCGATTCAAGGTCTTAATGACCCTCAGAAGTAATTTGACTCTTGACTAATATTCTTGATTCAAAAGTTGAGAAGTAATTTGACTCTTGACTAATATTCTTGATTCAAAAGTTGAGAAGTAATTTGACTCTTGGTTAATATTCTTGATTCAAATGTTGAGCTTTCTGTTATTCAGAATTCTTTCACTCGCATGTTATTATTCTGTCATATTTTTATACTTGCGGGCATCCGTGCTCACTCTTGCATAATAACATTGCAGCTAATAATGAACGAAGTGATGTACCTTCTAGTAGCAAGGGCAAAAGAAAAGCTAACAAGTGATGAAGATTTGTGTTGTCATGAATAATGTTAAAGTTTAAGATTTATGTGTGATGATTTAAGACTTATTTATTTACGTTTCCGCAAAAGAGATTTAAGGTTAAGTATAACCTGGGATTTATGATGTATTTTTATTTCAGATGATGTAAGATGATGATTTATTTATCTAATAAATGAATTTCATTATTTATGGGTAGATAGTTGTATGATATTGGAACAGTGAACACCAAATCCTATAGAAATTAAGATACCGGATTTGGGGGTGTCACAAGTTGGTATCAGAGCCGTAGGTTATGAACCTTAGGTGGGGGGAAAACCTTAGGATAGTAGCCTTCATGAAGATAGTAATGACAACTCTGATTGAGTTCTAAGAAAGATAATAAAATTACCTTATGTGCTATGTGCTTATGTGTTCATACTTGTTAGAGTATTGATTAACATCACGTAAAAACTAAGACTTAAAACTTATTTTGTCAGGATGTCAGATACTGGAGGAGCTAGTCAGTCCAGGGATGTTGTACCCCTAGAGACTAGAGTTGAGGAGCCCCGGGACATACACACTGTCTGGGAGCAGTTAGTACAGCCAGAGCCATCTCCTGTAAATCCAGATTTTGGTCAGGAGCATGAGCCAGAGATTGACTCAGAGGAGGACCCTGAGGAGGTTGAGATCCCGGCTGAGGCAGCCGAGGAAGAGGAAGAGGAGGAGGAAGACCTTGAGGAGTTTCTACCGAACTCTGACAGTGCTGATATGTATGATTTATTATATGATCGAAACGTAGAGTTACGAGATACGATTCAGGAGTTGAGGGAGCAGTCAGTTGCTCAGGGTGGTGAGATTGAGACACTCCACACCCGTCTTGGCAATGTGGAGTGGGATTTGGTTCATGAGAAGGGCCAAAGTGAGCAGAAGACAGAGGAGATAGAAAAGTTAAAGAATGAGTTGAAAGAGAAATCTGAAAGACTCGCCATAGTGGAAGAAGCTTGGGTGAGAAATGCACGACGTGCAGATCTGGCAGAGGATGATGCGCGTGCGAAGAGAGTTAAGGTTGCAGAGACGTGCTACACGTTTCTGAGGGCAATGGATGAGGCCCAGGACCGAGTTATGAGATATCCAATTCAGTTCGAGGGACTGCCTGGGTATATGTTAGATCGCAGGACTATGTCCCGCATTATAGAGGAGGAACGTAGTGAAGCTGTCCGACGCCTTAGTAGGCCGTGATAGGATAATATGATATTGTTAACGTTTAAACAATCGTAAATAATGTAAATTCCAATGTAATTATAAACAAAGGAATATTGTGATAATGTAAGTCCTGTAGAAACTTTATTTCAGGATAGTTGATGTACATGGCAGAAATGCTATCGTATTGTATTAAAAGCTTTTGGTTTTAATAAAAGAATAAAGTTGTTTAAGATGATATGGGTTAAGTGAGTATGTTAAAGTATTTAACATTATGTGATACTCTTTGGAGTAGTTAATGTAAATTCCGATGTGATTAAAAAAAAAAAAACAAAGGAATATTTTGAGAAACTAAATCCTAAAGATTCTTTATCTTGGGATAGTTGAAGTAAATGGCAGAGATGCTATAGTACTATGTTTAAAACTTTTGATTTAAATAAAATATCAAAGGTTATTTGAAAAGAAAAGAGTAGTTAAAGTGGTTATGTTAAATATTTGAGTTAATTCTTAAATATTTAAGTGATTTAATAAAGATCTAATGAGCATATATTCTTAACAAAGGAAATATGCCGCCAAGAAGGAGAAAAAATCGTCGACAAGCCCAAGAGGGATCAACCAATAACAACAATGATGCCAATGCGAACCCCGTTCAGCAGTTGGTAAATCTGTTGGCTGGAGCGATGAACAATCAGCCTCAAGCTCCACCAAACACCTCATTTAAAGACTTTAAGGCAGTGGGACCGCCAGATTTTAAGGGTTCCACGAACCCGATAGAAGCTCAGACTTGGGTTATGGAAATGGAGAAAATTTTTGAGGTCGCCCGTGTTAGGGAGGACCAGAAGACCGCCTACGCGACATTTATGTTAAAATCAGAAGCCAGCTATTGGTGACAGGCAAATAAGATCAGGGGAGGAGAAGGTGTAATAACCTGGGAAAGGTTTAAAGAAATGTTTTTCGAGATGTATTTCCCGACCAGCTCCCAGAATCAAATGGAGGTGCAGTTTCTGGAGTTGAAGCAGGGGAATATGTCTGTGCCCGACTACGCGGCAAAGTTTAACGAATTGTCTAGGTTTGCCCAATATTAGGTGCATACTGACGAAAGAAAGGCTAGGCGTTTTGAACAAGGACTGAAACCCTGGTTGTATAGCAAGGTGTCGATGTTTCAATTGAACACTTTTGCTGGAGTTCTGGAGAAGGCAATTCTCGCTGAAGGTGGAAGCGAAGCGGTGTCTAAGTACAATCAGGATCAAAAGAAGAAGAAGAATGATAGTGAAGGAAACAATAAGGCTAGTGGCAATCACACAGGGGGAATTAATAATCATAAACGAAAATGGAATGACAACCCGTCGTCTGTAAGTCAGCAAGGTAGTCAGAAGAAAAAGTTAGAACCATGCCCAACATGTGGGAAGACTCACTTGGGAGTCTGCATGAAAGGAAAAAGAGTTTGTTATAACTGTGGTCAGGAAGGCCACATAGCACCTAACTGCCCTAACCCTAAGAAGAGTGCCTGCTATACATGTGGGTCAAAGGATCACTTGGTTAGAGACTGTCCAAAGAAGGCATCTGGAGGGGCAGGGTCAGGTGGACATAAGGGAAATAATAGTGGAAATCCTCTTACCATTACCGGACCGACTTCAACAAATCGACCAACTGCAAGGACATTTAACATGACCGTACAAGACGCTGTGCAGTCTCGTGATGTGGTGTCAGGTATCATTCCGATCAATAAAGTCAATGCTTATGTTTTATTTGATTCGGGTGCTACTTGTTCATTTATATCCGATGACTTTGCAAAGAATTTAGAATTGCTTAAAGACGAATTAAAAATCCCTATGAACATAGAGATTGCGAACAAGGAAGTAATTCCTGTTAAGTATATACACAAGAACTGTAGAGTAGATATTAAGGGTAACGTTATGAATGTAGATCTTATCCCGATTAAACTTGGGGAATTTGACGTTATCCTGGGAATGGATTGGCTATTCAATTATGGAGCCGTAATTGATTGCCAGAAGAAATGTATTAACCTTATGACTCCATCAAAGGTTGTGTTTTATGGCAGCAAATCGCCTAGACAAGCGAGTTGTCTGACGATGATGCAGGCCAGGAAGTTATTAAGACAAGGCTGTGTGGGGTATTTAGCCTACATAGTCGATAGTCGTAAAGAGAATTCAAAGTTAGAAGAAATACCAGTCGTAAGAGACTTCGTGGATGTTTTCCCGGATGATCTGCCAGGACTTCCGCCTGACAGGGAAGTAGATTTTGTTATCGATTTGGTGCCAGGAACGGCTCCAATATCGAAAGCACCGTACCGGATGGCTCCGGTAGAAATGAAAGAATTGATGGTACAGCTACAAGAGCTGTTGGACAAGAAATATATTCAACCGAGCGTATCACCGTGGGGAGCGCCGGTATTATTTGTTAAGAAGAAGGATGGAACGATGCGACTCTGCATTGACTATAGAGAATTGAACAAGGTTACCATTAAGAATAGGTATCCGTTGCCAAGGATTGATGATCTGTTTGATCAATTAAAAGGAGCGAGATATTTCTCGAAGATAGACCTGAGAAGTGGTTATCATCAGTTGAAGGTGAGGCCCGAAGATGTCCCAAAGACAGCGTTTAGGACACGATATGGTCACTACGAATTTTTGGTTATGTCATTTGGTCTAACAAATGCGCCTGCAGCATTTATGGGCCTAATGAATGGAGTGTTCAAGCCGTTTCTGGACAAATTCGTAGTGGTTTTTATTGATGATATATTGGTCTATTCTAAGACCAAGGAAGAACATGTTGAGCATTTGAAGTTGACGTTAGAAGTATTAAGAAGAGAGAAGTTGTAAGCCAAATTCTCAAAGTGTGAATTCTGGATTGAAAGGGTGCAATTTCTCGGACATGTGATTGATAAGGACGGAATTTCGGTGGATCCCTCCAAAGTTGAAGCGGTGATGAATTGGGATCAGCCGAAAACACTGTCGGAAGTAAGAAGTTTTCTTGGATTAGCTGGTTACTATAGAAGATTTATTCAGGATTTTTCCAAGATCGCCACTCCATTAACGAATTTGACTAGGAAAGTTGTGAAATTCGTTTGGACGGAGAAGTGTGAGGAAAGTTTTCAAGAACTTAAGAGAAGGTTAAGTACAGCACCTGTGTTGTCCCTTCCGGATGACACAGGAAATTTTGTGGTATATAGTGATGCGTCGCATAAAGGGCTAGGCTGTGTGCTTATTCAAAACGGCAGAGTCATTGCGTATGCGTCACGACAACTAAAAGATTACGAGAAGGGATATCCAACCCATGATTTGGAATTGGCTGCGGTGGTATTCGCTTTAAAGATTTGGAGACACTATCTCTATGGGGAAAAGTGTGAAATATATACAGACCATAAGAGTCTGAAGTATATTTTCACACAGAAAGACTTGAATATGCGCCAAAGAAGGTGGCTGGAGTTAATAAAGGATTATGATTGTGATATCTTATACCACCCAGGAAAAGCGAATGTTGTAGCCGACGCCTTAAGCAGAAAGGGTCGACAAAAGTTACTGATGCTGACAGCACAGGAAGAATTGATTTCAGCAATGGAAAAGCTGGAATTGGAAGTAGGATGTCCAATGGAGACTGACGAGAAACTGTTTCACCTGCAAGCTGGTACAACTTTATTGGATAAGATTAAGGAAGCACAAATCCTGGATAAGGAATGTGAGGAAGTAAAGAGAAAGATATCTGAAGGGACTGAACTTAGATTTAAAATGGATAGCGAAGGATTTTTGAGATTTGAAAGTAGAGTTTGGGTACCGCCAATACCAGAAATCAAGGAGGACATTCTGAGCGAGGCTCATAGTTCGAGGTATTCCATTCACCCCGGAAGTACCAAGATGTATCAGGATTTACGACAACACTTTTGGTGGCCAAATTTGAAGAGGGACGTTGAAGATTGTGTTGCCAAGTGTCTGACTTGCCAAAGGGTCAAGGCAGAACACCAAAGACCAAGTGGTTTGTTACAACCTTTAGAAATCCCAGAATGGAAATGGGAACATATTACAATGGATTTTGTTGTTGGCCTTCCGACGACCCAGAAAGGCTATGACGCAGTATGGGTTATCGTCGACCGATTAACGAAATCCGCACACTTTCTTCCAATCAAAATCAGATTTAACCTAGAACAATTGGCGAAGTTATATGTAAAAGAGATTGTTTCGAGGCACGGGGTGCCAGTGTCAATTATTTCTGACCGTGATCCGCGCTTCACATCGAATTTCTGGAAGCGACTACAAGAATGCATGGGAACACAGTTGAGGATGAGCACCGCTTATCACCCTCAGACTGACGGACAAAGTGAAAGAACGATCCAAACATTAGAGGATATGCTTAGAGCATGCATAATGGATTTTAAAGGCAATTGGGATGATCATTTGCCGCTTGTAGAATTTGGTTATAATAATAGTTACCACGCTAGTATTGGTATGCCGCCTTACGAAGCGTTGTACGGTAGAAAGTGCAGAACTCCACTGTATTGGGATGAAGTTGGTGAAAGATAATTGCTAGGACCAGAGTTAGTCCAACAAACGGCAGAAATAGTTAAAGTAATTCGGACAAGATTAGTAGCGGCTCAGGATAGGCAGAAGAAATACGCCGATCCACACCGCAAGAATGTAGAGTTTGAATCGGGTAGTTTTGTATTTTTGAAGGTCTCTCCTTGGAAGGGAAAGATCAGATTTGGTAAGAAGGGAAAATTGAGCCCAAGGTTCATTGGACCCTTTGAGGTACTCCGAAGAATTGGAGAAGTAGCCTATGAGGTAGCTTTACCTCCGGCACTGGAGCATGTCCACAACATTTTCCATGTGTCGGTATTACGACGTTATAAACCCGATTACAAACATGTGATAGAATATGAACCCCTACAATTTGAGAAAGATTTATCATACCAAGAAGTTCCTGTTCAGATAGTTGACAGGAAAGAGCAAGTTCTCAGGAACAAAGTAATACCTTCTGTTAAGGTAATTTGGAGGAACCACAACGCTGAAGAAGCTACGTGGGAACTCGAAGAGAATATGATGAAGAATTATCCACACTTATTTTCTTGAATAGGTGAACGTGATTCTGGGGACAGAATCATTTTAAGGGGGGAAGGATGTGACAAACGAGAGTTTTGCAAAGTTGTTTTGAATATTTATTGAAATAAATAAATATTTTGGTTATGAGAATGTGATGGGACGAAATTATTAATCGAACAGCGATTCTAAGGACAAAATCCTTTTAAGGGGGGAAAGATGTGACGAACGAGAATTTTGTAAAGATATTGAATATTTATGGAGATAAATAAATATTTTTAATGATTTAATTATTGAATTAAATAATTAATTCATGAATTTGTGGTAGATTAATTTAATTATATGTGTGACATTAATTAAATTAATATGTAGTGATTTAATAGTTCAAAGTATTTAATTAATTGAGTTTATTTGATTAATTGAATTAATTAAATAAGCATATGTTACTTTAATTAATTTAATAATTAATTAATGAGTTAATGAATTGACATAATTAATAAATAAAAAAATATTAATTATGTGACAATGTGTTTAATGTGAATTATCTTATTTTATTTAATTAATTTAAATAAAATTAATTAATCAATAAGTAAGGTGACAATTAACTATATAGTAAATTAGTTTATTAAAATAAATGGGGAAAGAAAAGAAGAGGAAGGCAAACAAGGCCTTAAGAGAGGTTAATCCGTTTATTATACAACGGTATAATATATATACATATACGTATATGATTGTCAGACATAAGTTATTTTCAAAGTCAGAAGAAAAAAAAATTAGAAAAGTTCAGAGAAGAAAATAGAGAGATCGGGAAGAAGAAATTGAGAGTGAAAGGGAGAAAGAGATTTGAGAAAATCTTAAGTGTTGTCTTTGATTATCTTCATACTAACAAAGGGTAATCTTCTTTCAAAGTTTTTAAAATTATATTTTCTAAAGTTTTCATATACGAGTTTAGAGTTTTCTGTGAAATTGGGTTTCCCAATTGGGTTACGATATGGCTTTATCTATATGGGTATGGAATCATAACGTGTTTTTCTAACGTATAAGCATGTTTTAAAGTAATCAATTTGATTTAATTAGCCTTAATTGGGTTGTTAAGGATTTACAGAGTTTTCATGTACGTGTTTTGTAAAAGTCCTCTGTGATTGGAGAAAGTTGACAATTGGTTGATTTCATGGATATATATATAGTAACATATGTCCATGATATAATTTAGGCTATCCATTCATGATTCACAGTGATCACACCAAGTAATTTTGTTAATAATTGTGTTTATGAAATTACAGAGTATTGAATATGGGTGAATAACCCATATGGGTTAAATTAATGATTAAATCATATGTTTATATTTAAATTGATACATGAATATGATTGTATATGTTAAAAGAAACGAAATGGAATTGAAATGAATGGATTCGGTGTAGTAACGAATCCGTAAGGAGATTTTTATGTTTTTCATTAAACTCTTGAAAGTTTTGAAGAACAGTGAAGATTAATATTTTGATTTGTATAATTACATAACTTGGAATGTTAAGAATATGTTATAAGTGATATATAATGTTCCTGTGAAGTTTATACTTCATGGGTAACATTATAAATCAGTGTAATAATGTGAATTGGGAGAAAATGGGAGAAAATCTGTGTTCGTTCGCGAACTTCAGATTCTGAAATTCCGCAGCCGCGCGGCCGCGCCGGCTGCAAGGCAAAATGGCGCGCGGCCGCGCCTGTCCGAAAATTTTGAAAAAAAAAATTGCTAAGTGTTGGAAAATTTTGAAATGTGTTTTGAGTCTAATGAACATGAACACATGTTGTGTAAATATAATAAAATATTGATATGAGTTTAATAATTTATGTTATGTAATTAATTAATAAATTAATTACATGACTTAAACTATTATTTGTAAAGGTTAAATAATGTGTTATAAACATTAAGATATTATTTTAAATTTAATTAACATGATGACATGTTATGTATGTAATGAGTTATTAATACAAGTTAATAACTTAAGATACGTGATTAATTAACAAGTTAATTAATCAACGTAAACCATTATTTGAAAACCTAATAATGAGTTTGAAGAATACTATCGTAAATCAATCATCATATCGAACTTGTGATTAATTGATATTGTGAATGTATTGATAGGTAAGAGTAATTAAAGAAGTGAGTAATAATTGTAGCTTGCGCACGAGGCAAGTTTCCTAAACTCAAATCTTTATATTTGAGCAAGTTTTCTATCCGTAACTTATTATTATTGTTTGGCAAGTTTCATAAACTCTTTAAATTAAGCAATTGCTATGCTTAATTACTATTGTTGAGCAAACTCTTACTCTTGAATATCCAAGTTTAGAATTTCACATGAGATGCCATGATTCTTTTAAAAGTATCATTTAAGTGTACAATACTTATTCGATTGTATACCTTGAGAAGTTAATATTCAATTTGAATATCATTTATTGAGTTATCCAAACCAACTTTATTTGGTGCGAATTCTGATGTCAAACTGAGATGAACAACCCTAATATAGGGAATTAATGAAGATGCTTAAAGCGTTAAGATAGTGTGCCCAGTATCAATACGAAGGGCTGATCTCCCTAAGTACGAGAAGTAAAGTCTATAGTCTTGTGACTGTTAAAGGTTGGAAAGGTTAATATACTTGACAACCTAAGACTCGGTTCAAGGTCTTAATGACCCTCAGAAGTAATTTGACTCTTGACTAATATTCTTGATTCAAAAGTTGAGAAGTAATTTGACTCTTGACTAATATTCTTGATTCAAAAGTTGAGAAGTAATTTGACTCTTGGTTAATATTCTTGATTCAAATGTTGAGCTTTCTGTTATTCAGAATTCTTTCACTCGCATGTTATTATTCTGTCATATTTTTATACTTGCGGGCATCCGTGCTCACTCTTGCATAATAACATTGCAGCTAATAATGAACGAAGTGATGTACCTTCTAGTAGCAAGGGCAAAAGAAAAGCTAACAAGTGATGAAGATTTGTGTTGTCATGAATAATGTTAAAGTTTAAGATTTATGTGTGATGATTTAAGACTTATTTATTTACGTTTCCGCAAAAGAGATTTAAGGTTAAGTATAACCTGGGATTTATGATGTATTTTTATTTCAGATGATGTAAGATGATGATTTATTTATCTAATAAATGAATTTCATTATTTATGGGTAGATAGTTGTATGATATTGGAACAGTGAACACCAAATCCTGTAGAAATTAAGATACCGGATTTGGGGGTGTCACAGGTTTCTCAAGGCATAGATGCAATTTGGGTTATTGTTGATAGGTAACCAAGTCTGCACATTTCTTACCGATACGAGAGAACTATTCCCTTGAACGTCTTGCTCATATGTACGTGAATGAGATTGTGAGATTGCATGGCATGCCAGTATCCATAGTTTCTGATCGTGATCCCAGATTTACTTCACGATTTTGGATCAGTTTGCAGAAAGCTATGGGCACGAATTTACGATTCAGTTCGGCTTATCATCCTCAAACGGACGGAAAATCAGAAAGAACTATTCAAACTTTTGAAGATCTATTGAGACTTTGTGTTCTAGACTTCAAAGGGAGTTGGGATAAGTATTTACCATTGGTGGAATTCTCCTACAACAACAGTTATCAGGAAAGTATAGGCGTGGCTCCATTCGAGGCATTGTATGGGAGAAAGTGTCGCTCTCCAGTATGTTGGAACGAGGTGGGTGAAACGACATTGTTGGGACCGGAGTTGGTACGTATGACTACAGAAAAGATCCAAATAATCCGACAACGTATACAAACAGCACAAGATCAACAAAAGAGTTATGCGGATCTTCATCGAAAGGACGTGGAATTTAACGTTGGGGACCATGAATTGTTACTTATTGCTCCGTGGAAAGGAGTTACGAGGTTTGGGAAGAGAGGAAAGCTCAACCCACGATTCATTGGTCCATTTGAGATTCTTGACCGAATAGGAAATGTGGCCTATAGACTCGCTTTACCTCCAAGCATGTCTCGTGTTCATAACGTGTTTCACATATCCGTGTTACGTAAATATGTGAAGGATCCAAACTGCATTATTGAGTTAGAACCAGACGAGATAGCCGAAGATTTAACGTACGAGGAGGTACCTGTCAAGATCTTGGATAGGAAGGAGCATGTCCTACGCTCAAAAATTATACCTCAAGTTAAAGTTTTATGGAGAAACCATGCGATTGAGGAAATGACGTGGGAATTGGAATCGGAAATGAAAGCGAGGTATCCTCATCTTTTCGACATACCAGGTACGTACGTCAATTTCGAGGACGAAATTTCATAAGGACGGGAGGTTGTAAGACCCCAACTTTTATGAATAAAGATTTAATTTTCTTTATATATTATTTCGAATAATAAGGTGTTGATTTGATAAATATGAAAGTTATGGGTGAAATGTGCGAATATTTTAAAATGAGCAAGTGGTTATAAAATATTCTGGTTGTCGGGGAATATTCGTTTGGTTGTGGAATATTCTTGTTGTCGGGGAATATTCGTACGACGGTGCAGCTATTTGTGGACCCCACAACGGAATAACTGTCGGATATAGAAAGCGACAGAAATAACTTTTTTACAAAATAACGGCGTAGTTGTTACCGTTAGTACTGTTGAAATACCCGGTGGTTAAAATACAGTGATACGCGGTGTTACACAGTAGCACACGGTATTGCACAGTATTTCGAATTATTGAGTCTTACGTGAGAATGCACTTACTCAATTATTGTTACAGTAATTACTGTTCAATATTTTATATTATTGACTCAATAATTGATACGTTGATATTTTATATTATTGACTCAATAATTGCTACGTTGTCATTTTATATGATTGATTCAATAATGGCTACAGTTGATATTTTGGTATTATTGATTCAATAATTGTCACTGCACAGTATTTCACATTATCAACTCAATAATTCATATTATTTGAATAATATTATTAGATAGCATTATTGACAATGTCTAAGGAAGTTCTGTCTAGGAGGGGTTATTTAATTGCGCGCCAGTAAGGAGAAGTCCTTATCGGAAGGCCCCCTCTTTCCTGGGAATGACCTGGTTGTCAATATTGTAGTTCTGTAATATTATTTGTGAATAATTAATTATTGATTTATATGATAAGGAAATATTTATTTTGTAGATATAAAAGAAGGAATTAGTGCTGATGTGTTTTTATCAGTATCTTGGTGTGGAAAATCATCTTTTTATGGATTTCGGATAATTTATGTTTGGAATTTGGAAAAACTTCCTTCTGCAAAGTTGTAGAGAATTAAATTTCCTATGGAAAGAACACATCATTTGTATTTTTCTGACAAATGGGCTATTTATTATGAATTATTGAAGTTTTGAAAAATAAATATTTTTTTAATGGGAGGTGGGTCCCACTTGTGGTGGCTGATGGCTTTTGAAAGTTTTGGCAGGCGGTTGGATTTTTTTAAATAATAATATTATTTTATTAATTTAGTCTCCTTTGGCATCCTAAGCTTTTCCTATAAATAGGGTGCTTAGGTTAGAATTAAAAATCACACCAGAATCAGAAGTTTTCTCTCTCTATAATATCGAGCGTATTTTTGTGAGTATTTCAATACTTTGAGTGTTAGTATTCAGTGCAAGTTTCCTTCGATATTATATCCGATATTCTAGTCAGAGGTACTATTCTTTTGAGGTAAGGGATGTTATTTTCTTTCATAAATGATGTTATTCTTTTCAATATCATTATACCAAAATATTGGCATGGATTTTATTATAAAATTCTTACTTTTTCTGTCGGGATTACTATTCACGTATACAGCACTATTCAAGTATACGGCACTATTCACGGAAAAATAAAATTTTCTTCTGTTTGTCCAAATTGCTTGTTAAGGTTCATATCTTTGAATGGATCTAAGTTTTGAGCTTGATTCTTGAATTTTGCTCCACAAAGTATTATTATGGAATATTTTTGAACTTTGATAAACTAAAATACGAATCCTTAATATTCCTTTATTTCACTGGATTCGTTATTTATATGATTTTTCATCATCCTCAGTTCTAAGTGGTGATATAACTGAATATCTTTGGCCTGTAGAGCAAAGATGAATGATTACCTGATGAATATCTTTGGCCGTAGTGCAAAGATGACAGGTGTTGAGATGAACATAACCATTGATGATGCAAATGAATATCTTTGGCCTGTAGTGCAAAGAGGAATATTGATTCGAGATGTATATTGATTGATGTTATAGGGATAAAATATTGATGATGGACTTTTAAATCATAGAAGATAGTAGACTTCATTCTCTACTTAACTCTTCTAATGAATTGTTATTTTCGCTGCGAATATTGATCTAAGATTGGTTGTCCATTATATTTTATCTGATTTATTGAAGGCTAACGATAATTTATTTTCCATTATATTAGTCATAATATTCTTTACTGAGCTAGTTGAGCTCACCCTTTTCATCTGTTGTCCTCTTCAGGAAATGAGAATGTCGCGGGAACTAGTCGGGGGACAGAGTGATGGTCCGAGTTAGAGCAGTAGTAGTCCTCACTATTTCTGATAAATAGTGTGATAATAATTATAATGAGGACTTAGTTTGAATCTTAATATTTTCTACATATTTGTATTGACACTCACAGTTGTGTGGTCGTATTTTGCACGACCGTATGATATAAAGTTTGTATTTGAATTCTCTACCATGTATTTGGCGACTCAGAATGGGTTGGGTTGACTGGACCTATTCTGGCGGCGTCACACTTTGAACATAAAAATTGTGAATAGGGAGGTTATTCCTGTTTGGAGCATTTATAAGAACTGTAGGTTGGACATTAAGGGTTAGGAGTTGGGGGTAGATTTAATTCCGATAAAACTTCGGGAATTCGATGTTATACTGGGTATGGATTGGTTGTTCAACCATGGGGCGATAATCGACTATAGGAAGAAGTCGGTAAACCTTACGACTCCATCAAAGTTAGTGTTCTATGGTAGCAAATCGCCTAGACAAGCGAGTTGTCTGACGGATATGCAAGCCAAAAAACTTTTGACGCAAGGCTGTGTGGGATATCTAGCCTACGTAGTAGATACGCGTAAGGAAAGCCCAAAGGTGGAAGAGATATCAGTAGTTAAGGAGTTTGTGGCAGTGTTTCTGAGTGACTTGCCAGGACTACCGCCAGACAGGAACATAGAGTTCACGATCGACTTAGTGCCGGGAACTGCTCCAATCTCGAAGGCTCCGTACCGAATGGCTCCAGTTGAGATGAAGGAACTGATGGTTCAACTACAAGAATAGCTGGACAAGAAGTATATTCAACTGAGCATTTCGCCGTGGGGAGCACTTGTGTTATTCGTGAATAAGAAGGATGGATCGATGCGTCTTTGCATTGATTACAAGGAATTGAACAAAGTTACGATCAAGAATAGGTATCCTTTACCTAGGATCGATGACTTGTTTGATCAACTGAAAGGTGCGAAGTACTTCTCGAAAATTGATTTGAGAAGTGGGTATCATCAGTTGAAGGTGAGAAGAGAAGATATACCAAAAATGGCTTTTAGGACTGAATATGGTCATTACAAGTTCTTGGTGATGTCATTTGGCCTCACGAATGCCCTAGCTGCATTTATGGACTTAATGAATAGGGTGTTCAAGCCATTTCTGGACAAGTTCGTGGTAGTGTTCATAGATGATATCCTGGTTTATTCCAAGACCGAGGAGGAACATGCTGAACACTTACGACTAACCTTAGAAGCGCTAAGACGAGAGAAGCTTTACGCTAAATTCTTGAAATGAGAATTCTGGTTGGAACGTGTGCAATTTCGAGGCCACGTGATTGACAAGGATGGTATTTCGTTGGATACGTCAAAAGTTAAAGCTGTAATGAATTGGGATCAGCCGAAGACGCCGTCTGAAGTGCGGAGTTTCTTGGGATTGACAGGTTATTACCGAAGATTTATCCAAGACTTTTCTAGAATCGCAACACCGTTGACGAATTTGACTCGTAAAATGGTTAAATTTGTTTGGACGAAAAAATGTGAGGAAAGTTTTCAGGAGCTGAAGAAGAGGTTGAGTACTGTACCTGTGTTGTCTTTACCGGATAGTACGGGAAATTTCGTGGTATAAAGCGATGCCTCGCATAAAGGATTAGGCTGTGTGCCAATGCAGAGCGGCAAAGTCATTGCCTATGCATTACGTCAGCTGAAGGATTATGAGAAGGGGTATCCGACCCATGACTTAGAATTGGCGGCAGTAGTGTTTGCCCTAAAGATATGGAGATACTACTTATATGGAGAAAACTGTGAGATATATACAGATCATAAGAGTCTGAAATATATTTTTACCCAAAAGGATTTGAACATGAGCCAAAGAAGATGGTTAGAACTGATCAAAGACTACGATTGTGAGATACTTTACCATCCGGGTAAAGCTAACGTCGTCACCGACGCTTTGAGCAGAAAAGGTCGGGAGAAGCTTAACGTGTTAATTGATCAGAATCGGTTGATAGAACAGATGGCTAGATTAGAGCTGGAAGTGAAGTGCCCGAAGGAATCGGATGAGATGTTGTTTCAAGTAACTACTGGTTCTACTCTGTTAGACAAAGTGAATGAAGCACAACTTCATGATGAGGAATGTGAGAAGATTCGGATGAGAATAGAGGACGGCAAAGAGTTCAAATTCAAGATCGATAACGAGGGACTGCTATAATTTGAAGGTAGAGTCTGGGTATCGCCAGTACCAGAGGTCAAAGAGGAGATTCGGAGCGAAGCTCATAGCTCAAGATATTCTATTCACCCTGGGAGTACGAAGATGCACCAGGATCTCAGGCAGCATTTCTGGTGGCCGAATATGAAGAGGGACGTTGCGAAATATGTTGCGAAATGCTTGACGTGCCAAAAAGTCAAGGCAGAACACCAAAAACCAAGTGGACTGCTACAACCGTTAGAAATTCTGAAGTAGAAGTGGGAGCACATCACGATCGATTTCGTGGTAGGTCTTCCAGCGACACAGAAGGGATTTGATGCGATATGGGTTATAGTGGATCGACTGACGAAGTCAGCCCACTTTTTACCAATCAGGATAAAGTACAACTTGGATCAGCTAGCGAAGCTGTATGTGAAGGAAATCATTTCTTGACACGGTGTTCTGGAGTCTATTGTGTCTGACAGAGATCCATATTTTACGTCAAATTTCTGGAAACGTTTGCAAGAGTGGCTGGGAATGCAATTGCGAATGAGTACATCATACCATCCTCAGACTGATGGCCAGAGCGAGAGAACGATTCAGACGCTGGAGGATATGCTGAGAGCTTGCGTAATGGACTTCAAGGGAAATTGAGAGGATCATCTACCGTTGGTGGAGTTCACCTACAAAAATAGTTATCACGCGAGTATCGGCATGCCGCCTTACAAAGCTTTATACGGCAGAAAATGCAAAACTTTCTTGTGCTGGGATGAAGTCGGTGAACGTCAACTGTTGGGAACAGAAATGGTACAATAAATCGCCGAAATTGTGAAGCTGATCAGAACAAGATTAGTTGCTGCTCAAGACAGACAGAAGAAGTATGCCGATCTACATCGACAGAACCTAGAATTCTTACCAGGAAGCTTCGTTTTCTTAAAAGTATCTTCCTGAAAGGGGAAGATTCGATTTGGTAAGAATGGAAAGCTGAGTCCCAAATTTATTGGACCTTTCGAGGTACTACGAAAGGTGGCGAGGTAGCTTACGAGGTTACGTTACCTCCGGAGCTCGAGAATATACATAACGTCTTTCATATTTTTGTGTTAAGATCATATAAACACGATTATAAACATGTAATTGAATATGAGCCTTTACAATTCGATAAAGACTTAACATATGAAGAAGTGCCTATTTAAATAGTTGATAAAAAGGAACAAGTACTTAGAAATAAAGTGATACCTTCTGTTAAGGTAATCTGGAGGAACCACAGTGCTGAAGAAGCTACGTGGGAACTCGAAGATGTTTTGATGAAATCTTATCCGCAATTATTTGCTTAGTTTTGTGTAACCCTTATGTACTAATTCTGGGGACAGAATCCTTTTAATGGGGAAAGAATGTAATAGACGATATTTTTTTGTGTGTGTGATTCTAGGGACAAAATCTTTTTAAGGAGGGAAGATTGTAACGATTGAGATTTTATATATTAAATTTTAATATTTATTGAGTAACTAAATAAATTATGTGATTTATTTATTGAATTGAATAAATAAATTATGTGATTTTGTGGAGTGATTTAATTAAGTGTTATATATTAATTAAATAAATATTTAATAATTTATTTAATTGATGTATATTAATTTTTAGTATAGTTCTAATTTAATTGAGATAATTAAATTAGATGAATTATGTGTTAAGTGTTACATGATTTATAATTAGCAAGTAATCATAATTATGTGGCAATTTTTATGTGATTAGTTGATGTTGGATTTTAATTGATTAAATTAGAATGTTAGAGATTTAATTAATTAAAGTGTAACATTAAAGTATGTGTTAAAATGATTTATTAAAAATAAAAAAAGGGTTTTAAATTAGTTTTAACCAAACAAGGCCCTTACTCTTGTTTTAAAAGGCTTTTGCCAAACAAGGCCCTTGCGTTTGTTTTAAATCTATTTTTACCAAACGATGCCTAAGCACTAAAATTTGTTTTATTTAAAAGGGTTGCCAAACAAAGCCTTAGACTTTTTAAATTCAAATTGTGTAACTCATGTATTAATTATAATATTTATTATATGGTTTAATTATTTGTCATTATATGTATATATATGATATATGTATAATATATGTATATCATTAGTTTTACGTTAGTTAGGTTTAGAACAAGAGTTAGTCAGAAGAACAAAATAGAGAAAAGATAGAGAGAAAAGGAAGAAGAGAGAAGACGAAGAGGACTTTGAGATATCCAAAAGAAAGCTTTACACCATTATCTTCATCTTTTCTCCTAGCTTTAATCAAGAGGTATAATCCTAACTTATAGTTTTAGAAATTATGTATTTATGTTCTTCGTAGTGATAGTTCTCTGTAAATATGAATTGTTATGAAAACTTTATAAATATGAATTATATGTATAATTTGTGTTTATAGCTTGCTTAGATATGAATTCTATGCTTAATTAATGGTTTAGTCCATATATATGTGATGAAGGTGAGGAGTCCATAATCATCAGTGAGTTTGTGAAAGTGTTTTGAATATATATATATATATATATGTATATAGTTTTCTTTTAAAATTAAAGGATTTCATGTTTGATGGTTCATTTTTATTTAAATTAATTGTAGATGATGATAGCATGTTTAAAAATTGATTTACTATGATTGAAATTGGGTGAATTGGTTTAAAAACAAAAGTGCAGTGTTCAATTACTTATCTATGGCTTTTCTTCAAAAATCATGAAATTGATTGTTTTGATTATGTGTTATAATGTTTATGTATGTTAGAATCATGTTAGAAGTTTTAAGTTTATGTTTTCTATAAATTGTTATGAATTGTATGAATTGGAATTAGAATTTGGTGTAGAGAAATAAGCCAAATTGGCTTTTTCTCTGCACAGTTCGCGAACTTGTCTGTGTTCGCTAGAAGGGCCCCGCCCCGACGGGCCTATCAAGGGGAAAACCCCCGCCCCGGCGGGGGGGTGGCAGGAAAAAAAAGGAAACTTGTTTTCTTTTGTATTTTGTAAAGCTAATTTTATGTAATAACTTTTATAGCATGATTAAACCTATATTAAAATGCTAAATGAATATTAATAAAATATAATTTGTGATTATAACTTTGAATAATTATAATTAAAGTAAAGGTTTAATTTAAATTATAATTTTGTTAAATTATAATGATTATAGTTGATTAATTTTAATCAAATGAATGCTAATTTTAAATTTAAATTATAATAAATTCATGATTAATTATAGATTATAATCTTGTGTATTATAATTCAATATTTGCATGATTAATTATAAATTATAATTTGTGTAATTATAATTTAGTAAATGCATGATGTGGTTTAATTAGTTATAAATTATAAATTTGATTATAATTTAATTAAAATAAGATGTAATTATAATTTGAATAATTATAATTAGATTAAATGTTTAAATTATAATTTAATTAATGTGAAATACATAATTATTATTCGATTTAATTATATGAGCATGCCTATGTGATGTAATTAAATTATGTGGTTATTAATTATTAGCTTAATAATTAAATAAAAACGAGTTAACCTAGATGGGTTAACTAATTATGTAAATTAGTTATGTGTTAACTAATTTAAATTATTGTGATTAAATATATATGTGTAAGAATTGTTAGAACATGATTTTATTAGTAGCTTGCGCTTGAGACAAGTTTTCTAAACCCTGATCTTGTATTAATTTTTGTGCAAGTCTTTTATCCCTGAACTCGTTAAATTTTATACAAGTTCATATATTCATTGTTTGAGATTATCCTTTTTATTCTGTAATGGACAAGTATTTAATTTAAGTTCATGATTTAATGTGATCTTGACTTATTGTTCAAGCAAGGTCTATATATTCTTTTTAAATGCTTTAAGTTTAATTCTAAAGTATATGTTAATTCGTAATTCTTTTATTTATGAATTATTCTTGATTATTGTAAGTCGATTCAACTATTCCTTAGTTGATCAACGTTGAATTCTATTACCCTTTTAAGCTTATCCAAACCAAACTTCCTTTAGTGCGGACTTGTATTCAAAGACTGAGATGAACAACCCTATTTACTAGGGGAGGTTACCACACAGAAGCGTTAAATGTAGTGCACGTACATGGTACAAAGGGCTGATCCCCCTAAGTACAAGTTAAGGTCTATAGTCTAAATGACTGTTAAAGTTTTAAATAGAAATATTTATAACCTAGGACAAAAGTTCAAGGTCTTATGACCCTCAGACGAATTCTATATTCGAATTTTTAATGTGGATAGAGAATTATTATTCAATTCTTTATCGTTGTGAAAGTAAAAGTTATTCAAACTTTTTCAAAGATATTCTTGTATGTCTTATATATTGTTGTATCCCAGTGAGCTATTGTTTGCTCACTCTTGCATTAAATAACCATTGCAGCTAAGGTTGATAATGTTGATGCCCCGTCAACGAGTAAAGGCAAAGGGAAGATGAACAAGTGAAGGCTTGTTTAATTTATTTTGAATGAAATTGTAATCAGACTTTATGTGATGTTTTTATTTTCCGCAGTTAATGTTATGTCAAGGTTAGAGTAAACCCTGGGATTTATTTTGAAAAGTTGTAAACCTTTTTATAAGGAAAATTTTATTATTTATAAAGGTTGTAATTTACTTTGCAATTATTTTATTATTGGGTAGATGTATGTTATATTTAGGAAGTGAACACCAAATCATGTGGAAATGAAGTACCCGAATTTGGGGGTGTTACAAGATCCACCGTATGATTCTAGGTTTGGACTCCTTCTTAGTAAGCAAGTACATGAGAGCAACATGGTCAGAATAAACTATCACTTTAGTACCAAGCAAATATGATCTAAACTTATCTAAAGCAAATACAACAGATAAGAGTTCTTTTTCAGTTGTAGAATAGTTTATCTGTGCCGCATTCAATGTTCTAGAAGCATAATAAATGGCATGGATAGCTTTGTCAATCCTTTGGCCCAAGACGGCACAGACAACATAGTTTCTTGCATCACACATTATCTCAAATGGGAACTTCCAATAGAGTGGTTGAATGACAGGGGCTGACGTCAACAATTTCTTTAAGGTATCAAAAGCCTCTTTGCATCATCACCAAACTTGAATTCCATATCTTCTTGGAGTAACTTACATTGGGGCAATGCTATCTTGGAGAAATCCTTGATAAACCTTCGATAAAATCCTGCAGGTCCAAGAAAAGAGCGTATCTCCCGCACGCTGACAGGGTAAGGCAACGCAAATATAATATCCATTTTAGCTTTATCGACTTCTAAACCATTAGCTGACACAACATGACCACGTACAATTCCTTGTTCTATCATAAAATAATATTTTTCCCAATTTCACACAAGGTTAGTTTCCAAACATCTATCCAAAACACGAGTCAAATTATCTAAACATGCATCCAAAGAATTACCATGTACTGTGAAATCATCTATAAAGACCTCAACGCATTCTTCTAAAAGATTGGAAAAAATACTCACCATGCATCTTTTAAAAGTACTTGGGGCATTGCAGATTCCAAAGGACATTCGCCGATAGGCAAAAGTACCAAAGCGACATGTGAAAGTGGTCTTTTCTTGGTCCTCGGGTGCAATCACAATCTGGTTATAACCTGAAAAACCATCTAGAAAGCAATGACAATTATGATCAGATAATCGTTATAACATTTGATGAATAAAATAAAGGGGAAAATGATCTTTTCTAGTTACAACATTTAACCTCCTGTAGTAAATACACACTCTCCAACTGTTTGCATCCGTGTGGGCACAAACTCATTATTTCCATTCTTGACAACTGTGTTCCAGATTTCTTTGAAACTACTTGTACCGGACTTACCCATTGACTGTCGGAGATGGGGTAAATTATTCATGCGTCAAGCAATTTTATTACCTCTTTCTTTACTACCTCCATCATTAGTGGGTTCAATCTTCTTTGTGCATCCCTCGTGGGTTTAGCTTCATCATCCAGTAATATTCGATGCATGCACATTGTAGGATTAATACCTTTTATGTCTTCTATAGTCCAACCAAAGACTGTGATATGGTCCCTAAGGACTCTCAACAACTTCTCTTCCTGCACTTTGGTTAGATTACTAGCAATAATTATAGGTAATGTATCATTAGTCCCCAAATATGCATATTTCAAGTGTGCAGGTAATTATTTCAAATCTAGGGTTGGCGCATGCACAACAGATGGTAATAATTTTTGATGAGACACAGGTAACTGAATTGAATGGACTGCATATTTATCTGTGAATTTTGGCAATGAGTGTAATGCAGCCATAATTTCTTTCAGTTCCTGATATTGCTCAATTAGATATTCCATATCCATATTCAAATTGTTGGAAATAGCAACCTCCAAGTTGTCCTTATGAATTTGTTCAAACGTTTCCTGTACTAAAGAGTCACACACATCAAAAGCAAAAACCTAACTAATATCACTAGGGTACCTGATGGCATCATAGATATTAAATTGGATCTTTTCGCTATCAAACTCCATTGTCAAGGTCCTGTTATGCACATCAATCATAGTTCTGGCTATCTTTAGAAATGGTCTTTCTAACAAGATGTGGGATGGGTTTGGTGATGTATCATCCTCCATATCCACTATTTAAAATTATACAGGAAAGAGTAGTTCGTTCACCTTCACCAAAACATCTTCAACTACCCCTCAAGGATAGGTGTTAGTACGATCTGCCAATTGAATAATCACACAAGTATTTTCAAAGGGCCTAGATTTAGAGACTTATAAACAGATAATGGCATCACATTAATTGAAGCACCTAATTCTAGCATGGCCTTTTCAAATCTAGTGTTTCCTATCTTGCAAGGAATAGTGCACATGCCTGGCTTTACATTTAGGGGGCATTTTTCTTTGAGGAACAGCTGATACATTCTCTCCAATCGTGACGTTTTCATTATTTTTTAATTTTTTTTTATTAGTGCAGAATTTTTTAAAAAATTTCGCATACCTTGGGACTTGTTTAATTGCATCAAGTAATGGAATATTCACTTCTACTTTCCTAAAAGGTTTTAGAATTTCTTTTTCTTGTTCAATTTTCTTTGAAGTTCTAGAATTTCTGGGGGAAAGAGAAGAGGAATATTTTTAAGCTGATAAGGAGGGTTAAGGTGTACCTTGGATTTTTCCATTTCATCCTTATCTTGCTCTTTCTCAAACTCAACTGTGGTTGTAGGTGTATCCATCTTCTTTCCGCTCCATAAGGTTATAACATTGGCATTCTCCTTAGGATTTACAACAGTTTGAGATGGTAGCTTCCCTGAACCTTGAGAATCAAATCGACCCACTGTAGTAGCTAATTGGATCATTTGACTCTCCAAACTATGGATGGAAGATCTCGTCTCTTCTTAAAATTATTGTGTCTGTGTCATAAACGTTTTGAACATATCCTCCAAGGATGTTCCAGAATTGACCGGTGCTGCTGGTTTGGGTTGGTACTGTGGCTTAGTTGGCTAAAATTATTGTTTGTTTGGGTAGAACCCTTGCGCTTGCAGCCTAGTGATGAGTGGAATTTATACTCGCGAATCGAATACTTTTATCCTGAAGAAATTATATGTCCATTATGTTTTATGTTGCTTTTCCAGCATTTTGTTATTATTTTGCTTAAATTATGTTTTGCAGGTGTTTTCAGGTCATTTCCAGCTTTCAGAGGAAAAAAGTTCATTTTTATAGCACTAGCACTGCAGCGCGGGTTCCTATTGTTAATATGGCGCCGCAACGCCCCTTCATTGCCAGCTCACCCATCTTTAGCGCTGCAGCGCCCCCATTCACTCACAAAATTTACGTCACAGCACCAACTTATTGACCAGTGCTCTTGACCAAGCGCTACAGTGCCTCTTCAAGTCTTAATCTTAGCGCTGCAGCGCCACCTCCTGTTTTCAAGCAGAAACATAGGAAATGACCTAAAGGAAGAAAAGAAAGGATATATATCAAAGAGAGCCTCTTTTTACAATATCTCTGATAGAGAGAACACTTCCATAGCTTAGAACTTTGTACTTTCTCTTTGGTTTTGTATATAATTTTGTAAACAAGATTGATTAGGGAGGTGATTGGGATTTCATGGAGCTCAAGAGCAACTTAGCAACACGGATTGGAAAGCATGATTTGAAGGGATTTCTTGGAGATTGAAAAATGCTTTGACAGAGTTTATTCTTCTCTATTTATTTTCTTTGATTTTATAATCTATAAATGTTGTATATATTTCTACTGATGTTTAGCTTAAAAGCTATGAACTAAATATTTTCTCTAATGTTATAATGGAACCCTTTGTTAAATTGAATTGAGTTTCTTATCTCTTTGGTTAGTACCATATGGATTGGTCTAATATATTTATGCTTAATGATTTATTGCTAAGGAATTAGTGATTATTTTGGTAATCTATAAGAAATTGGGAAATGGATTGTAGATTTGTACCTTGATATGTTGGTATGTGATTATGATTTGTCTACACCAATGGACTGCATAATTTGTGTGTAAGATAGAAATATACTTATATGCTATTGTGACCTAATTGAGAACCTAAGCTTTAATTCCTTGTCTATGATTAATTCACATAGGAATATGTCAGATTATTTAGCTAGGATGTTCTTTTTTGTTCTATTCCCTTTTGGGTACATCTAAAGGGGATAGGTTTATACAAACCTCGGAAGAGGCGTAGGAGCACTTGTGAGTTATCAGTCGACAATCCGTCGTAACCACTAAGACCAAAGAGAGAGTTAGGATGTTTAATGGAACATAGCAAACCAAGTGTTTGAAAAAATGCTTGTGTGGGGGAAAGTTATACTCTTAGCTTGTACCACCTTAGATTCCAGTCGTTATCCGTTTACATTCTTTGATAATTAGAATTAACTAGATTAATTACATATCTTCTATTTAACTGTTTAAACAAGACTTAAGCGATACAAAGTCGATACTTGGTAAATATTAGTAATAAATCCTCGTGGGTTCGACACTCAACTTATCATTATATTACTTGTGGACCGCGTATACTTGCGCGTGTTTTATTGATTGCGAAATCGACCAACAAGTTTTTGGCGCCAATGTCGGGGAACAATTTCTTTTAATATTGTCCAATATTGATTTCAATCAATTTAGTCTTAATTTGAATGTGTATATTTGTATTTAATCTGTTTCTGCTTTGTTTTGTTTTTAAGTTCTTTCAGATATGGATGATCATAACTAGCAATGGTCTTGTGAGAGGACGACACAACCAAGTTCAAAAGGAATACTTGAGCAATTGCAAGAACAAGTCGCAAATCTCTCAACGTTATCTAACAATCTTGAGTGTCAATCCACTCCGAATACCTACTGTCAAGATCAAGCTGACTACGGCTCAACCTACTATCATCCAAAGAGCTATCTAAGCTTTCCATGGGACAACAACTGTGACGCCCCCCAAATTCGGACCACTCTCGTCTCAAATTTGGTTCGTCACTTTCTAAATATCTAATGACATAAATAATATCTCGCACAACGGAAATAACAGAATAGATTAAATTTATTTGATATAATCATTCATGTCCCAAGGTTTCGTAACTTAAACATCTCTTACATAGCTTAAACATACTTAAACATAGTAAGACATAGCTAATACATAATCTTATTATATCATCATAATATTTCTAATCAAGTACAAGCTACTTCGTAGCCTTTCCCTTGCCCTTGTTAGTGCCCAAGGGTCCGCCTTGCTCTGCCTTAACTGAAATGTTTTTAGGGAAAGCAAGAATGAGCAACAAGTTTTCTCATCAAGTAATACAGCAATAAGAGGTCAATATAGTTTTCAATTCCCAAGGTACAACAATAATTGATAGTTCAAGAAGAGCAAGAAGTATCGATAGTTCTCAACAATAGTTGCTAAGGACGGAAAGATATCAATAAGATTCAACGCTTAATCATTTCGAGATTTCAAAACAATGAATACTGAGCAGTCACTAAGGACTATGAACTTCTACTAAAATTAAAAGTAATATGCTTATAATCCAACAAAAACAAGTACAACAAGTGATCAGCCTAAAGTACCCTACGTTATACATATCGTTTAATCGTACTCAAGTGCGCACTATGGTCTCCCGACCCTATAGTTTCCTCTTCAAATAAGGTTGTTCATCTCAGTCAATATAAGATTTTTGCCCCAATCATTTGGTCTGGATCGCTTTCAAATTTATGATTTAAGTCTAGCCGAATCAAATGGCATAGACCGCTCTTTCACTGTATATATGAACAATTATAAGTTCAATACTCGAGATTTAATGTTTGAAGAATGTAAACAACTCTATCTTAGCTACGAAGCATGAGGTCATAAGACATGAATCATACTTTCAATGGTTTACTCGTACGACCAATAATAATACAAGCTTAAGCAATGCTCAATAAAGATTAGGGTTATGAATTTGCATTAAAGATATAAGATTTAGATATTTGCACAATTATTAAAGTTGTGTCAGTTAGAAAACTTGCACAACAAAAGAGAATAGTTCGGATACTTGCATTCAATTATGCAATCAAATGAAGTTAAGAAACTTTCTTAATATACAAGGGTGTGAAAGTTAGAGAACTTGCCTTTAGCGTCGTTTACCAATGTAAAGCTTATCAACACTTTTTGAATCCTATCGTAATATAGTTACGTATATATGTATCTCATTAGTTACATAAGCCAAATACATATACTTGATATGAACGTTAAGCACATACATACAATCATATCTTAGTCGTATGATCCTACATGTATGTCATTACGTACCTTACATACATTTATCATAAAATCAGTTTGTAGGACACTATGAAACCAAATAACATAGTTTGAAATCATTGATGACTTAACATTTGGAAGTTCGTACATACTAATCGAATCTATGATTCTATTGCTAGCATGCTCATTGACATCTGGATATACCACTAAACATGTATTGCAGATTAAGATAACAATATCAGCACGCATAAAGTTTCAGATTACAACTAACAGGCTTTGCCCATTCTGCAGATTTACGCGGCCGTGTTTTGTTTGAACTAGGGAGTGGCGCGGCCGTGCTGCTCCTGGTTCAGACCAAGAAAGTGCTACTTCTGCAGAATCCAAGCTCAACCCAAAATTGCACTAGGACGATGATTCATACGACACACACATGTCAGGACATTTATAACTAGGTTTGATCCTATATCTCGTCTTTAACATAATTCGTCATTACTTTCACTTAACGCATTCATTTAACAAGGTTTCCCACATTTAGTCTTTATTCACATGCAATGGGATCAATAAGTCTTAACTACATATTCTCATGTTGTCTTAGTCATGTATTTCATGTTACATAGTTTTACTTCTTAAAAAATCATTCTCAACTAGTTTACAATGAACGTGGCTAGTTAGACATACATTTCAATCGTGTCTAGAGGCATATGATACCCTATCAAGATGGTCATGAAATTCATAATACATGCAAGATGGTTATCAACCAAACTAGTTTTTCGATTCTTAAGTTTTCTTAGAAATCTCATGTTAAACTAACTACTCATGCAAGGTAACTTCACATGTCATATTTCATGCTTATATACATACACAATCTGGCCACATAAGCATGCTTAGAAGTTTTCAAAACTTAAAGGGCATATAGTTCATCAAGTTCGTATTGGAAACTCGAAGTTTCTCTTAGAAGGCCATCAAAACTATTCAAGCTTGCAAGGTAACTTTTATACCATCTATTATACTTACTTACATAACTATACCACATAAGCATGCTCAAGGTCATAAATCAAAAGTTACTACGTTCGTTAGCTTTTGTTCTTTAAGATAGAGTTCCTTTATTATGTTTTAAACCAACTAGGGTAGGTGTTAACAAGCAAGGCCACTTATGTCAGTATATCAGGGACATAAATAGTCATAATGAAGTTATACTTGTAACGATTGAGATTTTATATGTTAAATTTTAATATTTATTGAGTGAATAAATATTTTATGTGATTTATTTATTGAGTTAAATAAATAAATTATATGATTGTGTGGACTGATTTAATTAAGAGTAATATTTAATTAAATTGATATGTTAGTAATGGTGTAGCATAATTCTAATTTAGTTGAGAATAATTAAATTAGATTTAAAATTATGTGCTAAGTATTTGTTGTAATTTACTAAGTGTTACATGAATGTAATTTCAAGTGTGACAATTGAGTATTATATGAATGTTAGCTTTTATTTAATTGAATTAGAATGTTGTAATTTAATTAAATAAGTGTAGTATTTAATCTGTAGAGTAAAGATTTATTAAAAGAATGGAAAAGGATTTTTAAGCTTATTTTACCAAACATGACTTTAGTTAACAAAATGATTTGTTTTAAAATAGTTGAGTTGCCAAACAAGGCCTCACTTTTTAAATTCTTATAACCTATGTAATTAGTAATATTTATTATGGTAACTAGTATTATAATTATTACTTATAGGTTATATATATATATATATATATATATATATATGTATATGTATATTATACAATATATGTTAGATAAGTAAGTACGTTAGTTTTACAAAGAAAGAAAGAAATAGAGAGAAAGGGTTAGAGAGAATTATCAGAGAAGAGGAAGAAGAAGAAACTTTGAGAAAGCAAGAGGAGAGCTATACTCCATCATCATCTCCATCTCTTCTCCTAATTCAAACTAGAAAAGGTATAATCTTAGAACTCCATAAGTTGTAATCATGTTCTTCTATAATTTCATAGTTTTAGAATTCTCTGTAAAAAATCTCTTTGTGAAAATTCTTGATTTTGATATGTGTATGGGATGTGTACATATATATTTATACATATATGCTTATATGTGATTTTTATAGTTGTTTAAGTGTTTCAATTCACAAGGATATGATGAACACTATGAAATCATGTTCATAGTACTCTATTATGAAGTTATTTTGAAAATAGTTCTTAAATTATCAAAGAAATTGATGTAAGCATGAAGCTATGTATAATATGTGTTATATCATGATGTGATAGGAGTTATATAGTTGTTTTAATAATTCAATCCATGTAATTTTGATAAACAAGAAGAATTGTGTTCATATGATTTACTGTAAACTAAATTTTTTTAAAAATGGCATTTGAAACTATCAAATTGATGTTTGATTGTGGGTTATTGTTTAAATTGATAATGGATTATGTTAGTATGTTAAGAGTAGGAGTTATTACAATTGGAATTACTTAAATTGATTGAAAAATGAATTAGTAATAGCAATTTTCGTCAAGAATGCTTAATATCGTAGTTTTCTTCGAAAATCATGAAAAACATGGGTTTGATCATGTGTTGTATGGATTTTTCATGTTATAATCATGTTAAAGAGTTTAAAATATTATTGTTAGCAAGTTTCATTGTGACAAACAAGATTTTTGTAATTTATTTTGAATATTTATTGAATTAAATAAATATTTTTTGATGATTTAATTATTGAGTTAAATAATTAATTGATGAATTTATGGTAGATTAATTTAATTATATGTGTCACATTAGTTAAATTAATGTGGTGAATTTTTATATTCAAAGTATGTATTTAATTGAGCTTATTTGATTAATATATTAATTAATAAGCATAATGTTATTCTAATTAATTTATTAATTAATTAGAGATTTATGATTAGACATAATTAATAAATAAGAATTTTAATTATGTGACTATGTGATTTAATGTAGATTTATGCTATTTTATTTAATTGATTTAAATAGCATTATTTGATTTAATTGGGTGTGACATTAATTAACTATATTATAATAAATTAATTAAAATAAATGAGAAGGGATTCCTTAAGCTAGCCAAACAAGGCCTTAAGGGGAGTTGGTCAGTTAACCCACTAAGGGACCAACTGACAACCACTCACCCATTATATATTATACGTATTATACTTATATACATATATACTATATCAATTTATATATTCATATCAGAGGAAATAAAACTTAAAGAATCAGAGAGAATTTTGAGAGAAAAGATTGAAGAAGAAGAATTTGAAAAGTTTATATCATCATCCTTGAATCATCTTCACAAACTAGCAAGGGTAATTCCTTCTCCTAAGTTTTTAAATTCAAGTTCTTAAAGTTTTCCATTAACGTATGTTAGATTCTCTGTGAATAACTAATTTGATAATTAATGTATGATATGATTTTATATGTGTTATTGTATGATCATAACATGTTGTATATCATGTATGCATGATTTAGTGCGATTAAATCCATGTAGTTATGCTTAATTTGATTTTTCAAAAGTTACAGAGTGTAAAAATTGTACATATGGCCCATATGGCCCTTACGTACAAAATTTACACACCTTATGCGTTTATTTAACTTAAATTAACACTTGAATGTGATTGTGTACATTTAAACGAACAAAATAGAAGTTAAACGAATGGATTCGGTGTTATAACGAATCCGTAACGTTGAATTCTTGTTTTCTTTCAAAACTTTATAAAATGTTGAAAATAGTGAAATTAAATGTTGTGATTTGTGTAATTCCGTGATTTAAAGTGTTAAAAGCATGCTTAGAACATGGTATGATGTTTCTGTAAATTCTATATCTTATGGGTAGCCTTAAATTCATTACGTTAGTTTAATTTGGATTTATTTGGGTTGCTCTGTGTGTCATTCGCGAACTGGAAATCTGGGTCTGCGTTGCCGCGCGACCGCGCTGGTCCCAAGGGTAACTGGCGCGCGGCCGCGCCCCTTGCAGAAATTTGAAATTTTTTTTTTTTGCTAAGTGTTCGTGTGTTCTAAGAGGTGGTTTAAAACCTAATGTAATGAACATAAAGACATGATTAAACATATAATAAGAGGTTAATAACTTATATTACGTGAGTAATTAATAAGTTAATTACATGACTTGAATCGTTAATTGTATAGTCCAATAACGTGCTCAAGACCGATGTGTGTGATTCGATACGTATATCGAGTTATTGATTAATTTGTATTGTGAACGTATTGATGTGTAGGGTTTAATAAAGAACGTGAATTATAATTGTAGCTTGTGCAAGAGGCAAGTATCCTATCCCTAACTTATTGATTTAGCAAGTTCTCTAAATTCTAATTTATTCATTTATTAAGCCTTAGACTTGTGTTTCTATATCGAGTAAGCTCGTGTTTTTAATTGTTCAAGTTCGAAATTCATATTACATATTGTAACTCTTTTAAAAGCATGATTCAGTGATACAATACTTATTCGATTGTATACTCTTGAGATTTATTATTCAAGTTGAATATCGATGTTATTGTTGAACCTTATAGGACTAGTGAACCCTTATTGATTCGACTAGTCCATAGTTGATGAACGTTCTAAATTCCAAAATACTTATTGAGCTTATCCAAACCAAACTTCCTTTGGTGCGGACTCTGATGTCAAAACTGAGATGAACAACCCTGTAAAAGGGGATTATTTACGCTTTAGCGTTGAGATATTGTGCACAATATGGTACTAAGGGCTGATCCCCCTAAGTACGAGAAGTAGAGTCCATAGTCTTATGACTGTTAAAGGTTTTAAGTATAAACACTTTACAACCTAGGACATAGTTCAAGGTCTTATGACCCTCAGATGATATTTTGATTCCTGTTATTTATCCTCGAGTCAAAAGTTGAGTTTCTTTATTCAGATGTCCTTGATTCACTCGCATGTTATTATATTGTTGTCATATTATTATACTTGTGGGCAACCGTGCTCACTCTTGCGTAATAATAACATTGCAGTTAAGAACGAAAGGTCTGACGAGCCTTCTACTAGCAAAGGCAAGGGCAAAGTCAACAAGTGATGAAGACTTGTTGTTTATTTTATGTGTTTATGTTTCAGACTTATGTTAAAGTTGTGTAAAACTTATTTAATTATTTATATTTCCGCATTTGATATTTAAGGTTAAGTACGACCTGGGATTGATGTATTTCTTTTCAGATGTTGTAACCCCATAAGGGGAGGATTATTTCTATTTATTTCATGGTTTGCATTTACTATGGGTAGATAGATAGATGATATTTGTACAGTGAACACCAAGTCCCGTGGAAATTGAAGTACCCGGATTTGGGGGTGTCACAGGTTGGTATCAAAGCTGTAGGTTATGAACCTTAGGTGGGGAAAAACCTTAGGATAGTAGCCTTTTTAGAGATCGAGAACATAGTAATGATAACTCTTATCGAGTTCTAAGAAAGATAATAACTTACCTTATGTGCTACGTGCTTATACTTATATATTCGAGTCTCGATTAGCATCACGTAATTACTAAAACTTAAAATTTTATTTGTCAGGATGACGAATGCTGGAGAACCTAGTCAGTCCAGGGACCTTGTACCCCTAGAGGCTAGAGAGGAGGAGCCCCGAGATATCCACGTAGTCTGGGAGCAGTTAGTCCAACGAGAGCCATCACCCTTGATCACAGTCATTGGTCAGGAGTATGTGCCGGTGTCTGATTCAGATGAGGACTCTGAGGAAGACCCTGAGGAGATTGAGGTTCTGGCTGAGGCAGCCGTAGAGGAGGAGGAAGACCCTGAAGAGTTTCCGCCGAGCTCTATCAGTGCCGAGATGTATGACGAGCTGTATGACCGTAACATAGAGTTACGTGATACTGTTCAGGAGCTGAGGGAGACTGTTCAGGAGCTGAGGGAGCGATCGGTTACTCAACAGTCTACCATCGAGCTGAGGGATGGAGAGGTTGAGGCTCTTCACACACGTTTGGGAAATATAAAGTGGAATTTGGTTCACGAGAAAGGCCAAACTAAGCAGAAGTCAGAGGAAATAGAGGAATTGAAGAATGAACTGAAAGAGAAATCAGCAAGGCTGGCCATAGCAGAGGAGGCTTGGGTAAGGGAATCACGACGAGCAGATCTCGCAGAAGATAATTGTCGGGCGAAGAAGGCCAAGCTTGAAGAGACGTACTCTATACTTCAGTATGCAATTGACGAGGCCCAGGATCGGGTTATGAGGTACCCAATTCAGTTTGAAGGACTACCGTCGTACATGCTAGATCGCAGGACGATGTCTCGGATTATGGAAGAAGAGCGTGGCAAAGCTGTTCGTCGCCTTAATGGGCAGTGATAGGAACATTTGATTTTGTGAAACCTATCTGGTAGTTAATAATGTAAATTCCAATGTGTTTATAAACAGAGGAATATTTTATGTTTTAAATCCTGTAGATTCTTTATCTCAGGATAGTTGATGTAAATAGCAGTGATGCTATCGTATTATGTTAAAACTTTTGATTTAGTAATATATCAGAGTTTATTTGAGATAATGTGTTGACTGATTGTGTCTAAATGTTTAAGTTAAGCCTTAGATATTTAAAAGATTGAATAAAGTTCTAATACGCGTATTTCTTAACAGTAAAATGCCGCCAAGGAGACGATCTAACCGTCAACAGGCCCAAGAAGGGTCAACTAACAACAACAACGACGCCAATGCTAACCCCGTTCAGCAGTTGGCGAACTTACTTGCTGGAGCGCTTAACAACCAACCTCAAGCTCCACCGACCACAACGTTCAAGGACTTCAAGGCGGTGGGACCGCCAGAGTTTAAAGGCACCATGAACCCGATAGAAGCTCAAACCTGGGTCATGGAGATGGAAAAAGTTTTTGACGTCGCCAGAGTCAGAGAGGACCAGAAAACCGCCTATGCAACGTTCATGCTGAAATCTGAGGCCAGCTATTGGTGGCAAGCGAATAAGGTCCGGGGAGGTGAAGGTGTGATTACCTGGGAGAGGTTCAAGGAGATGTTCTTCGAGATGTACTTTCCGACCAGCTCGCAGAATCAAATGGAGGTCCAGTTCTTGGAACTGAAACAGGGAAATATGTCCGTACCAGAATATGCGGCGAAATTCAATGAGTTGGCTAGGTTTGCCACGTATCAAGTGCACACCGATCAGAGGAAGGCAAGGAGGTTTGAACAGGGCCTGAAGCCCTGGTTGTATAGCAAAGTGTCAATGTTCCAATTGAACACTTTTGCTGGGGTGTTGGAGAAGGCCATTCTCGCTGAAGGCGGGAGTGATGCAGTTACAAAGTATAACCAAGATCAGAAAAAGAAGAAGAGTGAAGGTGAAGGAATTAACAAGGCTAGTGGTAGCAACACGGGAGGGAGTAATAATCAGAAGAGGAGGTGGAATGATAACTCATCGACTGGGAATCAGCAAGGTGGTCAGAAAAAGAGGATCGAAGCTTGTTCGACCTGCGGGAAAGCTCACCTGGGGGTCTGTATGAAGGGAAAACGAGTATGTTATAATTGTGGTCAGGAAGGCCACATAGCACCTAACTGTCCGAACCCAAAGAAGGGCGCTTGCTTCACTTGCGGCTCAAAGGACCATCTGGCAAGGGACTGTCCCAAGAAGGGATCTGGAAGGGAAGGATCAGGTGGAAACAGGGGAAACAGCGGTGGAAGTGCTTTAACTATCACGGGACCAACCGCAACCAACCGACCAACCGCCAGGACCTTCAACATGACCGTGCAGGATGCTGTGCAGTCTCGCGATGTGGTGTCAGGTATCATTCCGATCAATAAAGTTAATGCTTATGTACTATTTGATTCGGGTGCTACTTGTTCATTTATATCCGATGACTTTGCTAAGAACTTAGAACTTCCTATGGACGAGTTAGAATACCCCATGAATATAGAGATTGCGAATAGAGAAGTAATCCCTGTTAAGTATGTACACAAGAACTGTAGAGTAGATATTAAGGGTAACATTATGAACGTAAATCTTATCCCGATTAGACTTGGGGAATTCGATGTTATTCTGGGAATGGATTGGCTAGTCAATTATGGGGCTGTAATTGATTGCCAGAGGAAGTGTATCAACCTTATGACCCCGTCAAAGGTTGTGTTTTATGGCAGTAAATCGCCTAGACAAGCGAGTTGTCTGACGATGATGCAGGCCAGGAAGTTGTTAAGACAAGGCTGTGTAGGATATTTAGCCTACATAGTCGATAGTCGTAAAGAAAATTCAAAATTAGAAGATATACCAGTCGTGAGGGACTTCTTAGACGTATTTCCGGATGATCTGCCAGGACTTCCGCCAGACAGAGAGGTTGAGTTTGTGATCGATTTGGCGCCAGGGACGGCCCCAATATCGAAGGCACCATACCGGATGGCTCCGGTAGAGATGAAAGAGTTAATGGTACAACTACAAGAGTTACTGGACAAGAAGTACATCCAACCGAGCGTATCGCCGTGGGGAGCGCCGGTGTTATTTGTGAAGAAGAAGGACGGGACGATGCGGCTTTGCATCGACTACAGAGAACTGAATAAGGTCACAATTAAGAATAGATATCCATTACCGAGGATCGACGATCTGTTCGACCAATTGAAGGGTGCAAGGTACTTTTCAAAGATAGACTTGAGGAGTGGCTATCATCAGCTGAAGGTGAGGCCAGAGGATGTTCCAAAGACAGCATTTAGGACTCGATATGGTCACTACGAATTTTTGGTAATGTCATTTGGTCTAACGAATGCTCCTGCAGCATTCATGGGCTTAATGAATGGAGTGTTCAAGCCGTTTTTGGACAAATTCGTGGTGGTCTTTATCGACGATATTTTGGTATACTCGAAGACCAAGGAAGAACATGTAGAACATCTGAAGTTAACATTAGAGGCGTTGAGAAGAGAGAAGTTGTACGCCAAATTTTCTAAATGTGAATTCTGGATTGAAATAGTGCAATTTCTTGGACATGTGATCGACAAGGACGGAATTTCGGTAGATCCCTCTAAAGTCGAAGCTGTGATGAACTGGGATCTGCCGAAAACACCGTCGGAAGTGAGGAGTTTTCTTGGATTGGCGGGTTATTATAGAAGATTTATTCAGGACTTTTCCAAGATCGCAACTCCGCTGACAAATTTGACTAGAAAATCGGTGAAATTCGTTTGGACAGAGAAGTGTGAGGAAAGTTTCCAAGAGCTCAAGAGGAGGTTGAGTTCAGCACCTGTGTTATCCCTTCCGGACGACACAGGCAATTTTGTGGTTTATAGTGATGCGTCGCATAAAGGACTTGGCTGTGTGCTTATGCAAAACGGCAGGGTCATTGCGTATGCGTCACGACAATTGAAAGACTATGAGAAGGGGTATCCGACCCATGACTTGGAGTTAGCTGCCGTGGTATTTGCTTTAAAAATTTGGAGACACTATCTCTATGGGGAGAAGTGTGAAATATATACAGACCACAAGAGTCTGAAATATATCTTTACACAGAAGGACTTGAATATGCGCCAGAGAAGGTGGCTGGAGTTAATTAAGGACTATGACTGTGAAATCTTATACCATCCGGGTAAGGCTAATGTGGTTGCCGACGCCTTAAGCAGAAAGGGTCGGGAGAAATTGATGATGTTGACTACTCAGGAGGAACTAATTTCAGCAATGGAAAAGCTGAAATTGGAAGTGAAGTATTCGATGGAGATTGACGAGAAGTTGTTTCAGATTCAAGCTGGTACAACCCTATTGGATAAAGTTAAGGAAGCTCAACTTCAGGACGAAGAATGTGAGAAGGTTAAGAAAAAGATATCTGAAGGAACCGAACCGAGATTCAAGATAGACAGTGAGGGACTACTGAGATTTGAGAATAGAGTTCGGGTACCGTCAGTGCCAGAGATTAAGGATGACATTTTGAGAGAGGCTCATAGCTCACGGTATTCAATTCACCCCGGTAGTACCAAGATGTACCAGGATCTTCGACAGCACTTCTGGTGGCCGAATTTGAAACGAGATGTTGCTGAGTGTGTTGCAAAGTGTCTAACCTGTCAGAAAGTGAAAGCAGAACATCAGAGACCAAGTGGTTTGCTACAACCCCTGGAAATCCCAGAATGGAAATGGGAACACATTACGATGGATTTCGTGGTTGGCCTTCCGACGACTCAGAAAGGCTACGACGCAGTATGGGTTATCGTTGACCGACTGACGAAATCCGCACACTTCCTTCCGATTAAAATCAGATTCAACTTAGACCAGTTGGCAAGGCTATATGTGAAAGAGATTGTTTCGAGGCACGGAGTTCCGGTGTCAATTGTTTCCGACAGAGATCCGCGTTTCACATCGAACTTCTGGAAGCGACTACAAGAATGCATGGGGACACAGTTGAGAATGAGTACGGCTTATCACCCTCAGACAGATGGGCAGAGTGAAAGAACGATCCAGACATTGGAAGATATGTTGAGAGCATGCATCATGGATTTTAAAGGAAATTGGGATGATCACCTACCGCTTGTGGAATTCGGTTACAACAACAGTTACCACGCTAGTATTGGCATGCCGCCTTACGAAGCGTTGTACGGAAGAAAATGCAGAACCCCGCTATACTGGGATGAAGTTGGCGAGAGACAACTATTAGGTCCAGAACTGGTACAGCAGACAGCAGAGATAGTCAAAGTGATCAGAACAAGACTGGTAGCAGCTCAGGATAGGCAGAAGAAATACGCCGATCCACACCGTAAGAACGTTGAGTTTGAATCGGGTAGCTATGTGTTCTTGAAAGTCTCTCCCTGGAAGGGGAAGATCAGATTCGGTAAGAAGGGAAAATTGAGCCCAAGGTTCATTGGACCCTTTGAAGTACTGCGAAGGATTGGAGAAGTTGCGTATGAGGTAGCCTTACCTCCGGCGCTTGAGAATGTCCACAACGTCTTTCATGTGTCAGTTTTACGCCCCTACAAACCCGATTACAAACATGTGATTGAATATGAACCCCTACATTTTGAGAAAGACTTATCCTATGAAGAAATTCCTGTTCAGATTGTTGACAGGAAAGAGCAAGTCCTCAGAAATAAAATTATACCTTCTGTTAAGGTAATTTGGAGGAACCACAATGCTGAAGAAGCTACGTGGGAACTCGAAGAGCATATGATGAAGAATTACCCAGATTTATTTACTTAATTTTTTTGTTTATGCGATTCTGGGGACAGAATCTTTGTAAGGGGGGGAGAATGTAACGGGACGAAATTTAATTGAACCGTGATTCTGGGGACAGAATCCTTTTAAGGGGGGAAAGATGTGACAAACAAGATTTTTGTAATTTATTTTGAATATTTATTGAATTAAATAAATATTTTTTGATGATTTAATTATTGAGTTAAATAATTAATTGATGAATTTATGGTAGATTAATTTAATTATATGTGTCACATTAGTTAAATTAATGTGGTGAATTTTTATATTCAAAGTATGTATTTAATTGAGCTTATTTGATTAATATATTAATTAATAAGCATAATGTTATTCTAATTAATTTATTAATTAATTAGAGATTTATGATTAGACATAATTAATAAATAAGAATTTTAATTATGTGACTATGTGATTTAATGTAGATTTATGCTATTTTATTTAATTGATTTAAATAGCATTATTTGATTTAATTGGGTGTGACATTAATTAACTATATTATAATAAATTAATTAAAATAAATGAGAAGGGATTCCTTAAGCTAGCCAAACAAGGCCTTAAGGGGAGTTGGTCAGTTAACCCACTAAGGGACCAACTGACAACCACTCACCCATTATATATTATACGTATTATACTTATATACATATATACTATATCAATTTATATATTCATATCAGAGGAAATAAAACTTAAAGAATCAGAGAGAATTTTGAGAGAAAAGATTGAAGAAGAAGAATTTGAAAAGTTTATATCATCATCCTTGAATCATCTTCACAAACTAGCAAGGGTAATTCCTTCTCCTAAGTTTTTAAATTCAAGTTCTTAAAGTTTTCCATTAACGTATGTTAGATTCTCTGTGAATAACTAATTTGATAATTAATGTATGATATGATTTTATATGTGTTATTGTATGATCATAACATGTTGTATATCATGTATGCATGATTTAGTGCGATTAAATCCATGTAGTTATGCTTAATTTGATTTTTCAAAAGTTACAGAGTGTAAAAATTGTACATATGGCCCATATGGCCCTTACGTACAAAATTTACACACCTTATGCGTTTATTTAACTTAAATTAACACTTGAATGTGATTGTGTACATTTAAACGAACAAAATAGAAGTTAAACGAATGGATTCGGTGTTATAACGAATCCGTAACGTTGAATTCTTGTTTTCTTTCAAAACTTTATAAAATGTTGAAAATAGTGAAATTAAATGTTGTGATTTGTGTAATTCCGTGATTTAAAGTGTTAAAAGCATGCTTAGAACATGGTATGATGTTTCTGTAAATTCTATATCTTATGGGTAGCCTTAAATTCATTACGTTAGTTTAATTTGGATTTATTTGGGTTGCTCTGTGTGTCATTCGCGAACTGGAAATCTGGGTCTGCGTTGCCGCGCGACCGCGCTGGTCCCAAGGGTAACTGGCGCGCGGCCGCGCCCCTTGCAGAAATTTGAAATTTTTTTTTTTGCTAAGTGTTCGTGTGTTCTAAGAGGTGGTTTAAAACCTAATGTAATGAACATAAAGACATGATTAAACATATAATAAGAGGTTAATAACTTATATTACGTGAGTAATTAATAAGTTAATTACATGACTTGAATCGTTAATTGTATAGTCCAATAACGTGCTCAAGACCGATGTGTGTGATTCGATACGTATATCGAGTTATTGATTAATTTGTATTGTGAACGTATTGATGTGTAGGGTTTAATAAAGAACGTGAATTATAATTGTAGCTTGTGCAAGAGGCAAGTATCCTATCCCTAACTTATTGATTTAGCAAGTTCTCTAAATTCTAATTTATTCATTTATTAAGCCTTAGACTTGTGTTTCTATATCGAGTAAGCTCGTGTTTTTAATTGTTCAAGTTCGAAATTCATATTACATATTGTAACTCTTTTAAAAGCATGATTCAGTGATACAATACTTATTCGATTGTATACTCTTGAGATTTATTATTCAAGTTGAATATCGATGTTATTGTTGAACCTTATAGGACTAGTGAACCCTTATTGATTCGACTAGTCCATAGTTGATGAACGTTCTAAATTCCAAAATACTTATTGAGCTTATCCAAACCAAACTTCCTTTGGTGCGGACTCTGATGTCAAAACTGAGATGAACAACCCTGTAAAAGGGGATTATTTACGCTTTAGCGTTGAGATATTGTGCACAATATGGTACTAAGGGCTGATCCCCCTAAGTACGAGAAGTAGAGTCCATAGTCTTATGACTGTTAAAGGTTTTAAGTATAAACACTTTACAACCTAGGACATAGTTCAAGGTCTTATGACCCTCAGATGATATTTTGATTCCTGTTATTTATCCTCGAGTCAAAAGTTGAGTTTCTTTATTCAGATGTCCTTGATTCACTCGCATGTTATTATATTGTTGTCATATTATTATACTTGTGGGCAACCGTGCTCACTCTTGCGTAATAATAACATTGCAGTTAAGAACGAAAGGTCTGACGAGCCTTCTACTAGCAAAGGCAAGGGCAAAGTCAACAAGTGATGAAGACTTGTTGTTTATTTTATGTGTTTATGTTTCAGACTTATGTTAAAGTTGTGTAAAACTTATTTAATTATTTATATTTCCGCATTTGATATTTAAGGTTAAGTACGACCTGGGATTGATGTATTTCTTTTCAGATGTTGTAACCCCATAAGGGGAGGATTATTTCTATTTATTTCATGGTTTGCATTTACTATGGGTAGATAGATAGATGATATTTGTACAGTGAACACCAAGTCCCGTGGAAATTGAAGTACCCGGATTTGGGGGTGTCACATTCATGTTAATCATATTGGAAAAAATCGAATTCGGTGTGAAAAAATAAGCTAAATTGGCTTATTCCTCTGCCAATTCGCGAACCAGCACTTCCACCAGAGGAGGGACCCGCCCTAGCGGGGCTATTGCCCTTGGGGGACCCGCCCCAGTGGGTTAACAAGCTGCTCGGGATGTGTTACGTTTTCATGCCCTGTTTGTTTAGCTAACTTATTTCTATGACTTGATAAATGTAATAGGTAATAAGATAACATGTTTTCGATGTGTTTAAGATAGATTGATGTTTTATATGAATGTGTTACATGTGTATGAGTGTGTTACTTTCATAAGGTAGACCACACGATTTAAAGCGTTATAAGCTTATGAATGTATGTCGTGACTTTATACTCACGTATGTGGCTAGTTAGCAACCTATGTTATAACAATGTTGGGAGTTGGACTTGAGTATGAAGTTCAACGGTTTAAACATTGTAGTTAGGTACTAATAGATGTTTTGAACGTAATGTGAATGTGTAGGGTAGCTGTGAAGTGATTGTAGTTATTAAAGTGTAGCTTGCGCTTGAGGCAAGTTCTCTAATCTTTATTCTCTTACGTTAAGCAAGTTTCTATTTCTAAACTTGTTATTTACTTTGTACAAGCTTTCTAAACTATTCTTGTACGCTATGCAAGCCTATTCATTGTATCTTTTTATTGTGCAAGTTCTCTAAACCTTGCTCAAGATGTCATGCAAGTTTATTTCCGATTCTTAACTTGTTATGTATTGTACAAGTTATATCGTATTCCAATGTTCATAATGCAATTATTGTCATAGTGTTGTGATTTTGACTTAATTGTTCAAGCAAGATCTACTTATTCTTTCAATTACATTAAGTTATTTCTAAAGCATGCCTACTTATTATGTAGATTATTTCTATATCTTACAATTGGTTCATGATTTTTATGTTATCGAACTATTAAAGCACTGTGAGTCGATTCTACTACTTCTAGTTGATGATAGTTGAAACTCTAAAGTTCCTTTATCTATCCAAACCAAACTTTCTTTGGTGCGGACTTGTATTCAAATACTGAGAATGAACAACCCTATCTATTAGGGGACATTTATGCGAAAGCGTTAAGATGGTTATGCACAATATATGGTACAAAGGGCTGATCCCCCTAAGTACGAGTTAAAGGTTCATAGTCTCAATGACTGTTAAAGGTTTTAAATAGAAATATTTATAACCTAGGACATAGTTCAAGGTCGTATGACCCTCAGATAAAGTCTATACTCAAACTTTAAAGATGATGGAAGAATTATTATTCAATTCTTTATTTTGATGAAAGTAAGGTGATTCAAACTCTTTTGAAAATATCCACTATGTCATATCACTATTGTATTTCAAGTGAGCTTTTGTTTGCTCACTCTTGCATATTTTTACAAACCCTTGCAGTTAAGGCCTAGAACGTTGACATTCCGTCAACAAGTAAAGGAAAAGGAAAGATGAGCAAGTGAAGGCTTGTGGTTTCAAGTTTATATTGTAATAAGATTTAGTTGACGATGATTTATTTTCTCATTTACTTTGTTTGATGTTAAGGTTTAGTTAACCCTGGGATTTTATTTGGACAAGTTGTAATCCTTTGACAAGGAAGATTTTATTTAAGTTTTATGAAGGTTGTAATTGGTTTTGTAATTCTTTATTATTGGGTAGATATATGTTTTAAATAGAAAGTGAACACCAAATCATGAGGAAACGAAGTACCCAGATTTGGGGGTGTCACAGGTTGGTATCAAAGCAATAGGTTATGAACCTTAGGTGGGGGGGAGAAACCTTAGGTAGTAGCCTTATAGTAAGATCGAAAAGATAGTGGTGATATGTAAAGATAATAAACTACCTTATGTACTATGTGTTTACGTTTAGGTATTCGAAGAGTGACGACTCGATATCACGTAATAATAAACTTTAAAATTCTTTTGTCAGGATGACGAACATTGGAGAGTCCAATCAGGCTAGAGAGGATATACCTCAGGTGCCTAGAGAGGAGGAGCCCCGAGACATCCATGTTGTCTGGGAGTAGCTGGTTAGGAGAGAGCCATCTCCAGTGATCACCGTAGCTGGTCAGGAGCGTGAGCTGACACCTATTCCAGAGGAAGAGGACGAGGACGAGTTTGAAGAGGAGGAAGAGGAGGAAGAGGATCCCGAAGAGGAATTTCCACCTCACTCTATTAGTGCTGAGATGTACGAGGCGGTCTATGACAGTAACGTGGTGCTTCAAAGTCGAGTCGGAGAGCTCGAAGAAACCATCCAGCAGCAAGACGAGACTATCGAAGAGATAGCTAGTGATCTAGGAGAAGTGCAGTGGAAGCTAATCCACGTAGAGAATGATCGAGACGAGGCCCGAGCTGAGCTAGCAAAGCTGAAACAAGACATCTAGGAAGAGTCAACAAAGCGTGCCCGAGCTGAGGAAACAAGCTTGAGGGCTACTTAACAAGTCGATCGAGCTGAGATTGAGGCTGAAACCAAGAGAGCCAAGGTAAGGGAAATAGAATATATTTTCCATACAACCATATAGAAGTCCCAGGACCGTATCTTCTATTACCCAGCTCAATTCCAAGGTTTACCGTGGTATGTGGTGGACCGAAGGACAGCATTTCGGGTGATGGAGGAAGAACGAAGAGAGGCTGTGCGACGTCTTAATATTCCTATACATTAGAGCTTTTAAATTATGTGTTTTTTTTGTAATAAATAAATGTAAATCCCATAGTTTGAGATAATAATGGAATAAAGTGATGATGTAGTCTTGTATCTTGTTCCAGTTCAAGAAAGATGATGTAAATAGCAGAAATGCTATCTATCCTATGTTTTAAAACTAAGAGTAATGAATAAAAGAAGTTTATGGATGTGCTATGTGTTCATATATGAATTGAGTTATTTAAATGTTTAAGCTGAACTTGAATACTTAAGAATTGAATAAAGGAGCTAATAATAATATTTTTCTCAACAAAAAATGCCTCCTAGAAGAAGACCAACACTTCAAAACCCCGAGGGTTCGACGAACAACAATGATGGAACAAACCCTAACTCGGTTCAGCAGTTAGTGAACCTGCTGACAGGAGCGATGGCGAATCAGCCGCAAGTGAAGGGTACTACATTTAAGGAATTCAAGGCAGTAGGGCCACCTAAATTCAAGGGATCGACAAACCAGATAGATGCACAGACGTAGGTTATGGAAATGGAGAAGGTATTCGACGTAGCTAGAGTCGGTGAAGACCAGAAAACGGCATTCACAACTTTCATGTTGAAGTCAGATGCTAGCTTCTGGTGGCAGGCTAATAAAACCAGAGAAGGTGAAGGAGTCATACCGTGGGTACTTTTCAAAGAGATGTTCTTTGAAATGTACTTCCCTGTGAGTTCGCAGGACCAGATGGAGGTCCAATTCTTAGAGCTTAAGCAGGGGGATGATGGTGTCTGAGTATGCTGCTAAGTTCAATGAACTGGCTAAGTTCGCTACATACCAAGTCAGCACGGACGCTAGAAAGGCGAGGAGGTTTAAGCGAGGACTGAAACCCTGGCTCTATAGCAAGGTCTCTATGTTCCAGCTGAATGCGTTTGCTGCTGTGCTGAAAAAGGCCATACTTGTTGAGGGAGGAAGCGACGCGGTGACTAAGTTTAACCAAGAGAAGAAGAAGAAGAATGAGACGAAAAATAAGGCTGGTGGTAGCGGGGCTATCCATCAAAAAAGAAAGTGGAACGACAGTACCTCTGCTGGGAGTCAGCAGGGAGGCCAACAGAAGAGGAAGCTCAAAGCATGTGCTACACGCGGGAAGACTCACACTAGAGTGTGCATGAAAGGGAAACGGGTGTGCTACAACTGTGGTCAGGAAGGCCACATCGAGCCAAATTGCCCAAACATGAATAAGGGAGCTTGCTATACATGTGGATCCAAGGATCACATGGCTCACAACTGCCAGAAGAAGCCAGTGGCAAACAGGCAATGGAGGAAATAACAGCAGTAGCACTCTGACTATTGTCGGACTGTCGCCACTGCAAGCCGTTCGACCCACTGCCCGTACGTTCAATATGACGGTGCAGGACGCCGTGAAATAAAAGGATGTGGTGGCAGGTATTATTCCGATCAATAATATAAATGCATATGTATTATTTGATTCGGGTGCTATTTGTTTGTTCATATCTGATGATTTTGCTAAAACCCTAGACTTATCTGTAGAGGAGTTAGCTTACCCCTTGAACATAGAAATTACGAATAGGGAAGTCATTCCTGTTAGGTTTGTATACAAGAACTGTAGGTTGGACATTAAGGGTCAGGAGCTGAGGGTAGATTTGATTCTAATAAAACTTGGGGAATTCGATGTCATATTGGGAATGGACTGGTTGTTCAACCATGGGGCGGTAATCAACTGTCAGAAGAAGTCGGTAAACCTTACGACTCCGTCAAAGGTAGTGTTCTATGGTCGTAAATCGCCTAAACAGGCGAGCTGTCTGACAGTGATGCAAGCCAAGAAACTTTTGATGCAAGGCTGTGTAGGATATCTAGCCTATATAGTAGATACGCGTAAAGAGAGCCCGAAGATAGAAGAGATACTAGTGGTTAAGGAGTTTGTGGATGTTTTTCGGTGCGATTTGCCAGGACTTCCGCCAGATAGGGAGATAGAGTTTGTGATCGACTTAGCGCCGGGAACTGCTCTAATTTCAAAAGCTTATACCGAATGGCTCCAGTTGAGATGAAAGAACTGATGGTTCAATTACAAGAATTACTAAACAAGAAGTATATTCAACCGAGCGTTTCGCCATGGGGAGCGCCAGTTTTGTTCATCAAAAAGAAGGATGGATCGATGTGTCTTTGCATTGACTATAGAGAATTGAACAAAGTTACGATCAAGAATAGGTATCCCGTACCTAGGATTGATGACTTGTTTGACCAACTGAAGGGTGCTAAATACTTCTCAAAAATTGATTTAAGAAGCGGGTATCATCAATTTAAGGTGAGAAAGGAAGATATACCAAAAACGGCTTTTAGGACTCGATATGGTCATTACGAGTTCTTGGTCATGTCATTTGGTCTAACGAATGCCCCAACTGCATTTATGGACTTAATGAATAGAGTGTTTAAGCCATTCCTGGACAAGTTTGTAGTGGTGTTCATAGATGATATTCTGGTTATTCCAAGACCGAGGAGGAACACGCTGAACACTTAAGGCTAACCTTAGAATCGCTGAGGTGAGAAAAACGTTTTGCAAAATTCTTGAAGTGTGAATTCTGGTTAGATCGTGTGCAATTTCTTGTCCACGTGATCGACAAGGATGGTATTTTGGTGGATCTGTCGCAGTTTGAAGCGGTAATGAATTAGGATCAGCCGAAAACGCTGTCTGAAGTGAGGAGTTTCTTGGGATTGGCAGGTTATTACTGAAGATTTATCCAAGATTTTTCCAAGATCGCCACTCCGTTGACGAATTTGATTCGTAAAATAGTTAAGTTTGTTTGGACAAAAAAGTGTGAGGAAAGTTTCCAGGAATTGAAGAAGAGGTTAAGTACTACACTGGTGTTGTCTTTACCGGATAGTACGGGGAATTTTATGGTATATAGTGATGCCTCACATAAGGGTTTAGGCTGCGTGTTGATGCAAAGCGGCAAGGTTATTGCCTATGCGTCACGTCAGCTGAATAATTATGAGAAGGGGTATCCGACTCATGACTTAGCTAAAGATTTGGAGACACTACCTATATGGAGAGAAGTGTGAAATATACACAGATCACAAGAGTCTGAAGTATATCTTTACCCAGAAGGATTTGAACATGCGCAAAAGGAAATGGTTAGAACTGATCAAAGACTACGACTGTGAAATACTTTTTCATCCGGGTAAAGCTAACGTTGTCGCCGATGCTTTGAGCAGGAAAGGTCGGGAGAAGCTGAATATGTTAACTAATCAGGATCAGTTGATAGAACAGATGGCTAGATTAGAGCTGGAAGTTACGTTTTCGAAGGAATCAGATGAGAAGTTATTTCAAGTAACTACTGGTTCTACTCTGGTAGACAAGGTGAAAGAAGCTTAACTTTAAGACGAAGAATGCGATAAGATTCGGAAGAGATTAACCGATGGCGAAGAGTTTAAATTCAGAATTGACAGTGAGGGACTACTACGATTTAAAGGTAAAATCTGGGTTCCGCCAGTACCAGAAGTTAAGGAGAAGATCTTGAGCGAAGCTCACAGTGCAAAATATTTAATTCACCTTGGGAGTACGAAGATGAACCAGGATCTTAGGCACCATTTTTGGTGGCCGAATATGAAAAGGGATGTTGCTAAATGCGTTGCAAAATGTCTAACTTGCCAGAAAGTCAAGGAAGAACATCAGAGACCTAGCGGATTGCTACAACCGTTCGAAATTCCAAAGTGGAAGTGGGAGCATATCACAATGGATTTCGTGGTTGGTCTTCCAGCGACTCAGAAGGTTTTCGATGCAATATGGGTCATTGTGGATCAACTGATGAAGTCAACCCACTTTTTGCTGATCAGGATTAAGTATAACTTAGAACAATTGGTGAAGCTGTACGTTAAGAAAATTATTTCTCGGCACGATGTTCCGTTGTCGATTCTGTCCGACAGAGATCCACGATTTACGTTGAATTTTTTGAAGCGTTTGCAAGAGTTTCTAGGAACGCAATTGCGAATGAGTACAGCATACCATCCTCAAACCGATGGCCAGAGCGAGAGAACAATACAGACGCTTGAGGATATGCTGAGAGCTTGCGTGATGGATTTCAAGGGAAGTTGGGATGATCATCTACAGTTGGTGGAGTTTGCCTACAACAATAGTTATCACGCGAGTATCGGCATGCCGCCTTACGAAGCGTTATACGGCAGGAAATGCAGAACTCCTTTATGCTGGGATGAAGTCGGTGAACGTCAGCTGTTGGGACCGGAATTAGTGCAAGAAACTGTCGAAATTGTGAAACTGATCAGAACAAGATTGGTTGCTGCGCAAGACAGACAAAAGAAATATGCCGATCAACATCGACAGAATCGAGAATTTTTACCAGGGAGCTTCATTTTTCTGAAAGTGTCTCCCTGGAAGGGGAAGATTCGATTCGACAAGAAGAGGAAGCTGAGTCCCCGATTTATTGGACCTTTCGAGGTACTACGAAAGGTGGGCGAGGTTGCTTATGAGGTAGCATTACCTCCAGAGCTTGAAAATATACATAACGTCTTTCACATTTCTGTGTTACGAACTTACAAACACGACTATAAACATGTAATAAAATACGAGCCTTTACAATTTGATAAAGACCTAACTTATGAAAAGGTTCCTGTTCAAATAGTTGACAGAAAGGAACAAGTACTTAGGAATAAAGTAATACCTTCTGTAAAGATAATTTGGTGGAACAACAGTGCTGAAGAAGCCACGTGGGAACTCGAAGATGTTATGATGAAATCTTATCCATAATTATTTGTTTAATTTTTTGTATAACCACTAATATATCGATTCTGGGGACAGAATCCTTTTAAGGGGGGAAGAATGTAACAGATGAGAATTTTTTTTATAAGATTTTTTTTTATGTTGTGATTTTGGGGATAGAATCCTTTTAAGGAGGGAAGATTGTAACGATTGAGATTTTATACGTTAAATTTTAATATTTAATGAGTAAATAAATATTTTATGTGATTTATTTATTGAGTTAAATAAATAAATTATGTGATTGTGTGGACTGATTTATTTAAGAGTAATATTTAATTAAATTGATATGTTAGTAATGGTGTAGCATAATTCTAATTTAGTTGAGAATAATTAAATTAGATTTAAAATTATGTGCTAAGTATTTGTTGTAATTTACTAAGTGTTACATGAATGTAATTTCAAGTGTGACAATTGAGTATTATATGAATGTTAGCTTTTATTTAATTAAATTAGAATGTTGTAATTTAATTAAATAAGTTTAGTATTTAATCTATGGAGTAGAGATATATTAAAAGAATAGAAAAGGATTTTTAAGCTTATTTTACCAAACATGACTTTAGTTAACAAAAGGATTTGTTTTAAAATAATTGAGTTGTCAAACAAGGCCTCACTTTTCAAATTCTTATAACCTATGTAATTAGTAATATTTATTATGGTAATTAGTATTATATTTATTACTTATAGGTTACATATATATTATATATGTATATGTATATTATACAATATATGTTAGATAAGTAAGTACATTAGTTTTACAAAGAAAGAAAGAAATAGAGAGAAAGGGTTAGAGAGAATTATCAGAGAAGATGAAGAAGAAGAAACTTTGAGAAAGCAAGAGGAGAGCTATACTCCATCATCATCTCCATCTCTTCTCTTAATTCAAACTAGAAATGGTATAATCTTAGAACTCCATAAGTTGTAATCATATTCTTCTATAATTTCATAGTTTTAGAATTCTCTGTAAAAAATCTCTTTGTGAAAATTCTTGATTTTGATATATGTATGGGATGTGTACATATATATTTATATATATATATGCTTACATGTGATTTTTATAGTAGTTTAACTGTTTCAATTCACAAGGATATGATGAACACTATGAAATCATGTTCATAGTATTATATTATGAAGTTATTTTGAAAATAGTTCTTAAATTATCAAAGAAATTGATGTAAGCATGAAGCTTTGTGTAATATGTGTTATAGCATGATGTGATAGGAGTTATATAGTTGTTTTAACTATTCAATCCATGTAATTTTGAGAAACAAGAAGAATTGTGTTCATATGATTTATTGTAAACCAAATTTTTTGAAAAATGGCTTTTGAAACTATCAAATTGATGTTTGATTGTGGGTTATTATTTAAATAGATAATGGATTATGTTAGTATGTTAAGAATAGGAGTTATTACTTGATTGAAAAACGAATTCGTAATAGCAATTTTCGTCAAGAATGCTTAATATCGTAGTTTTCCTTGAAAATCATGAAAAACATGGGTTTGATCATGTGTTGTATGGATTTTTCATGTTATAATCATGTTAAAGAGTTTAAAATATTATTGTTAGCAAGTTTCATGTTAATTATGTTGGGAAAAATTGAATTCAGTGTGAAGAAATAAGCCAAATTGGCTTATTTCTCTGCCAATTCGCGAACCAGCACTTCCACCAGAGGAGGGACCCACCCCAGCAGGGCTATTGCCCTTGAGGGACCCTCCCCAGTGGGTTAACAAGCTGCCCGGGAAGTTTGGGTTTTGCTTGTTGAGTTTTCATGCCCCGTTTGTTTAGCTACCTTATTTCTATGACTTGATAAATGTAATAGGTAATAAGATAACATGATTTCGATGTGTTTAAGATAGATTGATGTTTTATATGAATGTGTTACATGTGTATGAGTGTGTCACTTTCATAAGGTACACCACACGATTTAAAGCGTTATAAGCTTATGAATGTATGTCGTGAGTTTATACTCACGTATGTGGCTAGTTAGCGACCTACGTTGTAAACAACGTTGGGAGTTGGACTTGAGTATGAAGCTCAACTGTTTAAACATTGTAGTTGGGTACTAATAGATATTTTGAACGTAATGTGAATGTGTAGGGTAACTGTGAAGTGATTGTAGTTATTAAATTGTAGCTTGCGCTTGAGGCAAGTTCTCTAATCTTTATTCTCTTACGTTAAGCAAGTTTCTATTTCTAAACTTATTATTTACTTTGTACAAGCTTTCTAAAATATTCTTGTACGCTATGCAAGCCTATTCATTGTATCTTTTTATTGTGCAAGTTCTCTAAACCTTGCTCAAGATGTCATGCAAGTTTATTTTTGATTCTTAACTTGTTATGTATTGTACAAGTTATATCGTATTCCAATGTTCATAATGCAATTATTGTCATAGTGTTGTGATCTTGACTTAATTGTTTAAGCAAGATCTACTTATTCTTTCAATTACTTTAAGTTATTTCTAAAGCATGCCTACTTATTATGTAGATTATTTCTATATCTTACAATTGGTTCATGATTTTTATGTTATCGAACTATTAAAGCATAGTGAGTCGATTCAACTACTTCTAGTTGATGATAGTTGAAACTCTAAAGTTCCTTTATCTATCCAAACCAAACTTTCTTTGGTGCGGACTTGTATTCAAATACTGAGAATGAACAACCTTATCTATTAGGGGACATTTATGCGAAAGCGTTAAGATGGTTGTGCACAATATATGATACGAAGGGCTGATCCCCCTAAGTACGAGTTAAAGGTCCATAGTCTCAATGACTGTTAAAGGTTCTAAATAGAAATATTTATAACCTAGGACATAGTTCAAGGTCGTATGACTCTCAGATAAAGTCTATACTCAAACTTTAAAGATGATGGAAGAATTATTATTCAATTCTTTATTTTAATGAAAGTAAGGTGATTCAAACTCTTTTGAAAATATTCACTATGTCATATCACTGTTGTATTTCAAGTGAGCTTTTGTTTGCTCACTCTTGCATATTTTTACAAACCCTTGCAGTTAAGGCCTAGAATGTTGACATTCCGTCAACAAGTAAAGGAAAAGGAAAGATGAGCAAGTGAAGGCCTGTGGTTTCAAGTTTATATTGTAATAAGATTTAGTTGACGATATTTTATTTTCGCATTTACTTTGTTTGATGTTAAGGTTTAGATAACCTTGGGATTTTATTTGGACAAGTTGTAATCCTTGGTTAAGGAAGATTTTATTTAAGTTTTATGAAGGTTGTAATTGGTTTTGCAATTCTTTATTATTGGGTAGATATATGTTTTAAATAGAAAGTGAACACCAAATCATGTGGAAACGAAGTACCCGGATTTGGGGTTGTCACAATACTAGAATGCTCCATACATCAGAAACCACATAAGTAGGATTCTTCCTCTGCAGAAGGGCGCGGCCCAGCCACTCCGGTTCCAGACCAGAATACTCTCTTCTTGTGTAGAGCTTCAGCCAAATTCTCAATTTAGTTCATGAAACAAGCTTACAAACAGCCACATTATATATATAACATGTGTACAAACCTAGCTAACATGCTAGCATCATTTCACATATCCAATTACAACTATCTCATGTTAATTTCTATGAATTGGAAATGCTAAACTTCAAAGTTTGAATAAGTAATATACCTCTTGAGCTTGAATTGCTTTTAAACTTCAGAATTCTCTCTCAAAGCTCTCTCTATATCAACTTAGCAACAAATTCTAGCAACATCAAATGAGTAGAGGGGCTTGGTATTTGTAGGAGAATTCAATACCCATACAAAGCAATTGCCCCAAAGTTTGAATCAATGGAGGAAAGGAAGAACCAAAGGATTGAGGGAAGTTGGTGGAATAGTGCCCAACCACTACCTCAACCCACACCCCTTGTTATCATCATCATTATTGGATAGCTAGGAAGTTGAGTTTGGCAAATGAAGAGTAGCATAGGACATTCACGTGTAGAGAAGAAAGTGACACTCATTGTGGGACAAATATAATCTCAGCAACTAGAAGCAATGCAGCAAAATGAAATAACCCAATACTTAGGTTATTATACATACACATATTATATACATAGGTTAAATACACATGTATGTATACTTAGGTTTTAAATCCAATTTGGTGCATACATGGATTTTAATGACATAACAATATTACATATTAGCAAATTGGGGAACATGTATATACATCAATATATAATCCATGTACATTTTGATAATGCCAAATTATGATTTAATTGAGTAGTGACACACCACATTATCATAAACCTTATTATTCAATTATTTATATAGTCTAATTTTATATTTCATAAAGTACACACTAATGCACTACACATAACACATGGTCACATAAACATCATTTGTGTAGTTTATACAATTCATTAAACTTACTATATAGTTTTTATATTACATAGTTTCTTGTAGTGTCACACTACACTTTATATAATATTGTTTGATTCAATATTGCACAATGTACACATAACATGTATTCACATAGGTCTATTTATGTAATTCATGTGATTTTCTTCCTTTTACCATATAGTTCCTATATTACATAGTCATATCACAATGTCACACTACACTTTATATTATATAGATGTAGTTACTATATAATATGTGATTACATATCGTTACACTCAGCAATTAATTGAACAAACATTAACCTTATAATATTAATCAATTATTTAGTCATTAATATGTTATTTCTCATAATAACCATTAATTAATAATATATTATTAATTAATCATCCACTTATTAATTTCTTCTTTAATTAATTCACCCATCATAATTCTCATCATCGTGTCACACAAGGCATTCTACAATCTTATCATAAACTCCACATTTTTCTCAATTATCATTAATTCAATTTAATTTAATTGATTTACTCAGTTCATGCCAAATAAACATTTATATAAAATAAATATTTACACTCTTATTAATATCAATATTAATATTTACTCATAAAAGTCACGGTTCTTACATCCTCCCCCCCACCCCCCTTATAAAAAATTCCGCCCTCGGAATTGGTACAAGATTACATAAATAAATGGAGATAATCCCTCTTCATCCTATCTTCTAATTCCCACATGGCCTCCTCGGCATTGTGGTTACGCCAAAGTACTTTTACAGAAGATATAACTTTATTTCTTAATTTCTGCTCTTTCCTATCTAATATCTGGACAGGAATTTCTTCATGCGCCAAATTCTTCTCCACTTGAATGGGTTCGTAGGAAATCACGTGTTTGTTATCGGCCTTCTATGGACACAACACAAAAATGTGAAACACGTTGTGAATGTGCTCCAACTCGGGTGGTAATGCTACTTTGTATGCCACTTCGCCCACTCGCTTCAATATCTCGAATGATCCTATGAATCTCAGACTCAATTTTCCCTTCTTATCGAATCGTATTTTTCCTTTCCAGGGAGTTACTTTCAAGAAAACGAAATTACAGTCTTTAAAGTCCCGGTCTTGTCGATGCTAATCTGCGTACCTTTTTTGGCGAACTTGAGCTACACCAGTCTGGCTCTTATTACTGTCACCACGTCTGCGGTTTGTTACACTAACTCTAGTCTTAAATTCGTCGTTCTCCGACTTCGTCCCAACATAATGGCGTTCTGCACTTTCTCCCGTAAAGAGCTTCGTACGTTGGCTTGCCGATACTCGCATGGTAACTATTATTATATACAAATTCTACTAGGGGTAGGTGATCGTCCCAATTTCTCTTGAAGTCCATCACGCAAGTCCTAAGCATGTCTTCCAGCATTTGTATCGTTCGCTCACTTTGTCCGTCTATCTGAGGATGATAAGCAGTACTCAACCTCAAATGTGTTCCCATCCTTTCTTGCAAGCTTTTCCAGAAGTTTGACGTGAAGCGTGGATCTCGATCAGAGATAATTGACACCGGCACTCCATGTCGTGAAATAATCTCCTTAACGTACAGCTTTGCTAACTAATTCAAACTATATCAGATCTTAATCGGTAGAAAATGTGCAGTCTTTGTTAGTTGATCAACGATAACCCAAATGGCATCATATCCTTTTTGCGTGACTGGAAGCCCCACTACGAAGTCCATCGTAATGTGCTCCCATTTCCACTCTGGTATCTCCAATGGTTGAAGTAGACCACTCGGCCTCTGGTGCTCTGCTTTGACGCGTTGGCAAGTAAGACATCTACTGACGCACTCTGCGACTTCTCAGTTTCAAATTGGGCCACCAAAAATGTTGCCTCAAATCTCGGTACATCTATGTGGCTCCTAGATGTACGGAATATGTAACGACTGAGAAATTTTACTTAGTTTAAAATTTAAGTTTTGAATATTATTTGTATTCCGTGTTTAAATGTCATTTTATGACCTAGGATGGAGATAATATTGTAGTATTTTTGTTGCATACAAGAATAAATAATTAAAAATTTTGAAGACGAAAATAAAATTTTTCCTAAAAAGTTTGCGTAAAAACACTATTCCTGTAAGAACGATAGGAGTTAGGTTTTGGTTCTACGAGTTAGGTTTTGTCCCTCGGTTCTTTTGAGAGATCCGTACGTTGTATTGACTTTTCGTTTCAAGATCTACCGGTAATACGTCGTGAAAAGTTTTATTGTCCAATAACAATTTTCTCCGAAAAACGTCGTGCTTGACACCTCGTGCTTAAAAATTTTCTTTCATTTTTGGACTTTTAGGTATATTCGTTTTGACAAGTTGCTTTGTCGTGCTTACATTGACAAAACACTTTGTCGTGCTTACGATGACAAGCTGTTGTGTCGAGCTTGGTTGCAAGCTACTGTGTCGAGCTTGGTAGATATTTTTGGAGGCAAGCTGCTGTGTCGAGCTTGGTAGATTTTTTTGTAGGCAAGCTACTCTGTCGAGCTTAGTTACAAGCTGCTGTGTCGAGCTTGGTAGATATTTTTAGAGGTAAGCTGCTGTGTCGAGCTTGGTGACAAGCTGATGTGTCGTGCTTGGTAGATATTTTGTGGTTTAAAGACCAAAATACCCTAACCTAGGAAATCCTATAAATAGACCATTCCACCTTCACTTAAATTTTGCCAATTCACAAAGTTATAATCTCAAGTTGCAAAGAAATAGTTAAAGCTTGCAACTACAAGAGGTAACATCTCTAGTCGTTGTTATGTTCAATTTTAGTTCAGTGTATAGTTTATAAGATGAAGAACATAAGTCGTGGCCATATTTGGATTTTCCAACTTCGTGTTCTTCATAAGTTCTTGAGCAAGACGTTATTATGTTCTATTTTATGTAATTGTATAGTAGAAATGTCAAGAACACAAGTCGTTACCATGTTCGGATTTTCCAATTCCATGTTTCTTCATGTGTTCTTGAGCAAATCTAGTATTATTTAAGTTTATGTTATTTCATTTATAAAATGTTATAATCATATATACAAGCCGTTATAATACCCAAATTATTTTAATTATGAAAACCAAAATCTCAAGAACATAAGTCGTTATCATGTTCGATTCTTCGTTCTTCGCATTCTACGTGTTCTTCGCGTTTTTCGCGTTCTTCGCGTTCTTCGTGTGTTCTTGAGCAAAAGTCATAAATTTTACATAAGTAGGTTTATAATTTTATTATTTTTATGTTATGATGTTTTTATTAAGTGTTAGAACATGTTATCCTAGCAAATTAATGCTCGTGGTATCATGTTTTACCAAATAAAATGAAGAATTGTGAACAAAATCACAATTCTGACATTTCTGTACATTTTTTGAAAATTTCAAATGGGAATATTCTTTTGAAATAAATAAGAAAGTTGTAGAGACGGAAGTTAAGAGCGCATAGGCGCAAGAATCACCCAAAAATGTTTTAAAAAGAAGAAGTTATGGCAGTTTCCGTAAAGGACGTTAAAGTTGAAAATTTCGTCGAGGCTCTTAGATTTAAGGGCTTAAAAGAGCTAAGGTGTTAAAAAGCTTATATCACCTATGAACATAGTTAAGTTAAGTTATTATATGACATATAAAGTTATATAATACGATGAATCTAACCGCTTATGTACTATATGATTGTGTAGGGTTATTTTAACAAGGTTACGCTTATTGTTTATTATACTAAACACCAAGGCAAGTTTTTTCGCACTATCTACAAACTTTTTATTTTTATGGCAAGTTTTTTCGCACTATCTGCAAACTTTTTATTTTCATTGCAAGTTTTTCCTGCACTATGTGCAAACTTTCTATTTTTATTGCAAGTTTCCTAACTTACATAACTTTGTATATTATGCAAGTATATGAACTTTACTTTCTTCATTGTGCAAGTATTACATCCTTTAATTTATTACTTTATGCAAGTACTTGAACCCTATTTGAATTCTTTTCGATATATTATACTGAACCAAGTTGTTACCAGTTATTGTGAAGTTATTGCTATTGTTTCAGCATAACTTAATAAATGAATTACTTATTCAGCTAATATTGCACTATTGTTTATCAAACATAAACTGTTAGTCAAATCAAATTGTTTTGGTAAGGCATCCTATACTGAGTTGAATTTACCCTAAATTGGGGTTTTCTATATGTGTGTCTATAATAGACAATAGAAGTAGGATGATATGCATACTCCTAGGATACTGAATAGGCTGATCCCCTATCTCAGATCCAAATATGCAAATTTTTAAGTCTGTGTGACTGAGAAAAATGGTTGAGTGAAATAAAAATTCCAGAAATGGTCGTTAACCCTCAGTGAAGTGAAATTGTTGAACTATCGTTTTCTTCAAATCAAACATTTTGTTTATAAATATAAACTTGCTGAGCATATCATAGCTCATTCTTGCAAATTATTCCCTTTGCAGTTTTAGATGATAAATCCGGAACGTCTGGTATGCATAATGGAAAGAAGTTATGCTTAGATTAGTTTTATATTACTGTCTTTATTAATGTAAGTCTTATAAGGCTTTTTGTTGTAATAAGAACGCAATGTTGAGAACCATGTAACCAAGCATATTATATGAAATATATATTATCATCTTTTGTTTTCGCAAGCGTGTTACTATTACATTATTAGTTGTTTTAGCAATATTATTGAACTAGTACAGTATTCATATGAACTATACATCTGAATTAGGGTAGTGAATGACTTTGGGAGTTCTATAAGCATTGAGGTCTCTCCTTAGTTCCAAGAACAATCTTATCATTAATACTTTGAATGTCAGATAGATAGGAACTATTGATATGAAAGAAATATACATAAGATATAAACCTATTAATCCAAGTGAGGGTATCCAAACATAGAGACAGTTCTGACAGGAACTATTATCTGTTATGGGATACTGTGAATATTGGAGAGATAGGAATTATATATTATGGAATATTTATTGACGTAAGCACCAAATCAGCTACGAGAAGTGTAGCGAATTTGGGGGAGTCACAGAATACGTCGTATTGTGTGCCTCGTGCAAAATTGCTTCCCTCAATTCGGTTACCACTGGCACCCACACTCTCCCTTCGAATCTTAAAATACCGTCTTTATCCATTTTGAATCCTTCTTCTTCATTTTTTGTGATCCTCTTCCTGATTTTCTCGCACTCTTCATCCTTCCCTTGTGATTCCTTTAATCTGTCCAACAAGGTTGGACAAGATTCCATTATAAATAACTTTTCCTCAGACCTCCCGGGTCCCTTTACCTCTAATTCCAACTTCTCCATTTCTCTTATTAACTCATCCTGAGTAGTCAAGTGGAACAATTTCTCCCTTCATTTTCTGCTCAGAGCGTCAGCAACTATTTTTGCCTTTCCCGGGTGATAGAGAATATCACAGTCATAATCATTGATCAATTCTAACCACCTCCTCTGACGCATGTTCAACTCCTTTTGTGTGAAGATATATTTCAGACTCTTGTGGTCTGTGTATATTTCACATTTCTCTCCATAAAAATAATGTCTCCAAATTTTTAACCCAGAAACTACTGCCGTTAACTCTAAGTCGTGAGTAGGGTATCGTTTTTCATAATCCTTTAATTGTCGCGATGCATATGCAATGACCTTGCCATGTTACATGAGCACAAAAGCAAGTCCCTTATGCGATGCATCACTATACACCACGAAACTCCCCGCATCGTCTGGTAATGATAATACAGGCGCTTTGCTTAATCTCTTCTTCAACTCTTGAAAACTTTCTTCTCATTTCTCCGTCCATACGAATTTCACCGTCTTCCTCATTAGATTGGTCAACGGGATTGCTATCTTTGAAAAATCTTAGATGAATCTTAGATAGTACCCAGCTAACCCTAAGAAACTTCTCACCTCTGTTGGTGTTTTCGGCTGCTCCCAATCACTCACTACTTCTACCTTTGCAGGGTCTACTGAGTTACATTCTTATCCACCACGTGTCCTAAGAATTGAACCTTCTCCATCCAAAATTCACACTTAGAAAACTTCGCATACATTTTCTCTTCCCTTAGTGCTTCCAAAACCATCTTCAGATGTTCGGCGTGCTCTTCTTTTGTCTTCGAGTAGATCAAGATGTCGTCGATGAAAACTACCAAGAACTTATCCAAGTATAGCTTGAAGACTTGGTTTAACAAGTCCATCAATGCTGCCGGAGCATTAGTCAATCCGAATGACATACCAAAAACTCGTAGTGCCCAAAATGGGTTCGAAACGTCGTCTTTGGTATGTCTTCCCCCCGTACTTTCAACTGGTGATAACCTATTCGCAGATCAATGTTTGAGAAACACTTCGTTCCCTTCAATTGGTCTAAAAGGTCGTCAATCCTTGGTAGCGGATATCTATTCTTGATCGTTACTCTGTTTAATTCTCGATAATCGCTACAGAGCCTCATCGATCCTTCCTTTTTCTTAACAAATAGTACCGGTGCTCCCCAAGGAGACACACTTGGTCGTATGTAACCTTTATCTAGTAACTCTTGCAGTTGTATCATTAATTCCTTCATCTCTACTAGCGCTATACGATATGAAGCTTTCAAAATCAGTGTCGTTCCCGGTGCTAAGTCTATTACGAATTCGATTTCTCTGTCTAGAGGAAGACCAAACAGATCGTCCAAAAATACATCTTGGAATTCTTTTACTATGGATATATTCTTAATTTCTACTCCCTTTTTTTAGTATCTATAATATAAGCTAAGTAACCTACACATCCTTTCCTTAACAATTTCTTGGCCTGCATCATCGTAAGACAACACGATTGCTTAAGCGATGAGCTACCTTAAAACACTACCTTAGACTTATTCGTAGTCTGAAGGTTCACACTTTTATTCTGACAATCAATTATCGCAGCATGGTTATACAACCAATTCCCAATATTACGTCAAATTCTCGCAATCTAATCGGGATTAAGTCTATGCTCAGCTTATGACCTCTAATGTTTGCGCGATAATTTTGGTATATGAATTCTACAGGGATTACTTCTTTATTTTCAACTTCTATGTCTAAAGGATTTCCTAATCGTTCTCGGGGTGAATTTAGTTGTCTAGCAAATTCTTCAGATACAAAAGAATAGGTGGCACCCGAATAAAATAATACATATGCATTTATATCATTGATTGGGATAATACCTGACACCACGTCCTTCACAGCTACTGCGTTATGGACGGTCATGTTAAAGGTTCTGGAGGTTGGGCGATTGGTTTGTGTTGGTCCGCCAATCATAAGTTTATTACCTCCCCCTTGCTGGCCACTTCCTCCGCCGCTCTCTTTCTTTGGGCAGTCCTTAATCAGGTGGTCCGCCGAGCCACAAGCGAAACAACCCTTGATCTTCTTGGACTTCGAGCAGTTGGATGAAATGTGTCCCTCCTGGACAAAGTTGTAGCAAGTATTGGGCCCCTTCCAGCACTCGCCCTGATGATTCTTCCCACACTTCGGGCATCCCTTAGCCCTCTTCTTAAAACCTCCACGAAAATTTCCCGACTGATTATTTTTATTATTGTTGTTGTTGTTATTCTTCCACTTTCTCTTTCCTAAGTTACTTCCCCCACTACTGCTTCCTCCTCCACGGCTTTCTCATCCCGTATTCTTTCCCTTCTTTTCTTTGTTATACAAACATAAGGCTTCACTACCACCTTTCGCAATGATCGCCTTTTCCAGCAATGTCGAAATGAATCAATCTGAAGAACTGACACCTTATTAAACAACCAAGGCTTCAGTCCTTGCTCGAAATGTCTAGCTTTCCTTTCTTCATCCCCTACCTGGTGTTCTGTAAACCGCGCTAGTTCGTTGAACTTAGCCGCGTATTGCGCCACCGACATATCTCCCTGCTTAACTTCTAAGAACTTCACCTCCATTCTGTTTTTCTTGCTTTTTGGGAAGTAGTTCTCGAAAAATAGAGTCTTGAACCTCTCCCATTCTATTATCCCTTCTCCTGCTCACTGCTGATTTGCCTCCCACCAGTAGTTCGCTTCGCCTCTCATCATGTAGGTAGCAACACTGTCTTCTGGTCTTCACCCACACGAGCGATGGTGAAAGCCTTCTCAATCTCCTTGATCCACGTTAGTGCAGTGATCGGATCTGTAGTACCCTTAAACTCTGGGGGTCCTACGCTCCTAAAGTCTTTGAAATTCGTGACTGGAGCTGCTTTGGGATTGGGGCGAACGGGTTCATTGTTCCTTCCTCTAAGAGCCTCCCCTAAAAAATTAACTAGTTTCTGAATGGGATCTACTTTCTCTCTCTCGTTATTCACTGATTCCTCAGGTGCAGTTAATCTACATCTGGGCGGCATTTTCTGCATCATAAAATTTTCATTTTTTATTATTCAATTATATTACTTAAGTATTTCTCAAATGAAAAAGGAATAAAACTTTATAACACATTTCTGAAATAATGTCATTTATATTCATATGCCAAATCATTACATCACATGATCATCCCTAGCATACTTCTATAAATGTCAACCCATATCCCCTAATATCACAAAAGACTGGGAAAACACTAACATAGTACCCCTCTAACATAAGCCTACTCAGGGTTTACATAACTATCCCATATCTCACACAAAAAATTGGGATTACAACAATATATACATCACATAAAAGAATATACTAATGCTACTACTAGACTACTGGGTCTCATCCCAACATTCTGCGCACCACAGCGCTCTTGTACTCTATCTACGCTATGTACGCCATCAACTCCCTGCTCATAGTATGTCGGGTCTGTCCCTGCTCCGCCGGATAGTGATACACACCATCAATCACTCTCTCAATGATCGAGCGAAACACGTAACCCATCTTGTTCACCTTTCTCTTCTTACACCTGACTTCATCCTCTAAGTCGTCTGCCTTCTCATTAGCTGCTTCCCAGTTCTCCTCGAAGTGGATCCTATCCATCACCTCCAACTCTAACTGAGTACGGAGAGCCTCCCTTTCCATTTTGTCGCTCAACTCTTTCTGCTCCACCTCCTCCAGCTTTGCTGCCAAGTCGACATTCCGAGACACTGACCTGTGAAACATAGTCCCCATCTGGATCCCTGCCTCGCTGTGGTAAGCAATCTCTATCTCCAATATTTGCATCGCTAGCTTCCTTTGGTGGTCCTTGTAACGACCCCAAAATGCATACAATAATATTCTCCTTCTCGATCGTTAACAATATAACTTTAATCTATCTTTACATCATTATTCGATATTAAAATAACTAAAAATGCGGAATATTTAAAACTTTTATATAATTCTGTTTTTATTGCCCTGAATCTCAACCTTTATCATTACATAACTTTGATTTAGATTTATTTTATGAATCGCTTCGTCAGAGTTATTATAAACTAAAACTTACAACCAGGTTCAATAACCTTTATACATAGCATAAAATTAAACTTTACAACTCAACATCTATTAACCATTATACATTATCAAATACATTATCTGAAACCTTAAACATGGTCCAAAATAATAACAATTCATCCAAAGTATATAAATCTTCATGCATTACATCTGATTCATTTCTTGCAAGTAGCACATAGCGTTACCTTAAATCCTTAACCTGCAAAAGTGATTATTTGCAAGATTGAGCTCGACAGCTCAGCAAGATCTAAAAGTTTTCATGCATCACATAGCACATAACAACATGCTTAACATACATCTCATAAACATTGGACTAACATAACATACATGCTGCAGTTCATATAACAAGTATAAAGATTAAGTTCCTTACTCAATCAACATTCATTACTCAATCAACATAGTCATAAATTAACTTCAACGTTTCATACTTTCAACATATATAACACATCATGTTATTTGAAATAAAGATTTAAAATAGTTTATCATCAAGTTCACATAGCAAATAGGAACTGAAAGCCTTGCCTTAATCGTTGTTTACCAATAACAGTTTAACAGCTTACAGCTATCTGCACTTCACATGCCCTACACAATTATATAATTATGCATATCAACTATTAGTCACATAGCAACGCATAGTAGTTATAATGTAAACTTTAATCTACACCTCATAACCCTTCCTACTATCAATACACAATGTTCAATTTGATTGTGTTAACTTTCGACTTATATCTCACTATATTTCTTTTTTTGTCATGGTCGAAGTTCATTCAAGTGTTTAAGTCTTGCTAAGACTGTCACGACCAGGAATTTTAAGCTTCTTATTAATTTTATCTGTGATTTAAAAATTTTGAGAGTTAATTTTTCAAACTTATTTAAACCTTGTGTGGTTATGTGCTTATGTGATTTAACCTATGCTAATAAATGCTAGGATTTTTATTAAAGGGAATCACTAATAGTTATTTAAATTAGTAGATTAACCCTGAGACTTTTATAACAGAATATTAATAAGAGTGTTAGTAAATTATATATTCAAATTTCTTGAATATAGTGTAGAGATTTAATCGGGATTAATTATTTATATTTGAGTAATTAATTGATAACGTATGAAATTATTATTGTTGTTGATTTATAATTATTATGAATAAATAATAATTAATGAGTAAGAGAACTAATAAATATAATAATATTATATTTACTTGGTTAATTGATTAATTATTTTATACAAGCATGTGACATGATGAGGGTAGGAAAACTATTATGAATACCCTATCACCTTATATTTTATCAATAACATTATTAATTGATAATGATTTCATTAAATTATTATAATAATAACAGTTATGGTATTGAATAATAAGCAATACACAATTATATTATATTTGGTGTTAGTAGGAAAATGTACATGGATTATATGTATATACCTTACTTGATGCATTATATCATTATTTGTTCATTGGAAATAGCATTGTAGCTCCCATTTAAATGTATATGGAATGGATACATGTAGCTTAAGTATATACTATATGTACAAGTATATATAACATTTGTACATGGAATGCAAGTTGCTGGGTTATTTGTTTGTACCACATTGAGTGCCCATCTATTTTCTCCACACGTGAACTCCCACATGCTACACTACTCTATCTTCTTCTTCTCAAATTCATCCAAGCTTGCCATAATCATTATAAGGGGAGTGGGTTTGATGATTGAATCCACCCACTTCTCACCAACTCTCTCTTGTCCATTGAATAACCTTACAATCCATGGGTTTGATTTGGGAGAGAATTGCATTGACTGGTTGTATGTTTGCCTATATAAGAGCTTCTCTCATTCTCATTTTGAAATGCTGAGATTTTCATGAAAGTATAGAATTGCTAGAGTGAGTATACTGTTATTATAGCGGAGATTAAGAAAGTATATTGCAGCTCAATTGTTTTACAGAGGTATAACTCCCCATCCCCATTCTTTATTTTCTGATAAAATTGCTAAGTTCTTGATTATTTGAATTAAGCATGTATTAGTTGATATTTAATTTGGAATATGATTATTAAGTGTTGTGTAAAGATCATAAGCATGTTAGAAATACATTGTAGCATGACTGAATTGATTATGGTATGGAATTCTGAGTTGGAATTGCAGAACTGCCGAAACTGCAAAGCTCCTGGCCTGGCCGCCAGCCTGCGCAGCTGCGCCAGTATTGCACTGGCCAGCGGCGCAGCTGCGCCAGTGCCTGTACTGAGCTTCTTGCCTTCTGTTTCAGTGTTGTTAAATGTTAGCCTATAATACCTTATGTGGCAAGCATGTATACATGATTAATATATATATATATATATATATATATATACGTAGGCATAGTATAAGTATTTATAATCATGTTAGTACACTTTAATGATAAAGGGAGTTAATGTTTACAAATAAACTTAGAGTTTCGTGAACGAACGTTAGCGTATATGAAGCATGTTAGTGTTCTGACTTTGCAAGCATAGTAGTATGATTTAAAGATGTATGAGAAGTATGCTAATTCGCGTATGTAGGTTCCCTAATGAATTATGATCATATGAACCTTACTAATGCACGTTCCTAACAAAAATGAAACACAAACCTTGACATGCTATGCCATGTTTCTATTCTAATTTTTGTGAGCATAATAGCATGGTTTATATTAACTTGAAATGTATGTTGAAAAATGTTAAACACGTTAGCATACTTCATTGAAAGCTCAAGAGGTTTTTCAAGCGAAACTTAAAGACTTTCAAAGTAAACTTAACCAAGACTCGTGTCTTTATATTGTGACCACTTAAATACATGTATGTGACTTATTATATGCATGCTAATACATGTGAGTAACGATTACGAGATGCTTTACATGTACCGTGTTGTCTTTTTAACTTAGTGTACCTTGCAAATGGAAACTTAGAATGTGAAATAGCATTGAATTATATTATGATCATGCAAGCATGTTTATTAGGATGTCATTATGCCTATAGACGTATTGACATGAACCTCGTTTATTTATGCACAGATCTCACATATGCATGCTTAATCATAGAAAATGATCTTCAAATATGAACTATGTGATTTGAAGTATATTTGTGTAGTATACTCAAGCATACATATTAGGTATTGTTTAGCCTTGTTATGAAATAGTATGACCGGAGTAGCGAACCTTTGAAGTATGAACTTATTTAACTTAAGGTTTACCGGCATGAATACATATGACTATGAAATTGGATTAGGATGTTAGTTTCGAATGAGAGATTATAATCTATAGGCATGTGTGTTGATTTACATCAGTAACTTAAAGTACTATGTGTTTCAAGCCTATGTTGATGCTTATGAACTAGACAATCTAAAATTATTAAATCTAAGACAGGATTAGATTGACTTACGTGAACTATGTGATAGAATTATATAGTGACTAAATTCTAGTATGTGTATTAGTTTATACTAATTGGAAAGACGGACTTTTTAATGCTAGGTCGTTCCAACGCAGTTTTATTAAAGCTAGAATTTATTTGTAGCTGAGCAAACAGGCAAGTTCCCGAACTTCACTCTTTGATTGTGCAAGTTCTTTTGAACCCGTTATTGTATTATTTGTAAGTTCCCTATCTTCCTCAAGTTATATTTGAGCAAGTTTCCTAGACCCTTGCATTACTTCATTCAACAGATATTGTAAGCAAGTTTTCTAACTTCATTTAATTGTGATATTGAATGCAAGTACCCTAGACCCTTGTATTACTTTATTCAACGGATATTGTAAGCTAGTATCCGAACCCTACTTTTATTGTGCAAATATTTTAAATCCTTGCACTACTTTATTCAATTACTCGAGTAAGCGAAATTCTAAACTTCACTTTATTTGTGCAAGTTCCTATCCTTCTCATGTTGTTTTGAGCAGATTATTATTGTATTGTGAAAGTTCTCCGAACTTCACATTTTGAGTATTGTGAAAGTTCTCCGAACTTCACATTTTGAGTATTGTGAAAGTTCCCCGAACTTCACACTTTAGTTATTTTGCAAATTCCCGAACTTCATTTCTTTATTATGAAAGTTCTCTAAACTTATACAAACTCGTATATTGTGCAAGTATCTTATCTTTGTGTTTACTTTACTCAAAGAGCGTTGTCAGCAAATGTCCTAACCTATGCATTTACTTTATGCAAGGGATCTATTATGGTGAAATTCCCCGAATTTCACTCTTTGATGTTGTAAGTGTCTAAGCCTATGCATTTATTTTATGCAAGGAAATCTAGTATTGTGCAAGTTCTCCGAACTTCACACGCTGAGTATTGTGCAAGTTCCCCGAACTTACACAAATTCCTATATTGTGCAAATTCTAAACTTCACTTTGTGCAAGTTCTCTATCCTTCTCATATTATATTGAGTAGGTTATTGTTGAATCGAAAGTTGTTTACTTAATTGCTTGAACTTTATTTCCAAGCATGTTATTTAGTGGTTTAATTACTTATCAATTATTCCACATCGATATTATTGATGTCCGCACCTAGTGCATTTGAGCTCGTATAGTCTTGGACTTGTACATTATTCAAGGTTCTAAATTTCTTGAACCATGTCAGTAAGAGTCTGAACCTTTGCTCGGTCAGACTAGTGTATGAAATTTTCTTTGAAGCTATCCAAACCAATTGATGGTAAGGATTCTTAGACGGAACAGAACACCCCTCATATGTAGGAGTGTGCCCAGGTATCTAATATATATGATACGAGTAAGCAGATTTAAGTGTTATGCATATTCACGTTGTGCCCGAGGCTGATCTCCTCGAGGTACTAAGTTTCTGTAGCCAGAAGCCAGTAATTCTAAAAAGGGTCAATTAGCTATTGAACCCATTGGAAAGTTATAGTTCAGAGTCTACTCGACTATCAATCATTCTAAAGGCAATTATTATCTTTGCTTTTAATATTCATATTGTTAAATTGTTCAGATGTTCATAGTGTTGAATCATGCAGGTTGTTGAACCTTACAAATATTCATATTATTGAATCATTCTATTATTCGTACTGATTCGTTCAGATATTCATATTGTTGAATCGTTCAGATATTCATATTATTGAATCGTTCTAATATTCATATTGTTGAATCTTTAAGATATTTATTTTGTTGAAATCGTTGTCAGATATTTTTCCATTCATCATGATATATCCTTTATTATTGTATCTAAACTTGCTGAGCAAACTTGTTGCTCATTCTTGCTATATCATGACTTATATTGCAGTTAAGCCCGAGCCCTCAAGTAAGGACAAGGGTAAAGGAAAGATTTAAGATGGTTTGCAAGGAGCAGACTTTATCTTTATGTCTAGTTTAATTACTGTTAATGTAATATGAACCCTAATGTTTATTCTAGGGTATGTTTGTATTGATGTATTAAGGTTATCGAATCTTGGGACTAGTAACACCTTTTGAATGAACGACGTACGTTTATTATATTCCGCATTTTTAGCTATCGTATGTTGTTAGAGGTGGATGTTAGTATTGTATCGTGGCGACCGGACCAGGGTCAGAGGACCCGGATTAGGGGGTGTCACAAAGACTCCTTATTGGTTTTATATTAACCCCATTTCATATCTTATAATGCTCATTTCATTTGACTTGAAATACTTTTTACGTTCATTAACACTTGTCACGGCGTTTCAACGTTCATTCGTCACACGCCCGATTCGTCTCTCTTGTGTATGCTTAGTATGCTTACATAACTTATCTAATACATCAATTATTAATGTTAAGCATCATTATATTTACTAACATTCATGTTTTATAACTTAGAACAACATCTATTATAGTCGTCAGCACTATACTTGCGTATGTGCATGTCCGACGCCCTCCGATTACCTCCGAATACGCATCAGTCACAAAGATGACCATTTGGACCCCTGATAACGACCTCAAATCAAAAACAATAAAGAACAAAAGTTATAGGTCTACTCGTGCTCGTTCCGGATCATCTTCAATCTCCTCAATCGGAGTTTGTATGAAAACGTTATGGTCATTTTACTACAAGAGGTCAAAATAGTTTTGTATTACAAAACTTAAACCTCTCCGGACAGCATGGTTACCCTCTGGGGCAGGTCCCCCAAGGCCAAATACCCTTCTGGGGTGGGTCCCACCTCTGGTGGAAATTCCCAGTTCGAGAACGGTAGAGAAATAAGCCAATTTGGCTTATTTCTTCACACCGAATCCGATTTTTCTCAACATGATGAACATGAAACTTTGTAACAACAAAATTTTGGACTCTTTAACATGATTATAACATATAAAATCCTTACAACACATAATAAAAATCAAGTTTTCATGATTTTTGAAAAAAACTGCAATATCAAACTTTCTTGACAAAATTTGCTATTACGGATTCATTTTTCATTCAATTCATGAAATTCCAATTGCAATAACTCTAATTCTTAACATATTAACATAACCCATGATCAATTTGAACAATAATCCACAATCAAACACAAATTTGATAGTTTCAAAGGCTATTCTTTCAAAATTAGTTTACAGTAAATCATTATGAACATAATTTCTTCTTGTTTATCGAAATTACACGGATTGAATTGTTAGAAAAACTATATAACTCATATAATAACATCAATATATATATATATATTTCATATATATACATCATGATCACATAATTTACACAAAAGGCTTTTACAGAGAAGTTCTTTTATGAAGAAACATGGAATATGAAGATTTAAGCATGGAGATTATACCTTGCTTTGCTTATTGGAACGAAAGGGATGATGCTATCTCAAGCTTCCTTCTCTCTTCTTCCTCTTTCTTCTTCTTCTTCTTCTTCTTCTTCTTCCTTCTTCTTCTTTTTTCCATTCTCTCAAATTCTAGGTTTTTCTATGTTTTCTTCTTTGTAACTTCTCTTCTTAGTCTATCTCTTTGTCTAACCATTGTTCTTCCTTCTCTATTCTTTCTAATAGACTAAATAACGTAGTATTATAAAATAAAACTGATAGGATATATATTATATGTATAGGTATATAATATATATAAATGCTAGGTATTAAATAACCAATTAACACCATAATTGAATTTAATATATATAAGTTACAACCTTTGGAATTTAAAAAGCCCTAAGGCTTGTTTGGCAAAACTCATTATTTTAAAAAAATAGGTTTTAATAGTTAAGGCCTCGTTTGGCAAAACGGATTTAAAACAAAAGTAAGGACCTTGTTTGGGAAAACGATTTTAAAAACTCTTTTAATTCTTTTAATAAATCCTTTAACACATATTCTTAATGTTATCCTTTAATTAATTAAATCTTAATATTAATTTAATTAATTAAAAGTTTAACATAAATTAATCACATAAAATTACCACATTATAACTACTCGCTAATTATAACTTCATGTAACAATTACCACATCACTACATTTAATTTAATTATCTCAATTAAATTAGAACTATAACATAAAATCATTAAATAAATATTAAATAATTATTTAATTAATATAATACACTTAATTATATTACTCCATAATAATCACATAATCTCAATAAATAATTCAATTAAAATATTTATTTACTTCAATAAATATTAAAATTAATATTTAAATTCTCTTCACACCAAATCACATATTTCACAATATATATCACAGATACACATACTCGTACTCGAATATCCTAAAATAAGAATTTTATTTATTAAATTCTCATTTATAAATTCTTAAAAATCCTGGATGTCACATCCTTCCCTCCGTATAAGGATTCTGTCCTCGGAATCAACGAAACTTCCCTTACTCGGTTTTCACCAAAAAATCTCTTCCACAATTATTGTTGAATAACTTCAACACGTTAACTTAGAAAAAGTTTTACAAATATATATACTTCATAACTCACTATCTATAATTGCTCGGGTTATCACATTCACCCCTTCTTCTAAGAATTTCGTACTCAAAAGTTTAATATTTTCATTCACTGGATTAAAGCGTTCTACCACTACTTCTTTCTAAGGAATATCCTTCTCGCTACATTCTCCTTCAGAATAATAAGAACCTTGCACAATTACTCAATAATTGGAAAGCGATATAAATAACTCAGGAATTTAAAAGATTGCAAATCATGCTGAGTGGTCACAAGACCTTGAACTTGTTTCTAGATTTAATAGTGTTTCACCCCCGGTACTTCACACTATAAACCACATCGGTACACTAGGTGGCCAGCCTATTGTACCCCTACGTCGGGCCCAAATGTAGTGCATCGTAACGACTATATGCGTTACCCTCGAAACTATTGTCTCCGATAACATGTCTCTTTTTATAGGGTTGTTCACCTCAGCTTCTTAACATCAGAATCCGCACCAAAATAATTTGGTTTGGCATAGTTTGACCGAGAACGCTCGAATTTCATAAACAACTTTCAATATTTGTCTAGCTGAATCAAGTAGCATAGATTTCTAGTAACAATTCGGACATCAATCGAAATATATATACATATATATATATACATATATATATATATATATATATATATATATATTTTAACCAACTCAATAAAATAATTTTTTTTATAGTTTAAGGAACTAAAAATAATAAGTAAATCTTTTCATAATATCCTGATACCGTGCCGTAGTAATGGTACGTTAAGAATTTCGTCATACATGACATCGTCATACTACATCATACCATAGTGGGCTGACGATCATATAGTCACATCCAACACTAGGTTTAACTGCATTGATAACTTTCTCGATTATTGTTTCTACACCATATCAAATGATGCATATAAAATACATTTTGAAGATTTAAAATTATTTTTTTTGTTTAGCGGAAGCAATTAGCATAGACATGTGAATAATAGCTCGTATTTTAAAAATTCATTGGTTCTATCGTTTGATCCAATATTTTTCAAGAAAAATAGAAGTGCAACATCAGCACGAAGTCAATAATTTCAAAAATCTAGCAAAGCTAGGAGATTTAGAATATAAAAATTTTCTCTATTAATTAAAATCTTTACTCCGTCATAACTTAATCATTTTATCAATCTTCAACATCAATGCTCTCTATACTATAACCTTTTTATTCCTAGTATAGTTCATCAAACTTACCACACTTTAGGAGTTCAGGAACTTGCCACAATAATATGAGTTTAAGAACTTGTCCTAGCAATATGTAGTCAAAGAACTAATCAGAGACTGTCCATATGCTTAGGCGTTCAAAAACATACATACGACTATGAGTCACGAACTTACCATAAGCATGAGTTTTAAGAACTCGTCTAACCTTAAGATCATATAATGTAATCTTAATATCATCTAATCTAGTCTCTATTGTTTCTAAATATCAAATATAAATATGAGAAAAGAATCACCTTCTCGTCATATATATATCGATAGCGCGACACCAACCTTCCAACGATTATCAATATGATAAGCCAAGTGTAAGCACTAAACCCTGCCCATACAAGGATTTATATAACTCAGCCACCACATGAGTCCTCAGTTGAGATACCACTTAACTCTATCTTACTTATAACTTCTCGCTCTATACTCGATACAGACTTCTGTATCTCATCATTTATAACTGCTCGTGAGTTTATCTCATACTATATCATAGTACATTCTCGTTATAGCATCAAACTATAACTATTCAATCATTACAGACCATCTGTCTTTTACAACTTTAAAAGATCACGCTGTGATCTTATTTTATAATCATCTCCCTTATGATTCTTTTTTATCTCATTATCGTTTTGTTTTAAAAACTTCTTATCTTTACTTTTCATCATGTCCTATCATGATTTCATTATGCTTGAAATATTATTAACTTTGTCTATTCATCGTTACTCGTCATCTTGATTATTGGAGTTAAGCAACTCCTTATTCTTATCTTATATCTCTTCAAGATTTTTCTTTGAATCTTCCTGTTTATTTATTAACTCTTCCTTTAAGAATTTCTAATCCCATTCATATTACTCAATATTTTATTCGAGTTTTATTCCTCGTCGTTCTCATCTTTTTCTTACAACATCTCTAGGACTTAGCTCATCTTATACTTCTACGTATGTGAAAAGAATCACATTTTCGTTATACGTAACTTAAACTTAACTTCTTATTCTCTAAGGTCATAGCCTAAGGTACTCTTACCTAAGGTGTATAACCTACAGCTTTGATACCAACTGTAACGACCCCAAAATGTATATAATAATATTCTCCTTTTCGATCGTTAACAATACAACTTTAATCTATCTTTACATCATTATTCGATATTAAAATCACTGAAAATAAAGAATATTTAAAACTTTTATATAATTCTTTCTTTATTGCCCTGAATCTCAACCTTTATCATTGCATAACTTTGATTCAAATTTATTTTATGAATCGCTTCGTCAGAGTTATTATAAACTAAAACTTACAACTAGGTTCAATAACCTTTATACATCGTATAAAATTAGACTTTACAACTCAACATCTATTAACCATCATACATTATCAAATACATTATCTGAAACCTTAAACATGGTCCAAAATAATAACAATTCATCCAAAGTATATAAATCTTCATGCATTACATCTGATTCATTTCTTGCAAGTAGCACATAGCGTTATCTTGAATCCTTAACCTGCAAAAGTAATTATTTGCAAGATTGAGTTCGACAGCTCAGCAAGATCTAAACGTTTTCATGCATCACATAACACATAACAACATACTCAATATACATCTCATAAACATTGGACTAACATAACATACATGCTGCAGTTCATATAACAAGTATAAAGATTGAGTTCCTTACTCAATCAACATTCATTACTCAATCAACATAGTCATAAATTAACTTCAACATTTCATACTTTCAACATATATAACACATCATGCTATTTGAAATAAAAATTTAAAATAGTTCAACATCAAGTTCACATAGCAAATAGGAACTGAAAGACTTGCCTTGATCGTTGTTTACCAATAGCAGTTTAACAGCTTACAGCTATCTACGCTTCACGTGTCCTACACAATTATATAATCATGCACATCAACTATTAGTCACATAGCAACGCATAGTAGTTGTAATGTAAACTTTAATCGACATCTCATAACCCATCCTACTATTAATACACAATGTTCAATTTGATTGTGTTAACTTTCGACTTATATCTCACTATATTTCCTTTTTAGTCATATTCAAAGTTCATTCAAGTGTTTAAGTCTTGCTAAGAATCCTTACTGGTTTTATATTAACCCCATTTTATATCTTATAATGCTCATTTCATTTGACTTGAAACACTTTTTACGTTCATTAACACTTGTCATGACGTTTCCACGCTAATTCGTCACACGCCCGATTCGTCTCTCTTGTATATGCTTAGTGTGCTTACATAACTTATCTAATACATCAATTATTAATGTTAAGCATCATTATATTTACTAACATTCATGTTTTATAACTTAGAACAACATCTATTATTGTCGACAGCACTATACTTGCGTATGTGCATGTCCGACACTCTCCGATTGCCTCCGAATAGGCATTACTCACAAAGATGACCATTTTGACCCCTTCTAACGACCTCAAATCAAAAGAGTTATAGAACAAAAGTTGTAGGTCTACTCGTGCTCGTTCCGGATCATCTTGAATCCCCTCAATCGGAGTTCGTATGAAAACATTATGGTCGTTTTACTACAGGAGGTCAAAATAGTTTTGCATTACAAAACTTAAACCTCTCCGGACAGCATGGTTACCCGCTGGGCGTGTCCCCCAAGGCCAAATACCCCCCTGGGGTGGGTCCCACCTCTGGTGAAAATTCCCAGTTCGAGAACGGCAGAGAAATAAGCCAATTTGGCTTATTTGTTCACACCGAATCTGATTTTTCTCAACATGATGAAAATGAAACTTTGTAACAACAAAATTTTGGACTCTTTAACATGATTATAACATATAAAATCCTTACAACACATAATGAAAAACCAATTTTTCATGATTTTTGAAGAAAACTACAATATCAAACGTTCTTGACAAAATTTTCTATTACGAATTCGTTTTTCATTCAATTCATGAAATTTCAATTGCAATAACTCTAATTCTTAAAATATTAACATAACCCATGATCAATTTAAACAATAATCCGCAATCAAACACCAATTTGATAGGTTTCAAAGGCTATTCTTTCAAAATTAGTTTACAATAAATCATTATGAACATAATTTCTTCTTGTTTATCGAAATTACACGGATTGAATTGTTAGAATAACCATATAACTCATATAATAACATCAATATATATATATACTTCACATATATACATCATGATCACATAATTTACACAAAAGGCTTTTACAGAGCAGTTCTTTTATGAATAAACATGGAATATGAAGATTTAAGAATGGAGATTATACCTTGCTTTGCTTATTGGAACGAAGGGGATGATGCTATTTCAAGCTTCCTTTCCTCTTCTTCCTCTTTCTTCTTCTTCTTCTTCTTCTTCCTTCTTCTTCTTTTTTCCTTTCTCTTAAATTCTAGGGTTTTCTGTGTTTTCTTCTTTGTAACATCTCTTTTTAGTCTATCTCTTTGTCTAACCATTGTTCTTCCTTCTCTATTCTTTCTAATAGACTAAGTAACGTAGTATTATAAAATAAAACTGATAGGATATATATTATATGTATAGTTATATAATATATATAAATGATAGGTATTAAATAACCAATTAACACCATAATTGAATTTAATATATATAAGTTACAACCTTTGGAATTTAAAAAGCCCTAAGGCTTGTTTGGCAAAACTCATTATTAAAAAAAATAGGTTTTAATAGTTAAGGCCCCGTTTGGCAAAACGGATTTAAAACAAAAGTAAGAACCTTGTTTGGAAAAACGATTTTAAAAACTCTATTCACTCTTTTAATAATTCCTTTAACACATATTCTTAATGTTATCCTTTAATTAATTAAATCTTAACATTAATTTAATTAATTAAAAGTTTAACATCAATTAATCACATAAAATTATCACATTATAATTACTCGCTAATTATAACTTCATGTAATAATTACCACAGCACTACATCTAATTTAATTATCTCAATTAAATTAAAACTATAACATAAAATCATTAAATAATTATTTAATTAATATAATACACTTAATTATATTACTCCATAATAATCACATAATTTCAATAAATAATTCAAATAAAATATTTATTTACTTCAATAAATATTAAAATTAACATTTAAATTCTCTTCACACCAAATCACATATTTCACAATATATATCACATATACGCATACTCGTACTCGAAAATCTTAAAATAAGAATTTTATTTATTAAATTCTCATTTATAAATTCTTAAAAATCCTGGATGTCACATCCTTCCCTCCTTATAATGATTCCGTCCTCGGAATCAACGAAACCTCCCTTACTCTGTTTTCACAAAAAAATGTGACACCCCCAAATTCGGGTCCCTAGAACCTCGGACCTGGTACATTACGATACGTCATTTCTATAATTATTGTGGAAGATATAAACATAAAATACAATAACTTTTACACATAATTCCTAAGGTCTGTAACCTTAACTTAATAACTGCATTCATTATTCCACACGACATAAAATGTCATTTGTATCCAATACTATTACCATTTTAACCGTATAATAATTCTATCATGGAACTTGTCTTTGCCTTTGTTTGTGTCCGAAGTTTCGTCTTTAATCCTGTAATATTTATCATGATATAGCAAGGGTGAGCAACAAGTTTGCCCAACAAATTTTAAATACAAAGGAAGATATATCATGATGGAAAAGAATAATAAGCTAACAAAGTTTCAACAATATATTAATTATGAAAGAATATAAATCAATTTCCATATCTGAATGATTGAATCAATAATGCTGAATAGCCAACAATGAACATGAACAAATTTAACTGGACCAAATGGTAATGAAGGTGATCAGCCTTTCATACCTGATGAACATATACAACATGCACAACGTGCGAATCAATAAATCATAGATGTGATATAATCAACAATGATTAACCACGAACATATTGAACAATAACAACTCGAGTTCGAGGTAAGAGACTTGCTCAATAAAAGAGTTATAGGAACTTGCCTGTACTGTCGATTACTGCTACGCAATCTAATTTAGCTTTAGTTGAAAGACCAATTATTAATAATATCGATTTTTCAATTAGAATAATATCTTCACATTAACTTTTGTTAATTACAGTTATAAAATAACCTAAACACATTATCATATATTCCTAATAATCAATAAAACACATAAGACTCGGTATCAAATCAAACTATTTCAGTCTAAGTTGAGTTCGGTACTATTTCGACATCCCGATTGCCTAATCGGATATTTATCGAGCCTATTATTAATAAGACTCTACTTAAACGCTTTAGTATTATCTTAAATAATTTATTACTTAATCAAAATATTTTTCAATAGCTCATAATAATTTTAAATAATTATTATTAGTTATAATGATTTTTCAATCATTAATATCATTTTTAAATGATTTAAATACCAAATAACTCTATTATCATTAATTTTTATTTAATTTCAAATATTAATGAAATACGTGACATAATATTATAAGTTATTTATAATATTTCAAAGTATTTTTAATACCTTAATATCGCCTTTAAATAAATTTAAAACATTTAAAACCATTATTAAATAACTGCCATTAATATTAAAATATTAATGTAATTCATGACAAAATATTAAAAGTTATGTTTTATAACTTAAAATATTTTTTATAACCTTTAAATTATTTTTAAATGATTTTAAAAACATTAAAACTATTTTTACATAATTTATTTAATACAATTATTAAATAAATTTATTATTATAATTTTAATCTATACCTTTATTTGATTACTATTTAATATTAATTAAATAATAATTAATTAATTACCTTTAGTTATTATTTAACATAATTAATAACTAATTAAATATACTTTAGTATTTAATGCTTCATTAAATACCAATTAATCACATTATTATATGCCTTTAATTATTATTTAAAATTAGTTAAATAATAATAAATTAATCACTTATTATAAACCTTTAATTTTTCTTTAAAGAATAGTCAATTAGTGGTCATTTATATTCATTTATTATTTAATATTAATTAAATAATAAAAAATTATGTTATAATACTAATGTAATTAAATAATCATATTTTAGTACTTAACCTTAATTAAGCATTCTTTAATTATTATATGTTCAATAATAATTAATTAGTGAAAACTTTAGTTAATTATTCTTAACTTTTCATTATACATTCCAAAGTTGAGGTCCTTACGGAAACGCTCGTAGACGGAAATCTACAAGTTCGATGTGGGCCCACTTGGTATCGTTTGAAAGCTGACTTCCCGAACTACACTTTTGGCTTAAGAAACAGTCACTTTGGACATGTATAGGCTCGGTCAAATAGTCCACTACCGACTATCCATACAAGTTTTTAAAAACATTTTCTGTTTTGAGGTCTTTTACGGAAACATTTATAAACAGAGATCTACAACTCCGATTTGAGCCCACGTGGTCTCGTTGGAACCGTGACTCCATGAAATATATTATAAAATTATCAAATAATTTTTCCAGAACAGTGACAGACCCAAAAAATCTCTGCTAGTCAGATTGTCCATGTTTGTTTAGCTAGTTCGAGGTGTTTTGCTAATAAATTCATAGCTTGCTCATCTTAAATCGGTTTTTAGTCGTTCCACTTGAAGAATCTTCAGTATCTTACAGCTCTAATACCCAGAGTAGAAGGATCATGAATCCGACTTATGAAACATAAACAATAAAACCCAGGAGCGGGCTGTTTAGTTTTAATTTTCCAACTTGACCCTCTTGTACTAAAACCATCATAACGTTTTCGTTTTAAGACTTTTTTGAGCGATTCTTGAGCCCACGCGAAGCTAACTTCCGGGACTACAATTTTTGTTCTTGGACCATCTTCAAATTCCAAGCACAAAATTCCACAAATTTCGTGGAAGGGAACTGACCCGAGTTGGTTTCTCAGTTTTGACTCGGCTACTTTAAAATGGCATAACTCCTTCCTCCGAAGTCGGAATTAGTCCGTTCTAGAGTATATGAAAAGCTTATTCAGTGTACTACAACATACCAAAAGCCCAGAATTTTCTGAACATCCTAACTAACCTCGAATCTTCATTTTAGAGGCAGCAGTCCACTAGTTTTTTCTTAGTTTTAAAAACTATTTTGCTTTTCTTTCTTTGGATCAAACTTTTAACACCTAAAATGTCTAGATCTACACATAACACACCATATAACATGTAGATCTAATATTTTTATGTTCAAGATCACAAACTCAAGATTTGGTTCAAAACAATCAAAATAAAATACATAAACTAGTTAGGTTTTTATACCTTTGCTTATGATCTTCTCTCTTCTTCTTCCTAAATAAGATGAAGCTTTAGATGGTATGGGAGAATTTCTTCCTTCTTTCCTCCATGTGGTTTGCCGACCACCCTCTCCTTTTCTCTCTCTATTTTTTTTTTTCCTTTAGCTCTTAACAATTTGGTGGAGAAATGAAGTAAGAAAAGTGAAGTAAACTTTTGTTTCTCTCTCTCCTATCTTTTGTTTCTTTGCTTATTATCTCTTCCATATCTCATCTTCTCTCTCATAATCTTTCAGCTTGCTTGCAAATATTGATAAAATGTGAAGGCTAAGTAAGATATGGACACATGGCTTGGAGTTGTTGATAGTTGTTGGACCAAATGAATTGAACATGTGCTCCCTTTCTTTCTCTCTAAGTGATCGGGTGAAGCTCCTCTAGAATGTCCCAAATTTTTATTTATTTTAATTGCCACATTTGTGTTATATAATTTCTAGTAAGTCCAATGAGAATTGGGCCAAAGTTTGGGCTCCCAATTAAATTGCTTGGGCTCTCTAATTAAATTGCTTGGGCCATGAAAAATAGCATAGTCCAGCTCATAAATTTTATCTTACCCTAATTATTTAATTAGAGTTTCTAATCCAATCATTTTGGATTTTAAATAATTACTTAGGTACATTTAATTATATACAACCCAATTAGGTTTTCTTTAATTAGGATAATATAACTAATTAATTGAGATAATAAAAATAAATTCCTTAAGTTCATTTACTAGTACATAATTTAAATACTAGCAATCTCAAATAATTATAACCCTTAGGTTAATTAATTCTTATACCTAATATATAAAAATTAGGTTACAATAGCTTTTTTTTATTTGTTTATTATATAATAAACAAATATATATATTCACATAATATTCATATTCATTTACTTCACATATTCATTATATATATGTCACTAAATAATTTAATATGTTGAGACATGTCTCATAAATCTCTTTCATTCCTTCTTGTAATTTCTATCATTCTTATTTAATTTCTTTACGTTACTTAAAACTTTAAATCAAACCATATAAGTTCTTTAAATTTTTAATTAATCCTCTAATTCTAATCTAGGTTTTATTTTTTAACCTTTAACTTAATCATTTAAGGTTTATGAAATTTTCGGGTTGTCACAAAAAATCTCTTCCACAATTATCGTTGAATAACTTCAACACGTTAACTTAGCAAAAAGTTTTACAAATATATATACTTTATAACTCACCATCTATAATTGCTCGGGTTATCATATTCACCCCTTCTTCTAAGAATTTTGTCCTCAAAATTTTAATATTTTCATTCACTGGATTAAAGCATTCTACCATTACTTATTTCTAAGGAATATCCTTCTCGCTACATTCTCCTTCAGAATAATAAGAATCTTCCACAATTGCTCAATAATTGGGAAGCAATATAAATAACTCAGGAATTTAAAAGATTCCAAATCATGCTGAGTGGTCACAAGACCTTAAACTTCTTTCTAGGTTTAATAGTGCTTCACATCCGGTACTTCACACTATAAACCGCATCGGTACTCTAGGTGGCCAGCCTATTGTACCCCTACGTCGGGACCAAACGTAGTGCATCGTAACGACTATATGCGTTACCCTCGGAACTATTGTCTCCGATAACATGTCCCCGTTTATAGGGTTGTTCACCTCAGCTTCTTAACATCAGAATCCGCACCAAAACAATTTGGTTTGGCATAGTTTGACCAAGAACGCTCGAATTTCATAAACATCTTTCAATATTTGTCTAGCTGAATTAAGTAGCATAGACTTCTAGCAACAATTCAGACATCAATCAAAATATATATATATATATATATATATATATTAACCAACTCAATAAAATATTTTTTTATAGTTTAAGGAACTAAAAATAATAAGTAAATCTTTTCATAATATCTTGATACCGTACCGTAGTATGGTACGTTGAGGATTTCGTCATTACATGACGTCGTCATACTACATCATACCATAGTGGGCTGACGATCATACGATCACATTCAACACTAGGTTTAACTGCATTGATAACTTTCTCGATTATTGTTTCTACACCATATCAAATGATGCATATAAAATACATTTTGAAGATTTAAAATTATTTTTTTTGTCTAGCTGAAGCAATTAGCATAGACGTGTGAATAATAACACATATTTTAAAAATCCATTGGTTCCATCGTTTGATCCAATATTTTTCTGGAAAAATAGAAGTGCAACATCAGCACGAAGACAATAATTTTGAAAATCTAGAAAAGCTAGGAGATTTAGAATATAAAAACTTTCTCCATCAATTAAAATCTTTACTCCGTCATAACTTAATCATTCTATCAATCTTCAACATCAATGATCTATATACTATAACCTTTCTATTCCCAGTATAGTTCAGCAAACTTACCACGCTTTAGGAGTTCAGGAACTTGCCACAATAATATGAGTTTAAGAACTTGTCCTAGCAATATGTAGTCAAAGAACTGATCAGAGACTGTCCATATGCTTAAGGGTTCAAAAACATACATACGACTATGAGTCACGAACTTACCATAAGCATGAGTTTTAAGAACTCGTCTAACCTTAAGATCATCTAATGTAATCTTAATATCATCTAATCTAGTCTCTATTGTTTCTAAATATCAAAATATAAATACGAGAAAAGAATCACCTTCTCGTCATATATATATCGATAGCGCGACACCAACCTTCCAACGATTATCAATATGATAAGCTAAGTGTAAGCACTAAACCCTGCCCATACAAGGATTTATATAACTCAGCCACCACATGAGTCCTCAGTTGAGATACCACTTAACTCTATCTTACTTATAACTTCTCGCTCTATACTCGATACAGACTTCTGTATCTCATCATTTATAACTGCTCGTGAGTTTATCTCATACTATATCATAGTACATTCTCGTTATAGCATCAAACTATAACTATTCAATCATTACAGACCATCTGTCTTTTACAACTTTAAAAGATCACGCTGTGATCTTATTCTATAATCATCTCCCTTATGATTCTTTCTTATCTCATTATCGTTTTGTTTTAAAAACTTCTTATCTTTACTTTTCATCATGTCCTATCATGATTTCATTATGCTTGAAATATTATAAACTTTGTCTATTCATCGTTACTCGTCATCTTGATTATTGGAGTTAAGCAACTCCTTATTCTTATCTTATATCTCTTCAAGATTTTTCTTTGAATCTTCCTGTTTATTTATTAACTCTTCCTTTAAGAATTTCTAATCCCATTCATATTACTCAATATTTTATTCGAGTTTTATTCCTCGTCGTTCTCATCTTTTTCTTATAACATCTCTAGGACTTAGCTCATCCTATACTTCTACGTATGTGAAAAGAATCACATTTTCGTTATACGTAACCTAAACTTAACTTCTTATTCTCTAAGGTCATAGCCTAAGGTACTCTTACCTAAGGTGTATAACCTACAGCTTTGATACCAACTGTAACGACCCCAAAATGCATACAATAATATTCTCCTTCTCGATCGTTAACAATACAACTTTAATCTATCTTTACATCATTATTCGATATTAAAATCACTAAAAATGCGGAATATTTAAAACTTTTATATAATTCTTTCTTTATTGCCCTGAATATCAACCTTTATCATTACATAACTTTGATTCAAATTTATTTTATGAATCGCTTCGTCAGAGTTATTATAAACTAAAACTTACAACTAGGTTCAATAACCTTTATACATCGCATAAAATTAAACTTTACAACTCAACATCTATTAACCATCATACATTATCTGAAACCTTAAACATGGTCCAAAATAATAACAATTCATCCAAAGTATATAAATCTTCATGCATTACATCTGATTCATTTCTTGCAAGTAGCACATAGCGTTATCTTGAATCCTTAACCTGCAAAAGTGATTATTTGCAAGATTGAGCTCGACAGCTCAGCAAGATCTAACAGTTTTCATGCATCACATAGTACATAACAACATGCTCAACATACATCTCATAAACATTGGACTAACATAATATACATGCTGCAGTTCATATAACAAGTATAAAGATTGAGTTCCTTACTCAATCAACATTCATTACTCAATCAACATAGTCATAAATTGACTTCAACGTTTCATACTTTCAACATATATAACACATCATGCTATCTGAAATAAAGATTTAAAATAGTTCATCATCAAGTTCACATAGCAAATAGGAACTGAAAGACTTGCCTTGATCGTTGTTTACCAATAACAGTTTAACAGCTTATAGCTATCTGAACTTCACGTGCCCTACACAATTATATAATCATGCACATCAACTATTAGTCACAAAGCAATGCATAGTAGTTGTAATGTAAACTTTAATCTACATCTCATAACCCTTCCTACTATCAATACACAATGTTCAATTTGATTATGTTAACTTTCGACTTATATCTCACTATATTTCCTTTTTAGTCATAGTCGAAGTTCATTCAAGTGTTTAAGTCTTGCTAAGACTCTTTATTGGTTTTATATTAACCCCATTTCATATCTTATAATTCTCATTTCATTTGACTTGAAACACTTTTTACGTTCATTAACACTTGTCACGGCGTTTCGACGTTCATTCGTCACACGCCCGATTCGTCTCTCTTGTGTATGCTTAGTGTGCTTATATAACTTATCTAATACATCAATTATTAATGTTAAGAATTATTATATTTACTAACATTCATGTTTTATAACTTAGAACAACATCTATTATCGTCGACAGCACTATACTTGCGTATGTGCATATCCGACGCCCTCCGATTGCATCCGAATACGCATCAGTCACAATGATGACCATTTTGACCCCTTCTAACGACCTCAAATCAAACATGTTAAAGAAAAAAAGTTTTAGGTCTACTCGTGCTCGTTCCGGATCATCTTGAATCTCCTCAATCAGAGTTCGTATGAAAACGTTATGGTTGTTTTACTACAGGAGGTCAAAATAGTTTTGCATTACAAAACTTAAACCTCTCTGGACAGTATGGTTACCCACTGGGGTGGGTCCCCCATGGACAAATACCCCACTGGGGCGGGTCCCACCTCTGATGGAAATTCCCAGTTAGAGAACGGTAGAGAAATAGGCCAATTTAGCTTATTTTTTCAAACCGAATTCGATTTTTCTCAACATGATGAACGTGAAACTTTGTCAAAACAAAATTTTGGACTCTTTAACATGATTATAACATATAAAATCCTTACAACACATAATAAAAACCAAGTTTTCATGATTTTTAAAGAAAACTACAATATCAAACGTTCTTGACAAAATTTGCTATTACGAATTCGTTTTTCATTCAATTCATGAAATTCCAATTGCAATAACTCTAATTCTTAGTATATTAACATAAGCCATGATCAATTTAAACAATAATCCACAATCAAACACCAATTTGATATTTTCAAAGGCTATTCTTTCAAAATTAGTTTACAATAAATCCTTATGAACATAATTTCTTCTTGCTTATCGAAATTACACGGATTGAATTGTTAGAACAATCATATAACTCATATAATAACATCAATATATATATATATATATATATACTTCATATATATACATCATGATCACATAATTTACACAAAAGGCTTTTACAAAGAAGTTCTTTTATAAAGAAACATGGAATATGAAGATTTAAGCATGGCGATTATACCTTGCTTTGCTTATTGGAACGAAGGGGATGATGTTATCTCAAGCTTCCTTCCTTCTTCTTCCTCTTTCTTCTTCTTCTTCTTCTTCCTTCTTCTTCTTTTTTCCTTTCTCTCAAATTCTAGATTTTTCTGTGTTTTCTTCTTTGTAACATCTCTTTTTAGTCTATCTCTTTGTCTAACCCTTGTTCTTCCTTCTCTATTATTTCTAATAGACTAAGTAACGTAGTATTAAAAAATAAAACTGATAGGATATATATTATATGTATAGTTATATAATATATATAAATGCTAGGTATTAAATAACCAATTAACACCATAATTGAATTTAATATATATAAGTTACAACCTTTGGAATTTAAAAAGCCCTAAGGCTTGTTTGACAAAACTCATTATTTTTAAAAAAACATGTTTTAATAGTTAAGGCCCCGTTTGGCAAAACGGATTTAAAACAAAAGTAAGGACCTTGTTTGGGAAAACGGTTTTAAAAACTCTTTTAACTCTTTTAATAAATCTTTTAACACATATTCTTAATGTTATCCTTTAATTAATTAAATCTTAACATTAATTTAATTAATTGAAAGTTTAACATCAATTAATCACATAAAATTGCCACATTATAATTACTTCGCTAATTATAACTTCATGTAACAATTACCACATCACTACATCTAATTTAATTATCTCAATTAAATTAGAACTATAACATAAAATATTAAATAATTATTTAATAAATATAATATACTTAATTACATTACTCTATAATAATCACATAATCTCAATAAATAATTCAATTAAAATATTTATTTTACTTCAATAAATATTAAATTAACATTTAAATTCTCTTCACACTAAATCACATATTTCACAATATATATCACATATACACATACTCATACTCGAACACTTAAAATAATAATTTTATTTATTAAATTCTCATTTATAAATTCTTAAAAATTTTGGATGTCACAGTCCTCATCCCTCAATTTCTGGAACTCGGACTCCCTCTCTTGAGCTTCAGCCTCTAGCTCCTGCACTCTACAGTCTAGCTCCTGCACTCTACAGTCTAGCTCTAAGATACGTTCCTCATACTCTCCTAGCATCTGCTCCTCGGCAGTAGCCTCATCAGAGTCTTCTATGGGCTGATCCTCCATAGGCTCGTCCTCTATGGGCTCGTCCTCTAGATCAGACTCCACCTCAATCTCGTCCTCATCGTTAAACTCGGACGGTGAAACTGCCTGCACAGGCTCAGCCTCTAGAGGTGCCTCATATACAACATGTATATCTCGGGGCTCCTCCTCTGCCACTCTACTAGGTACTCCCATGTCTGTCATCCTACAATCACAAACACAAGATAAACAAACAACAACTCCATTAGAATGTTAAATAAAATATAAGTTCATTGTATAGAATGAAATTATATTTCATAACACACTAAGTCTATCTAGGAAAAGCTCTACATGAGTTCTATCTCCTTTCTATCTTCTAAGTTATACTAAATTATAATCTAAGGACTCTCATTCCTAAGGTTTATAACTACAGCTCTGATACCAACCTTGTGATGCCCCCCAAATTCGGACCACTCGCGTCTCGAATTTGGTTCGTCATGTTCTAAATATCTAATGACATAAATAATATCTCGCGCAATGGAAATAAAAGAATAGATACATTTATTTGATATAATCATTCATGTCCCAAGATTTCGTAACTTAAACATCTCTTACATAGCTTAACATACTTAAACATAGTAAGACATAGCTAATACATAATCTTATTACATCATCATAATATTTCTAATCAAGTACAAGCTACTCCATAGCCTTACCCTTGCCCTTGTCAGTACCCGAGGGTCTGCCTGGCTCTGCTTTAACTGAAATATTTTTATGGAAAACAAGAATGAGAAACAAGTTTGCTTAGCAAGTAATATAACAATAAGAGGTCAATATAGTATACAATTCCCAAGGGTACAACAATAATTGATAGTTCAAGAATAGCAAGAAGCATCGATAGTTCTCAACAATAGTTGCTAAGGACAGAAAGATATCAATAAGATTCAACGCTTAATCATTTTGATATTTCAAAACAATGAATACTGAGCAGTCACTAAGGACTATGAACTTCTACTAGAATTAACAGTAATATGCTGATAATCTAACAAAAATAAGTACAACAAGTGATCAGCCTAAAGTACCTTACGTTATGCATATCATTTAATCGTACTCAAGTGCGCACATCGGTCTCCCAACCATGTAGTTTCCCCTTCAAAGAAGGTTGTTCAACTAATTCACTATAAGATTTCCGCCCCAATCAATTGGTTTGGATCGCTTTCAAATTTATGATTTAGGTCTAGCCGAATCAAATGGCGTAGACCGCTCTTTCAATGTTTATAAGAATAATTATAAGTTCAATACTCGAGATTTAAAGTTTGAAGAATGTAAACAACTCTATCTTAGCTACTGAATCATGAGGTCATAAGACATAAATCATACTTTCAATGGTTTACTCGTACGACCAATAATAATACAAGCTTAAGCAATGCTCAATAAAGATTAGGGTTATGAATTTGCATTAAAGATATAAGATTTAGATACTTGCACAATATTTAAAGTTGTGTCAGTTAGAAAACTTGCACAACAAAAGAGTATAGTTCGGATACTTGCATTCAATTATACAATCAAATGAAGTTAGGAAACTGTTCTTAATATACAAGGTTGTAAAAGTTAGGAAACTTGTCTTAAGCGTAGTTTACCAATGTAAAGCTTATCAACACTTTTCGAATCCTATCGTAATATAGTTACGTATATATGTATCTCATTAGTTACATAAGTCAAATGCATATACTTGATATGAAAGTTAAGCACATACATATGATCCTATCTTAGTCGTATGATCCTACACGTATGTCATTACATACCTTACATACACTTATCACAGAATCAGTTTGTAGGACACTATGAAACCAAATAACATAGTTTGAAATCATTACTTGATAATCATAGTTTGAAATCATTGATGACATAACATTTGGAAGTTCGTACATACTTATCGAATCTATGATTCTATTGCTAGCATGCTCATTGACATCTGGATATACCACTAAACATGTATTGCAGATTAAGATAACAATACCATCATGCATAAAGTTTTATATTACAACTAAAAGGCTTTGTCCATTCTGCAGATTGGAGCGGCCGCGCTTGGTTTGAACTAGGGAGTGGCGCGGCCGCGCTGCTCCTCGTTTAGACCAAGAAAGGGCTGCTTCTACAGAATCCAACCTCAACCCGAAATTGCACTAGGACGATGATTCATGCGAAACACACATGTCAGGACGTTTATAACTAGGTTCGATCCTATATCTCGTCTTTAACATAGTTCATTATTACTTTCACTTAACGCATTCATTTAACAAGGTTTCCCACACTTAGTCTTTATTCACATGCAATGGGGTCAATAAGTCTTAACTACATATTCTCATGTCGCCTTAGTCATGTATTTCATGTTACATGGTTTTACTTCATAAAAACTCATTCTAAATCATGCTCAACTAGTTTACAATGAACGTGGCTAGTTAGACATACATTTCAATCGTGTCTAGAGGCATATGAGACCCTATCAAAATGGTCATGAATTTCAGAATACATGCAAGGTGGTTATCAACCAAACTAGTTTTTCGATTCTTAAGTTTTCTTCAAAATCTCATGTTAAACCAACTAATCATGCAAGGTAACTTCTCATGTCATATTTCATGCTTATTTACATACATAATCCGGCCACATAAGCATGCTTAGAAGTTTTCAAAACTTAAAGGGCATATAGTTCATCAAGTTTATATTGGAAACTCTAAGTTTCTCTTAGAAGGCCATCAAAACCATTCAAGCATGCAAGGTAACTTTTATACCATCTACTATACTTACTTACATAACTATACCACATAAGCATGCTCAAGGTCATAAATTAAAAGTTACTATGTTCGTTAGCTTTTGTTCTTTAAGATAGAGTTCCTTTATCATGTTTTAAACCAAATAGGGTAGGTGTTAACAAGCAAGGCCACTTATGTCAGCATATCAGGGACATAAATAGTCATAATGAAGTTATACTAGCATGTCCATACATCAGAAACCACAAAACTGGGACTCTTCCTTTGCAGAAGGGCGCGACCTCGCCCTATTTGTACTAGGGAGTGGCGTGGCCGCGCCACTCCGGTTCCACACCAGAATACTCTCTGCTTGTGCAAAGCATCAGCCAAATTCTCAATTTATTTCATGAAATAAGCTTACAAACAACCACATTATATATATAACATGTGTACAAACCTAGCTAACATGCTAGCATCATTTCACATATCCAATTACAACTATCTCATGTTAATTTCTATGAATTGGAAATGCTAAACTTCAAAGTTTGAATAAGTACTATACCTCTTGAGCTTGAATTGCTTTTAAACTTTAGAATTCTCTCTCAAAGCTCTCTCTATATCAACTTAGCAACAAATTCTAGCAACATCAAATGAGTAGAGGGGCTCGGTATTTGTAGGAGAATTCAATACATATACAAAGCAATTGCCCCAAAGTTTGAATCAATGGAGGAAAGGAAGAACCAAAGGATTGAGGGAAGTTGGTGGAATAGTGCCCAACCACTACCTCAACCCACACCCCTTGTTATCATCATCATTATTGGCTAGCTAGGAAGTCGAGTTTGGCAAATGAAGAGTAGCATAGGCCATTCACGCGTAGAGAAGAAAGTGACACTCATTGTGGGACAAATATAATCTCAGCAACTAGAAGCAATACAGCAAAATGAAATAACCCAATACTTAGGTTATTATATATACATACACATATTATATACATAGGATAAATACACATGTATGTATACTTAGGTTTTAAATCCAATTGGGTGCATACATGGATTTTAATGACATAACAATATTACATGTTAGCAAATTGGGGAACATGTATATACATCAATATATAATTCATGTACATTTTGATAATGCCAAATTATGATTTAATTGAGTAGTGACACACCACCTTATCATAAACCTTATTATTCAATTATTTATATAGTCTAATTTAATATTTCATAAAGTACACACTAATGCACTACACATAACACATGGTCACATAAACATCATTTGTGTAGTTTATACAATTCATTAATCTTACTATATAGTTTTTATAGTACATAGTTTCTTGTAGTGTCACACTACACTTTATATAATATTGTTTGATTCAATATTGTACAATGTACACATAACATGTATTCATATAGGTCTATTTATGTAATTCATGTGACTTTCTTCCTTTTACCATATAGTTCCTATATTACATAGTCATATCATAATGTCACACTACACTTTATATTATATAGATGTAGTTACTATATAATATGTGATTACATATCGTTACACTCAGCAATTAATTAAACAAACAATAACCTTTTAATATTAATCAATTATTTAGTCATTAATATGCTATTTCTCATAATAACCATTAATTAATAATATATTATTAATTAATCATTCCACTTATTAATTTCTTCTTTAATTAATTCATCCATCATAATTCTCATCATCGTGCCACACAATGCATTCTACGAGCTTATCATAAACTCCACATTTTTCTCAATTATCATTAATTCAATTTAATTTAATTGAGTTACTCACTTCATGCCACATAAACATTTATATAAAATAAATATTTACACTTTTATTAATATTAATATTAATATTTATTCATAAAATTCATGGTTCTTACAACAACCTAGAGCAATCCTATTCTCCAAATTTTTCACAACAGTTAGAATGTTCATACCAACCTTTACCGCAATATAAGGAAACATCTAGATTGGAGGAGACTCTTGGCCAGTACTTAGAGCATGAAGAAGAAAGAAGACTAGAGGAGCTCCTTTTCAAATTTATAGAGCAAAATGAGGTTCGGATGACGAACCAAGAGGCCTTGTAGAAGAATCTCGAGAATCAACTAGGATAACTTGTCAATATTTCCCTTAATCAACCGCATAGCATGTTACCGAGCCTCATAGAATTGAATCCTACCGAGGATGGTGAAGAGAAATGTATGGTGGATACGCAAGGAAATGGCGAGGAGTTACACGAATTCTTGAAAGCAATGGAGGAATACATCCTGATGTGACTGTGGATTTCAAGGTTGGAGAAAATAGGAGCATGAGTGGGTGTAATGTCAAAAATGATGAAAATCTAGAAACCACACTCAAGATTGTTGAAACCATAGTGGACCCAAAAGAGCATGAAGAACGGTTTCAAATTTTAAAAGGCAAATTAGTGGATAATTCGAACAATGAAAGTTTCTTCGTGCCGATGGATGAAGTGGAGTTTGAGGATCGCCAATCGTCCATGTTCGCCATGAAAATCGAAGAAAAGACGAATAGGCGGCCTGAAATGGTCGTCTTTTCATATGAGCCGGATTGAAAGTAAATGCTTAGAGTCGGGTCGTCGACTTTAAAATAAGCGCTCGATGGGGGAGGCTACCCCATTTCAGTATCACTCTTCTAACCTCTTTCTTTATGTTATGTTAATAATATATTTCATCTATTTATAGTAGTTTAGTAATATCGTAGTCTATCTCCTCGCTTTTGATAGTTTCATGTTATGTAAATATACTATTTATAGGAGCGTACCTAGAAAAATTTTCATAGTAGGAATTTTTTTGAAAACACCTACATGATGTATGCTATTAAGTATAATTCTTATCGTCATTTGTGGTATACACTTATGCAATTTGGTATTCACTACTTGAAGCTCTAGCTTCTATTTATTTTGACGTTTGGCATCCTTGTGTTTTCGGTTGCAAATTTTTTTGATATTTGGGAGCTGTCGTTAGCACTCCTAAATTAATACCTTACTTCTACTCTACTATCACAAGAATGAGTATAACAATGAGCAAGGATCGATTCCACAAAGAGTGTATTATTTTATATTTATCCAATTATTTTCTAATGAATTGGGGTTTTGTTTTGAATAACTAAATTAACAAAAGTAAATTTAGAAGAAATATCAATAAGTAAAAATATTCAATTCTTCAGTTCAGTATCACCTTTTCATAATCATGGATTAATCAAGTTTTACAATATTTATCCTTCAATGAGATTAACAACCCTAGATAACTCGCGATCGCTAATTATCCAAAATTCTCCTTATGTGTAAATCTAATGCGACGATCGCCAACAAAAGATCATAACAATCATATAACTCATAACTATCAGTCTAGATTTAATTCAATAGACGTATGAAGAATGAGAATTAGATTGTTCCAAGCAACAATTGCACAATCAGGAATTATTTAACTTGTCTTCTGAAAACCTTAACAATACCCAAAAACTTATCCATAATCATGTATTATTAATTGCTACTTATGATTAGATATACATCGTTTGCTTAATATATATCCATAATCTAGCAGATGATATTTATCAGATTAATCTAACTGGCCATATCAAATTAATCAGATAGTATAGCATACAAGAAGTTTATGTAGATAATCAGAATAAATCTCACATACAAAGAAATAAACCAAGTAAACTTGATCAAACCGTTAATTGTAAGTAAGGTTCAACATCCCTTCAGAATTGAATTAAGTAGTTTAGCTTGACATGCTTTAATTCTCCAAAACTAGGGTTTTGATGAGTGTAGAAGATGATATGAGATGATATAAGATGATCCCCTTTATATTGGGTCTTACATAGTCTTTATAAAGTCTAAAACAATCACTGAAAACCTAAAAGTTTGCAATCCAAATCGTATTATGTGACGAACAAGATTTTTGTAATTTAATTTGAATATTTATTGAATTAAATAAATATTTTTCGATGATTTAATTATTGAGTTAAATAATTAATTGATGAAATTGTGGTAGATTAATTTAATTATATGTGTCACATTAGTTAAATTAATGTGGTGAATTTTTATATTCAAAGTATGTATTTAATTGAGCTTATTTGATTAATATATTAATTAATAAGCATAATATTATTCTAATTAATTTAAATAATTAATTAGAGATTTAATGATTTGCATAATTAATGAATGAGAATTTTAATTATGTGACTATGTGATTTAATGTGGATTTATGCTATTTAATTTAATTGATTTAAATAACATTATTTGATTAAATTGGGTGTGACATTAATTAACTATATAATAAGAAGTAATTAAATTAATGGGAAAGGAGAAATAAGGGACAAGCCAAACACGGCCCTAGGGGGAGTTAGCCAGTTAACCCACTAAGGGACCAACTGACCACTCACTCTACCCACTTCGTATATTACGTATATACATATTATATTATACCTTATATACATATCATATCAGTTCTATATTAATATTCACATTTCAGATAGAAACGTAGAGGGAAATACACAGAGAGAATTGAGAGATTGGAACTAGAATCCATATCATCTTCACAGAGTTTGCAAGGGGTAATTCCTTTGTCCCAGTTTTATTTCACGTACTATGTTTCCTTCATGAACATATATTCTGAGTTCCCTGTGTACGGGAAAAAAATTAGCAATTTTTGATTATATGCTTATATATGTGTTATTATATCATTATAACATGTTTTGTATTTGGTATGAATGAATTAAAATAATCAAATTCATGTAATTAGGCCTTAATTGGGTTTTCAAAATTTTACAGAGTTTTTCCATTTACGTGCTTTAAAAATTCTTTGTGAATGGGAAAATTGATATTTGTTCATTATATGGCTATATGTGTGTTCATATGTGTTTATAATATATTATATGCCATATATGCATAACTTTCAGTGATCACACCATGGAATTTTGTTGATAATTGGGTTTTCAAAAGTTACAGAGTGTAGAAATTGTACATATGGCCCATATGGCCCTTACGTACAAAATTTACATGCCTTACACGTTTATTTAACTTAAATTGATACTTCCATGTAATTTACGTTTAAACGAAGAAAATGGAAGTTAAACGAACGGATTCGGTGTTATAACGAATCTGTAACGTTGAATTTCTTATTTTCCTTCAAAACCTTACAAAATATTGAAAACAGTGAAAATAGATGCCTTGAATTGTGTAAATATGTGATTTAAAATGTTATGATCATGCTAGAAATGTTATATAATATTTCTGTTAAGTTTTTACATTATGGGTAGCCTTATAATTCATTACGTTAGTTTAATTTGGATTTATTTGGGCTACTCTGTGTGTTCATTGCGAACCAGGGAGTGCACCAGCAGGGGGACCCGCCCCAGCGGGTATAAGGGCTGTCCGGGAGCCTTTTTTTTTGGTTTTCGAGACTGTTTTGACCTCCTGTAGTAAAATAAGCATAACTTTTTCATACGAACTCCGATTAAGGCGATTCAAGATGATTCAGAAAGATTACGAGTAGACCTACAACTTTCATTCTTTAAGTTTTTCAATTTGAAATCGTTAAAATGGGTAAAAATGGCCATCTTTGTGACTGATGCGTATTCGGAGGCAATCAGAGGGCTTCGGACATGCATGCACACAAGTGTAGTGTTCTCGATAATAAAAGATGTTGTTTTAAGTTACATACATGAATATTATATGATTTAAAGTTCATGATTAATAAATTAAGTTATTGACATATATAAGATAATGTGAAGGTTCAAGTTAACAAATTAAGTGCGAACTTGAATATCATAATTGTAAAACTTGATTATGATTGTTTAAAGGGCTATACATGTGTGATATGCATGTTGTGAGTTTATATTCATGTTATGTGGTTAGCCATTGAGTAATATTATAAACCAAGTTGTAAGTCGAACTTAAGTGAATAGTTCAACAGTTAAACATAGTAGTTATGAAAACTAATCGATGTCGTATACATAATATAATGTGTAGGACGTTGAGGAAGTGAATTGTAATTATATTTGTATCTTGTGCAAGAGGCAAGTATCCTATCCCTAACTTATTGATTTAGCAAGTTCCCTAAATTCTAATTTATTCATTTATTAAGTCTTAGACTTGTGTTTCTATATCGAGTAAGCTCGTGTTCTTAATTGTTCCAGTTCGAAATTCATATTACATATTGTAACTCTTTTAAAAGAAAGATTCAGTTATACAATACTTATTCGATTGTATACTCTTGAGATTTATTATTCAAGTTGAATATCGATGTTATTGTTGAACTTATAGGACTAGTGAACCTTTATTTATTCGACTAGTCCATAGTTGATGTACGTTCTAAATTCTAGAATACTTATTGAGCTTATCCAAACCAAACTTCCTTTAGTGCGGACTCTGATGTCAAAACTGAGATGAACAACCCTGTAAAGGGGATTATTTACGCTTTAGCGTTCAAATATTGTGCACAGTATGGTACTAAGAGCTGATCCCCCTAAGTACGAGAAGTAGAGTCCATAGTCTTATGACTGTTAAAGGTTTAAAGCATAAAAACTTTACAACCTAGGGCATAGTTCAAGGTCTTATGACCCTCAGACGTTCTTTTGATTCCTGTTATTCATTCTTGAGTCAAAAGTTGAGTTTCTTTATTCAGATGTCTTTGATTCACTCGCATGTTATTATATTGTTGTCATATTATTATACTTATGGGCAATCGTGCTCACTCTTGCATAATAAGAACATTGCAGTTAAGAACGAAAGGTCCAACGAGCCTTCTATTAGCAAAGGCAAGGCCAAGGTCAACAAGTGATGAAGACTTGTTGTTTATTTTATGTGTTTATGTTTCAGACTTATATTAGAGTTGTGTAAGACTTATTTATTATTTATGTTCCGCACAGATGTTTAAGGTTAGTATGACCTGGGATTTATTTTATTTATTACTCAGATGTTGTAACCCCATAAGGGGAGGATTTAATTCTATTTATTGCATGGTTAGCATTTACTATGGGTAGATAGATAGATGATATTCGTACAGTGAACACCAAGTCCCGTGGAATTGAAGTACCCGGATTTGGGGGTGTCACATATTACAAGTCTGCCTAAAACTTCTCATCTGACGCCCCCAAATTCTCTACCTTTCCTCTAGCAGATTTGGTGCTCACGTAAATATTCTATAAGACAATAACAACAACAATAAAATTTCAGAATCTAAGATCTAAAGCTAAGGTTAGGTTTTTAACCTTTTTAGCAATTTTCCTTTCCTCCTCTCTGATTCTGCTACAAGCTTGCTGAGAAGTGTTTGGGTTTAGTTTGTGCTATTCTTTGAGTGTAAAAATCGTGGCTTACAATTACCCTTACTTAGCTTTAGATGAAAACTTAAAGTGGGGTAAAAACCCTATTTCTCTCCTTCTTTTGACAAGTAGCCTAGTTTATTAACTATGTAGGGTGTGTTGTCAAGTTATTGTGGTAAAATAAACATGGAGCAAATCTTTTGCTTGTTAAGCAAAAGATTAGTTCCTATCTCATTTTAAATGAGAACAAATAATGGCATTTTGGTCATTTTACATGTACTAAGGGTATTTTGGTAATTTCCTACCTAAATCCAAGGATAATTTAATCATTTCATGTTTTCTCTAGAAACTTAAAAACAAGAATGAACAATTATGTTTTGTTAATTTAAAATTAGGGTTTATTATCAAAATTAGGGTTTTCTGATTAGGGTTAGGGTTTCCAAATTCCTAATTAGAGTTTTTTAGAAATCTTTTTCAATTAAATCCTCAATTAATCATATATTGAATTAATATATATATTCATAATCTTATTTATGTGTTAAGTTATAATTTTCATTTATTATAACAATTAATCATTATACAACTTTTATATGGTTCTAATGAAAATTATTTCTTTATGAAAAGTTTTTTATTTTATTTTATTTATTTATGTCTTCACATGACATCTTTCCATGTTTTAGAAAAATCAATAGATGTAATGAATAATTCGTACCAGAGTCAAATATCTCATGAGTATTTAAAATATCGATATGGGATAATACCTGTTACTACGTCTTGTGCAACAACATCCCCTCATCATCATGTTAAAGGTTCTAACTCCTCCGGACGACTCTGACCAATCCCTCCGGCTACTGCTGGTTTGAAGTTTTGGTTTCCCCCTTTGTTTGGATTTCTGAGTTTTGGACAGAACTTAGCCATGTGTCCCTCCACACCACAGTTAAAACATGTGATTCTCTTCTTATTACTATTTTTCTTTTGTGAACACCATTTTAAGTAATGTCCATTTCTCCCACAAGTAAAACACTTGGTCCCACTAAAATAACATACCCCTCCGTGCTTTTTCTTACAAATACGACAACCTTCATTACTCTGACTAGCTTTGTTAGGAAAAGTGGCATTCCACTTCTTTTTGTTATTTCTCTTCGCTTGGCATCCCCTAATCCCTTCATTTTCTGGTTTATCAGTCCCTTTAAACTTAGGTGGTCCGGTTAACTTAAAGTCTAAGGTAATCCTTAGTGTGACACCCCCAAATTCGGGTACTTCATTTTCACATAATTTGGTGTTCACATCCTAAATATAACATACATCTACCTAATAATAAAATAATTGCAAAGAAAATTACAACCTTTATAAATAATAAAATCTTCCTTATAAAAAGGATTACAACTTTTCAAAATAAATCCCAAGGTTTACTCTAACCTTGACATAACATTAACTGCGAAAAATAAAAACATCACATAAAGTCTGATTACAATTTCATACAAAATAAATTAAACAAGCCTTCACTTGTTCATCTTCCCTTTGCCTTTACTTGTTGATGGGGTATCAACATTATCAACCTTAGCTGCAATGGTTATTTAATACAAAAGTGAGCAAACAATAGCTCACTGGGATACAACAATATATAAGACATACAACAATATCTTTGAAATGGTTTGAATAACTTTTACTTTCACAACGATAAAGAATTGAATAATAATTCTCTATCCACATTAAAAATTCGAATATAGAATTCGTCTGAGGGTCATAAGACCTTGAACTTTTGTCATAGGTTATAAACATTTCTATTTAAACCTTTAACAGTCATTTAGACTATGGACCTTAACTCGTACCTAGGGGGATCAGCCATTTGTACCATGTACGTGCACTACATTTAACGCTTCTGCGTGGTAACCTCCCCTAGTAAATAGGGTTGTTCATCTCAGTATTTGAATACAAGTCCGCACCAAAGGAAGTTTGGTTTGGATAAGCTTAAAAGGATAATTTAGAATTCAATGTTCATTAACTAAGGAATAGTTGAATCGACTTACAATAATCAAGAATAATTTATAAATAAAAGAATTACGAATTAACATATGCTTTAGAATTAAACTTAAAGCATTTAAAAAGAATATATAGACCTTGCTTGAACAATAAGTCAAGATCACATTAAATCATGAACTTAAATTAAATACTTGTCTATTGCAGAATAAAAAGAACAATCTCAAACAATGAATATATGAACTTAAAGAACTTGTATAAAATTTAACAAGTTAAGGGATAAAAGACTTGCATAAAAATTAATACAAGATCAGGGTTTAGAAAACTTGTCTCAAGCGCAAGCTACTAATAAAATTACGTTCTAACAATTCCTACATATATATATTTAATCACAATAATCTAAATTTGTTAACACGTAACTAATTTACATAATTAGTTAACCCATCTAGGTTAACTCATTTTTATTTAATTATTAAGTTAATAATTAATAACCACATAATTTAATTACATCACATAGGCATGCTCACATAATTAAATTAAATAATAATTATGTATTTCACATTAATTAAATTATAATTAAATAAATTATAATTTAAATATTTAATCTAATTATAATTACTCAAATTATAATTACATCTTATTTTAATTAAATTATAAGCAAATTTATAATTTATAACTAATTAAACCACATCATGCATTTACTAAATTATAATTACACAAATTATAATTTATAATTAATCATGCAAATATTGAATTATAATACACAAGATTATAATATATAATTAATCATGCATTGCATAAATTATAATTTAAAATTTGCATTCACTTGATTAAAATTAATCAACTATAATAATTATAATTTAATAAAATTATAATTTAAATTAAATCTTTACTCCAATGATAATTATTCAAAGTTATAATCACAAATTATATTTTATTAATATAATTTATTAATATTCATTTAGCATTTTAATATAGGTTTAATCATGCTATAAAAGTTATTACATAAAATTAGCTTTACAAAATACAAAAGAAAAAAAGTTTCCTTTTTTCCTGCCACCCCCCCCCCCCTCCCTCCCCGTCGGGGTGGGGGTTTTTCTATTGATAGGCCCGCTGGGGCGGGCCCTTTCTAGCGAACGCAGACAAGTTCGCGAACTGTGCAGAGAAAAAATTAATTTGACTTATTTTTTCACACCAAATTCTAATTCTAGTTCATACAATTCATAACAATTTATAGAAAACATAAACTTAAAGCTTCTAACATGATTCTAACATACATAAACATTATAACACATAATCAAAACAATCAATTTCATGATTTTTGAAGAAAAGCCATAGATATGTGTTCTTCATGAAATTGAACACTGCACTTTTGTTTTTAAACCAATTCACCCAATTTCAATCATAGTAAATCAATTCTTAAACATGGTATCATCATCTACAATTAATTTAAATAAAGCTGAACCATCAAACATGAATTCCTTTGATTTTAAAAGAAAACTATATACATACATATATATATATATATATATATATATATATATATATATATTCAAAATACTTTCACTAATTCACTGATGATCATGGACTCCTCACCTTCATCACATATATATGGACTAAACCATTAATTAAGCATAGAATTCATATCTAAACATGCTATAAACACAAATTATACATATAATTCATATTTATAAAGTTTTCATAACAATTCATATTTACAGAGAACTATCACTACGAAGAACATAAACACATAATTTCTAAAACTATAAGTTAGGATTATACCTCTTGATTAAAGCTAGGAGAAAAGATGAAGATAATGATATAAAGCTTTCCTTTGGATTTCTCAAAGTCCTCTTCTTCCTTTTCTCTCTATCTTTTCTCTGTTTTGTTCTTCTGACTAACTCTTGTTCTAAAACTAACTAACGTAAAACTATTGATATACATATGTTATACCTATATCATATATACATATAACTGACAAATAATTAACCCATATAATAAATATTATAATTAATACATGAGTTACACAATTTGAATTTAAAAAGTCTAAGGCTTTGTTTGGCAACCCTTTTAAATAAAACAGATTTTAGTGCTAAGGTATTGTTTGGTAAAAATGGATTTAAAACAAATGCAAGGGCCCTGTTTGGCAAAAGCCTTTTTAAACAAGAGTAAGGGCCTTATTTGGTTAAAACTAATTTAAAACCTTTTTTTTTATTTTTAATAAATTATTTTAACATATACTATAATGTTTCACTTTAATTAATTAAATCTCTAACATTCTAATTTAATCAATTAAAATCCAACATCAACTAATCACATAAAAATTGCCACATAATTATGATTACTCGCTAATTATAAATCATGTAACACTTAACACATAATTCATCTAATTTAATTATCTCAATTAAATTAGAACTATACTAAAAATTAATATACATCAATTAAATAAATTATTAAATATTTATTTAATTAATATATAACACTTAATTAAATCACTCCACAAAATCACATAATTTATTTATTCAATTCAATAAATAAAACACATAATTTATTTATTTACACAATAAATATTAAAATTTAATATATAAAATCTCAATCGTTACAATCTTCCCTCCTTAAAAGGATTCTGTCCCTAGAATAAAAAAAAATAAAAAAATTCTCGTCTATTACAGTCTTCCCCCCTTAAAAGGGTTCAGTCCCCAGAATCAGTACATAAGTGTTACACAAAACTAAGCAAATAATTGCAGATAAGATTTCATCATAACATCTTCGAGTTCCCATATAGCTTCTTCAGCACTGTGGTTCCTCTAGATTACCTTAACAGAAGGTATCACTTTATTTCTAAGTACTTGTTCCTTTCTATCAACTATTTGAACAGGCACTTCTTCATATGTTAAGTCTTTATCGAATTGTAAAGGCTCATATTCAATTACATGTTTATAATCGTGTTTGTAAGGTCTTAACACAGAAATATGAAAGACGTTATGTATAATCTCGAGCTCCGGAGGTAACGCAACCTCGTAAGCTACCTCGCCCACCTTTCGTAGTACCTCAAAAGATCCAATAAATCTGGGACTCAGCTTTCCCTTCTTACCAAATCGAATCTTCCCCTTCCAGGGAGATACTTTCAAGAAAATGAAGCTTCCTAGTAAGAATTCTCGGTTCTGTCGATGTAGATCGGCATACTTCTTCTGTCTGTCTTGAGCAGCAACTAATCTTATTCTGATCAGCTTCACAATTTTGACAGTTTGTTGTACCAGTTCCGGTCCCAACAGTTGACGTTCACCGACTTCATCCCAGCACAAGGGAGTTCTGCATTTTCTACGGTATAACGCTTTGTAAGGCGGCATGCCGATACTCGCGTGATAACTATTGTTGTAGGCAAACTCCACCAACGGTAGATGATCCTCCCAGCTTCCCTTGAAGTCCATTACGCAAGCTCTCAGCATACCCTCCAGCGTCTGAATTATTCTCTCGCTTTGGCCATCAGTCTGAGGATGGTATGATGTACTCATTCGTAATTGCATTTCCAGAAACTCTTGCAAACGTTTCCAAAAATTTGACGTAAAACGTGGATCTCTGTCAGACACAATCGACACTAGAACACCGTGTCAAGAAATGATTTCCTTCACATACACCTTCGCCAGCTGATCCAAGTTGTACTTTATCCTGATTGGTAAAACGTGGGATGACTTCGTCAGTCGATCCACTATAACCCATATCGCATCAAATCCCTTCTGAGTCGCTGGAAGACCTACCACAAAATCCATCGTGATGTGCTCCCATTTCCACTTCGAAATTTCTAACGGTTGTAGCAGTCCACTTAGTTTCTGGTGTTCTGCCTTGATTTGTTAGCACGTCAAGCATTTCGCAACACATTCAGCAAAGTCCCTCTTCCTATTCGGCCACCAAAAATACTGCTTGAGATCCTGGTACATCTTCGTACTCCCAGGGTGAATAGAATATCTTGAGCTATGAGCTTCGCTCAGAATCTCCTCTTTGACCTCTGGTACTGGCGGTACCCATAATCTACCTTCAAATCATAGCAGTCCCTCGTTATCGATCTTGAATTTGAACTATTTGCCATCCGCTATTCTCGTCCGAATCTTCTCTCATTCCTCATCGTGAAGTTGTGCTTCTTTCACTTTGTCTACCAGAGTAGAACCAGTAGTTACTTGAAATAACATCTCATCCGATTCCTTCGGGCACTTCACTTCCAGCTCTAATCTAGCCATCTGTTCTATCAACCGATCCTGATCAGTTAACACGTTCAGCTTCTCCCGACCTTTTCTGCTCAAAGCATCGACGACGACGTTAGCTTTACTCGGATGGTAAAGTATCTCGCAGTCGTAGTCTTTGATTAGTTCTAACCATATTCTTTGGTGCATGTTCAAATCCTTTTGGATAAAAATATATTTCAGACTCTTGTGATCTATATATATCTCACATTTTTCTCCATATAAGTAGTTTCTCCATATCTTTAGGTCAAACACTACTGCCGCTAATTCTAAGTCATGGGTCGGATACCCCTTCTCATAATCCTTTAGCTGGCGTGACGCATAGGCAATGACTTTGCTGCTCTGCATCAACACACAGCCTAATCCTTTATGTGAGGCATCGCTATATACCACGAAATTCCCCGTACTATTCGATAAAGACAACACAGGCGCAGTACTCAACCTCTTCTTCAGCTCCTGAAAACTTTCCTCACACTTTTTGTCCAAATAAATTTAACCATTTTACGAGTCAAATTCGTCATCGGAGTTGCGATTCTAGAATAGTCTTGGATAAATATTCGGTAATAACCTGCCAATCCCAAGAAACTCCTCACTTCAGACGGCGTCTTCGGCTGATCCCAATTCATTACAGCTTCAACTTTCGATGGATCCACCGAAATACCATCCTTGTCGATCACATGGCCTCGAAATTGCACACATTCCAACCAGAATTCGTATTTTGAGAATTTAGAGTAAAGCTTCTCTCGTCTCAGCGCTTCTAAGGTTAGTCGTAAGTGTTCAGCATGTTCCTCCTCGGTCTTGGAATAAACCAAGATGTCATCTATGAACACTACCACGAACTTGTCCAGAAATGGCTTGAACACCCTGTTCATTAAGTCTATAAATGCAGTTGGGGCATTCGTGAGACCAAATGACATCACTAATAACTCGTAATGACCATATCGAGTCCTAAAAGCCCTTTTTGGAATATCTTCTCTTCTCACCTTCAACTGATGATACCTGCTTTTTAAATTAATTTTTGAGAAGTACTTCGCACCCTTCAATTGATCAAACAAGTCATCGATCCTAGGTAAAGGATACCTATTCTTGATCGTAACTTTGTTCAATTCCCTGTAATCAATGTAAAGACTCATTGATCCATCCTTTTTCTTCACAAATAACACAGGCGCTCCCCACGGCAAAACGCTCAGTTGAATATACTTCTTGTCCAGCAATTCTTGTAGTTGAATCATCAGTTCCTTCATCTCAACTGGAGCCATTCGGTACGGAGCCTTCGAGATTGCAGCAGTTCCCGGCGCTAAGTCGATCAAGAACTCTATCTCCCTGTCTGGCAGTAGTCCTAGCAAGTCGCTCAAAAACACATCCACAAACTCCTTAACTACTGATATTGTGACATCCCAGAGTTTTAGAATTTATAAATGAGAATTTAATAAATAAAATTCTTATTTAAGAGATGTTTTGAGTGTGAATATGTGTATACGTGCCATATATTGTGAAATATGGGAATTGATGTGAGGAGAATGTTATATATTAATTTTAATATATATTGATTAAATAAATAATTATGTGATTATTATAGAGTAATATAATTAAGTATAATATATTAATTAAATAAATATTTAATATTTTATTTAATTGATATAACGATTTTATGTTATAGTTCTAATTTAATTGAGATAATTAAATTAGATGAGTTATATGATGAGTGTTACATGAAATTATAATTAGCAAATAACTATAATTATGTGACAATTTTATGTGATTAATTGATATTATACTTTTAATTAATTAAAATATAACATTAAGATTATGTGTTAAAATAATTAAAAGAGTTAAAACCGTTTTCCTAACCAAGGCCTTACTTTGTTTTAAATCTGTTCTGTCAAACGGGGCCTTAACTATTAAAAACCTGTTTTTTTTTAAAAATGATGTTTTTACCAAACAAAGCCTTAAGGCTTTTGGTTTCCAAAAAATTTGTAACCTATGTCTTTATTAGGGGAGTTAGTATATACATAAATATAGTATAAGTTACATGTTATGTATATATGTTATATGTATATTATATGTATAGTATTATAATATACGTTGGTTTAGAAGTTAGAAGAGTTAGAGAAAATAGTCAGTGCTAGAAACAAAAAGAAATACAGAGAAAGAGAAGAGAAAACACAGAGAAAAGATAGAGAGAAAAGAGAAGGAGGGAGAAAGAAGAAAGAGAAAGATGAAGTTTGAGAGAGTCAAACACACCACCATCTTCATCTTGTTCTTCTAAGCAAAGCAAGGTTATAATCACAATTTTTGTTTTTAAATATGTTTTTATGATTCTTCATAAGTATTAGTTCTCTTTGTTTGTGAGTTAACGAGAAATTTGTATAACCATGAATTGAATATATAAGTTGTGTTCATATAAATGAATTGTATGCTATGTAAGATTTTCAGAAATCAAAATTTGTTATAAAACAAGTTTTTATGAATAATTTGTGTTCTTAAGAAATATTCATATTTTGGTTGAGTTTAGAATGAAAAATTTATAATTACATATGTGATATATGCATATTTAGATTTTTGTATGATACTATCTTCAATAATGAAAATAATGTATGAATTTCTTAAGAAATTATTTTACAGTGAATGGTTTTATAAAATATATTAGTTTTATGAAAATATCAAAATTTGATTTCTAAAACTTTTGATTCTTGTTATTTAGATGGTTTTCGTGTTTAGAAACATGTTATATGTGTGTATTGTTTCAAGTATGTACTATACACTGTTTCAGTAGCTTGTAATTGTCGTTTGTTGGCATGAGTGGGTTAAACAGTGCCGTTGCTGCGCTATTTCTGTCCGCGTGCTGGCACAGCTGCGCATGCAGCAAGGGCAGAAGCAGTGCAGTTGTGCCGCTGGGTTTCCTCATGTTTGATACCTGCGCAGCTGTGCCGGTGTCAAGGCAATGTGTGGCGCAACTGTGCCAGTACCTGAGCAGAGGCAGAAAACTTAAAGTATTTGTACAGTTCTAAAACCTAAATTGATTTGGTTATGTGTTAACATGAACCAAGATTTGCAATAAGATATTATGAGTATGTATTTGACGATTTCAAAATTGAAAAGGAAGAAGGTGGTGAAAACCTTAAATTGTTATTAGTTAATTTATTTTAATCGAGTTAAAGGTTTAACTTAAGCTGTAAATTATTTGGTTATAATTTAGTGAATATGTTATGCAATTATAGTTTGGATAATTATAATTAGAGTCAAGATTTATATTAATCTATAACTTATTAAATTATAATGAAGGTTAGTGGATTATTTGTTTAACTTAAATTATAGCTTTGTGTAATTATAACTTAATTGATTAATATGTAATTATAATTTGGGATAATTATGATTAAGATGAATGTATAATTTAAATTGTAATTTATTTAATTATAGTTTAATAAATGCATAATTAATTATAAATTATAATTTATTTAATTATGCATGATGTAGATTGATTAATAGTTATAATTTGTTAAATTATAATTTGATTAACATAAGATGTAATTTGATTAGTTATAATTAAAGTGGATGTTTAAATTATAATTTATTTAATTATAATTTAATAAGAGTATGTAATTATTAATTTAATAGTTAATGAGGAATGAGTTAACCTAGATTGGTTAACTAACGATGAGGATTAACTATGTAATAATTAACTGATATTGTTAATTATACATAAGATTTGACAGCGAGTGTCAAACGAGAAAATAGAATAGAATTAGAAAGTATAAAGTAGTATTTACTTAGACGTTTGATAAGCGTTGCTAGGTGACTAATAATAGATGTGTATGGTAATACGTTATGTAGGATCATGAAGCAGATTATATTAAGCTATTTTTCAGTATTTGGTAATCTACGAGCTAGGCAAGTCTTTCAGTTCCTATTTTCTACGTGACCTTGATAATGAACTATTTTAAATTGTATTGCAAAGAGCATGCTATGTTATCTATGTTGCAAGCATAAAATGTGAAAGTCAATTTATGACTACATTGATTGATTTAGGAATGTTGGTTGAGTAAGGAACTCAATATTTATATTTGTTATGTGATTAAAGCATGTATGCCATGTTACTTTAAGGTTTATGAGATGTATGTTGAGCATGTTAATTATATGCTACGTGATGCATGATAACTGTTAGTTTTTGCTGAGCTGTCGAGCTCACTCTTGTAAGTAACTGTTTTTGCAGGTATAAGGATGCAAGGTAATGATACGTGCTAATTGATTGTTAAGGTCAATAGTGATGCAAGAATTATTTATTCTAGTTGTGTAATGTAATTGTTTCAAATGTAACATGATTGTTAAATTGTAAGCTGAGCTATCCGATGTATATGTATATTGCTTTATGAAGTAAGACTTTGTATAGTTACTTTTGTTGTGGCGATTTTTATATATTTGAATCAAGAGATGTAATGTAAAGGTTTCGAATCAGGGTAATAAAGAAAGATAATATAAAAGTTTTAAATATTTCATATTTTTAGTGATTGTATCATTGATTAATGATGTAGAATCTGAATAAGGATGTATTGTTAATGACCGATGTCGAGAGTTGTGTTGTATGAATTTTGGGGTCGTTACAGTTGGTATCAAAGCTGTAGGTTATACACCTTAGGTAAGAGTACCTTAGGCTATGACCTTTGAGAATAAGAAGTTAAGTTTAAGTTACGTATAATGAAAATGTGATTCTTTTCACATACGTAGATGTATAGGATGAGTTAAGTCCTAGAAATGTTATAAGAAGAAGGTGAGAATAACGAGGAATAAAACTCGAATAAAATATTGAGCTATATGAATGGAATTAAAATTCTTAAAGGAAGAGTTGTTTAATAAATAAAAAGATTCAAAGAAGAATCTTGAAGAGATATAGAGATAAGAACCAGGAGTTGTTTAACTCCGGTAATCGAGATGATGCATAACGATGAATAGACGAAGTCTATAAGTTTAAAAGCATGAATGAAATCATGGTATAACATAATGAAAGGTAGAGATAAGAAGTTTTAAAACAAAACGATAACGAGAATCATAAGGGAGATGATTATAGAATAAGATCACAGCGTGGTCTTTTTAAAGTTGTAAGAGACAGATGGTCTGTAATGTTTGTATAGTTATAATTTGAGACTATAACGAGAATGTACTATGATATAGTACGCGGTTAACTCACGAGAAGTTATAAATGATGAGATACAGGAAATCTGTATCGAGCATATAGTAAGTTATAAGCAAGATAGAGTTAAGTGGGATTTCAATTGAGAACTTATTTGGTGGCTGAGTTGTACAAACCTTTGTATGGGCAGGGGTTTTGTGCTTACATTTGGTTTATCATATTGATAATCGTTGGAATGTTGGTGTCGCGCTATCGATATATATATGACAAGAAGGTGATTCTTTTCTCATATTTATATTTGATATTTAGAAACAATAGAAAATTAGTAAGACGATATTAAGATTAGATTAGATGATCTTAAGGTTAGGCGAGTTCTTAAAACTCATACTTATGGTAAGTTCGTGACTCATAATTGTATGTATGTTTTTGAACCCCTAAGCATATGGACAGTCTCTGATCAGTTGTTTGACTACTTATTGCTAGGACAAGTTCTTAAACTCATATTATAGTGGCAAGTTCCTAAACTCCCAAAGTGTGGTAAGTTCGATGAACTATACTGAGTATAGAAAGGTTATGGTATAGAAAGCATGGATGTTATTTAAGATTGATAGAATGATTAAGTAATGATGGAGTAAAGATTTTTAATTGATGGAGAAAGTTTTATATTCTAAATCTCCTATCTTTGCTAGATTTTTGCAATTTATTGACTTCGTGCTGATGTTGCACTTCTGTTTTCTTGAAAAACATTGAATCAAATGATGGAACCAATGATTTTTTTTTAAAAATCGTGCTATTATTCACTTGTTTACGCTAATTGCTTCAGCTAGACAAAAATGATTTTAAATTCTTCAAAATGTATTTTCTATACATCATTTGATATGACTGTACAAACAATAATCGAAGAAGTTATCAATGCAGTTAAATCTAGTGTTGGAGGTGATCGTATGATTGTCAGCCCACTATGGTATGATGTAGTGTGACGACGTCATGTAATGACGAAATCCTCAACGTATCAGTACTACGATACGGTATCAGGATATTGTGAAAAGATTTATTTATTATTTTTAGTTTCCTTAAATTATATAAAAAAAGATTTATTTACTTTTAGTTTCCTTAAACGAAAAAAATATATTTATTTTATTGAGTTGGTTAAAAATATATATACATATATATATATATATATATATATCGATTGATGTCCGAATTATTGTTAGAAGTCTATGCTACTTAATTCAGCTAGACAAATATGACAAGATGTTTATGAAATTCGAGCGTTCATGGTCAAACTATGCCAAACCAAATTATTTTCGTGCGGATTCAGCTGTTAAGAAGCTGAGGTGAACAACCCTATAAAAGGGGGACATGTTATCGGAGACTATAGTTTCGAGTGTAACGCATAGAGTCGTTACGATGTACTACGTTTGGGCCCGACGTAGAGGTACGATAGGCTGGCCACATAGAGTACCGATGTGGTTTTATAGTGTGAAGTACCCGGGGTGAAGCACTATTAAACCTAAAAATAAGTTCAAGGTCTTGCGACCACTCAGCATTATTGGAATCTTTTAAATTCCTGAGTTATTTATATCGCTTCCCAATTATTGAGCAATTGTGGAAGATTCTTATTATTCTGAAGGAGAATGTAGCGAGAAGGATATTGCTTAGAAAGAAGTAGTTGTTGAACGCTTTAATCCAGTGAATAGAGATTAATGTAAAATCTATTTTGATAAATTGACATGTGGAGATTTATAGATTAAAATTTCGAGGACGAAATTCTTAGAAGAATGGGTGAATGTGATAACCCGAACAATTATAGATGGTAAATTATGTAGTATATTAATTCTACGAGTAGAATATATGGTAATGATCTTTAGTAAGGGAATGAATGAGTTAAACAAAATATATAATATTTGATATACGATTATGTTTGATTGAAAGTTATGTAATAAAACCTAAACCCTGTTGAAGAGGTGAATGGAGTAAGATATATGTATAATATATATGTAAAACTTTTTGCTAAGTTAACATGTTGAAGTTATTCAAAGATAAATATTTTTAAAGAGATTTGATGAAAACCTGAGTAAGGTAGGGTTTCAGTGATTCCGAGGACGGAATCCTTATAAGAAGGGAAGGATGTGACATCCCAGATTTTTTGAATTTATAAATGAGAATTTAATAAATAAAATTCTTATTTATGAGATGTTTTGAGTGTGAATATGTGTATACGTGCCATATATTGTAAAATATGGGAATTGATGTGAAGAGAATGTTATATATTAATTTTAATATATATTGATTAAATAAATAATTTAATTGAATTATTTATTGGGTTAAATAAATAATTATGTGATTATTATAGAGTAATATAATTAAGTGTAATATATTAATTAAATAAATATTTAATATTTTATTTAATTGATGTAAAGATTTTATGTTATAGTTCTAATTTAATTGAGATAATTAAATTAGATGAGTTATATGATGAGTGTTACATGAAATTATAATTAGCAAGTAACTACAATTATGTGATAATTTTATGTGATTAATTGATGTTAGACTTTTAATTAATTAAAATGTAACATTAAGATTATGTGTTAAAAGAATTAAAAGAGTTAAAACCGTTTTCCTAACTAAGGCCTTAATTTGTTTTAAATCTGTTCTGTCAAACGGGGCCTTAACTATTAAAAACCTGTTTTTAAAAAAATATGTTGTTTTTACCAAACAAAGCCTTAAGGCTTTTGGTTTACAAAAAAATTTGTAACCTATGTCTTTATTAGGGGAGTTAGTATATCATAAATATAGTATAAGTTACATGTTATGTATATATGTTATATGTATATTATATGTATAGTATTATAATATACGTTAGTTTAGAAGTTAGAAGAGTTAGAGAAAATAGTTAGTGTTAGAAACAAAAAGAAATATAGAGAAAGAGAAGAGAAAACACAGAGAAAAGATAGAGAGAAAAGAGAAGGAGGGAGAAAGAAGAAAGGGAAAGATGAAGTTTGAGAGAGTCAAACACACCACCATCTTCATCTTGTTCTTCTAAGCAAAGCAAGGTTATAATCCCAATTCTTATTTTTAAATATGTTTTTATGATTCTTCATAAGTATTAGTTCTCTATGTTTGTGAGTTAACGAGAAATTTATATAACCATGAATTGAATATATAAGTTGTGTTCATATAAGTGAATTTTATGCTATGTAAGATTTTCAGAAATCAAAATTTGTTATAAAATAAGTTTTTATGAAGAATTTGTGTTCTTAAGAAATTTTCATATTTTGATTGAGTTTAGAATGAAAAATTTATAATTACTTATGTGATATATGTATATTTAGATTTTTGTATGATACAATCTTCAATAATAAAAATAATGCATAAATTTCTTAAGAAATTATTTTACAGTGAATGGTTTTGTAAAATATATGAGTTTTATGAAAATATCAAAATTTGATTTCTAAAACTTTTGATTCTTGTTATTTAGATGGTTTTCGTGTTTAGAAACATGTTATATGTGTGTATTGTTTCAAGTATATACTATACACTGTTTCAGTAGCTTGTAATTGTCATTTGTTGGCATGAGTGGGTTAAACAGTGCCGTTGCTGCTCTAGTTTCTGTCCGCGTGCTTGGCGCAGCTACGCAGGCAGCAAGGGCAGAAGCAGTGCAGCTGCGCCGCTGGGTTTCCTCATGTTTGACACCTGCGCAGCTGCGCCGGTGTCATGGCAATGTGTGGCGCAGCTGCGCCAGTACCTGAGCAGAGGCAGAAAACTTAAAGTATTTGTACAGTTTTAAAACCTAAATTGATTTGGTTATGTGTTAACTGATAGTAGTGTGCATACAAGCCAATCATGTATGATGATAAAGCACATACTTTGTAAACAATCTTATTTATTTATTAATAAAATATTTATTTATTAAAGGCATTTAATTATCTACATGGTGCTGTTTTTATAATATGTAAATAACCCATAGTTTTAAGCAATGCTTTTAGAATCATGATGTTGATCATGCTAATGAGATCAAAATTCTTAGAAAGATTTAAAACTAAAATAGTTCCCAATCGTGGGATTACTAAAAAGGGGATTAGTAAATCCGGATAGATTAGTACATATGTTGCTTGCTCATTGGATGAGGATGACTGATCTCATGGTCATTTGTGTGGAGACACTAAAGCAAGTATGTAGGTGCTTATTGGAGAATAAGTTCACTGAACGTGACTCGCTATGGAATACCTAATGGAGTTTTACTCGCCTGTCAATAGGAATTCCTAATGTGATAGTAGTACATGTGATCCTTGGACTTGAGATCATCATAGTATCTTGTATGTAACAAATTATACTTTGACTAATTCCTTAAGGCCTTTTAAGGCATATATAGGGTATGCTTGGGTGTAATGAGTTACATATGGAGATAATGACTGATCAATAAAGAATCTACCACCTCTAGTAAAAGAGGAGATATGTCCTATGTGATTCGTTAAATGACAACCCAGGAATCCTTGGCCAAGGTAGAATGAAATTAGAAAGAGGTTTCTAATTTGCATTATTTGGAGTTGTGCATTTTCTAATCGAAATACATATGATTAAATAAATTAAGACTTGACAGTAAATCCATGTCTTATATTTAATTGGGACATTGTATAGTGGAAGGATTGAATTTTACGGTAACTATTAACTCACAGGTTCTTTTATGATTAATGTTGAAATATATATTATCTGGAAAGTCGTTGATCGCTAGGGAGGCTTATCCCTATTGTAGAATAAATTTTATTTATTTAAATAGATTATTAGTTTAATTTGTTTATTTAAATAAGATTAGAATTGTTCTAATTGATTTATTCACAACCGGTTTAATATGGAGAACCTAAAGGGTCACACCATAAAAAGAAGAAGAATTATTTAAGAAGAAAATGGCATGATAGTAATAATGCATTAAATATAATTAATTTAATCTATGATGATAGAATAAATTAAATAGTTTAATGTTTATTATTTAATATTTTAGAAATATTAAATATAAATTAATAAGAGGAGTCTTATTAATATTATTATTATTATTATTATTTTAATTCTAAAGGAGTTTAGGAATTAATATAATATCAGTACTCTCTCTCAATCCTAATAAAGATTAGGATATAAATTAATTAAATAAAACCCTATTCTAATTGGATTAGGAGGGTTAACCTAATATCTATATAAGAGAGTCTTATATAAGAAATAAGGGACGTGAAATTTTCCAAGAGTTGGGAGTACACATATTCTATAGAGATAGAAACAAGGGTTAAGCCAATAACCCATCTTCTTGAGTTCTTCATCTTCCTTGGTGGATCACCGTTAGAGGCCAAACATTTGGGTGGCTGACATTGATCAAGGGAAGGAGCCACTACAGAGGAATCAAAGGAATCAAAGGAGTAGAACTTGTACCTGAGGAAGCTTAGATCTTTAAAGGTATAATTCCATGTTCTCTCTTTTCTGTTATTGATAACAAGCACAAAGCATGATCATGGTTATGGGTTTGTATAAATTTTGAAAACCTAGTTTTTACGCTTCCGCCCTATTTATGTGATTTGATTGCATGATTGCATTACGTACAAACCCAACAGTGGTATCAGAGCCTAACTTTGTGCTAATTATCAATTTTATAATTCCATGTATGAATTGATGTGAGTATTGGATCGTTTTTCTGGACAAAAATCATTTTCTGCAGGTTTCTGCAGCAAACGGCGCAGCTGCGCAGCTTCCCAGTTCATTACTGGCGCAGCTGCGCCGGTCTGCAAAAACTGCTGCTTCCGTCTACATGCGCAGCTGCCCAGTTCATTACTGGCGCAGCTGCGCCGGTACCTGGACAGACCCTGAAAATTGATTTTAATTAGTTAAGTAAACTGTTTATTTAATTGATAAAGTTGTAAAATAAAGAAGTTTATTTTATCTGAAATATGATTTCAGAATGCTAAAATTAAAAGAGTTTAATTTGGATTTATTTTTGATTAAAATAAAAGAGTTTATTTTGTTTCAAAAATAAAATTTAGCAAAACTTTTGTCCATTAAATAACATCGATCCATATATGGAATAGCATTGTTATTCATGAGATGAATGGATATTTATTGATGCATATGTTGATGTGTATGATAATAAATGGGGTTGATTATGGACTATGACCAATGTGGTTGGATTTTATTTTGGATGAATGCTTGAATGTATGGGTTTTATAAAATGGTGTCTGCGTACCTCGTCTTCTCTAGTTTTATTCTCGATGTAAATTCTATCTCCTTTCTATGTACTTCCCCTTGACTGCTGATCAAGGTTTCAATTTAATTTTAAATAGTTAATGTAATAGAGATAGTTAGAATTATTTTGAAGAAATTGGAGACCAAGGAGCAAGGAGCGCGTGAAGACCCGTTTGTATGGAGCCCGGGTTTAAATGTAATAGTTACATTTAAAATTTAAATTCTTGCACTCCTAGGTTTGACCTTTTGGTTCACTTGGTGGCTCTAGTGAACCAAACTAGAATAAAAGTCCATAATCAATCCGGGTAGAATATAGTATTCTATATTGCATGCTAAATATTATATATATTATATTTTATACAAACATGCTTCGCATGTTTAATAAAATGACGCGTATTTTATATATATATGTGCATGCGCGCTTAAAAAGATGAGACAAATAATAACAAACCCCTCAAAGAAATATTATTAAGTCTGAAGCATTCAAATGATATTTGGAATATCGAACGTCGCCTTCTAGCATGATTAGTTAATAGAGTATTAAATATTTAATATGAGTTTGTTGTGCTATCCACAAGACGAGTATTGAATATTTAAGATGTTAATTAATCACATTTGATGCTTATGAAGAAAATTGAACGATCTAGTCTTGTTGTGCTATCCACAAGGACGAAAATTTTTCTTTTTGAATTTATGGAAGTGCTAGGCTGGACTTAACTTAAATTATTTTAGTTCGGATGTGCACACACATGACCATTATGATTTAAGAGGCAAAATAAAAGTAGTTACATGGTGATGTAATTGACAAGAGTTGTCTACCTATTTATTTGTATTCGCTTGTTGTGCTATCCACAAGGTTATATACATTTGAAATGAGATCCTTAATCTCACTAGCAAATCTTTAATTAGATGTTGCCGAACTATATGAGTGAGGGTAATATAGTTTGATGAAAATAGTGGGAGATACCAATTTAAAATAAAGACCTAAATTTATTTTGGTATGCAAAGTTAATAAAATGAATGTTTGCTAAAATGTTGTCTTTTCACATACAGAATTTTAAAAATGTCAAAATCACTAATCTCACTACGAAGCATACTTGATGCAAATAAGCTTACCGGCCCGAATTATGAGGACTGGCTAAGAAATCTGAGAATTGTTCTCACTGCTGAAAAGATTTCTTATGTCCTAAATTCCACTATCCCTGAATCTGTTTCAGAAACAGCCTCTGAGGAAGAGATTGCCACTTTCAATAAGTGGCAAGATGATGCATCTGTGGCTCAATGCATCATGCTCGCATCCATGAATAACGAGCTTCAGCGTCAGCACGAAAAAATGGATGCTCCTGCTATGCTGCTTCACCTCAAGGAGTTGTATGGTGAACAGAGTAGGACTGCTAGATATGAGATATCTAAGGAGCTCTTCCGATCTCGGATGACCGAGGGCACTGCCGTCGAGACTCATGTTCTGAAGGTAATCAATTTGATTGAACGCCTTGGACAGCTTGGGTTCGTCATGGATGGGGAGTTGAGTCAAGACTTGGTCTTCCAGTAACTCCCTGAGACCTTCTCGCAGTTTGTGGTTAATTTTCACATGAATAAGCCAGATGTCAGCTTACCTGAGCTGCTTAACATGCTGAAAATTGCAGAAGGTCACTTCTCATCCAAGAAGAACCATGTCTTGATGGTGGATTCTTCCAATAAAAGGAAGAGGCCCAAGGTGTCTTCTGAAAAGAAGAAATCTAAGAAGGCTAAGGGAAAAGGGAAAGAAAAGGAGCAAAAGAAACCTGAACCAGCTAAAGGAATGTGCTTTCATTGCAATGAGCCGGGACATTGGAAGAGGAACTGCAAGAAGTTTCTAGCAGAGAAGAAGCTTGGAGAAGCTTTGACTTCCAATCAAGGTTTGTTTATGATTGAAATTAATTTTTCTGAAAGTCATAATTCTACTTGGGTATTGGATACCGGCTGTGGTTCTCACATATGTAATACTGTGCAGGGACTGGTCAGAAGTAGAAAGCTGAACAAAGATGAGGTGATCCTACGAGTGGGAAATGGAGCAAAAGTTGCTGCATTAGCTGTAGGAACTTATTGTTTAGCAATGCCTTCGGGAAAATCCATTTATCTTAATAATTGTTATTATGTTCCGAATATTATTAAAAACATTATTTTAATTTCTGTATTGGATATGGAAGGTTTTGACGTTATTATAAAGAATAATGGTTGTTCTATTTATAAAGACGATGTTTTATATGGTATTGAAAATTTGCGAAATGGACTTTATACACTTGACTTGCAAGAAAATATATTTCAAATTGAACAAATTAAGAAAAGAAAAAGAGATGATATTAATTATACCTATATGTGGCACTGTAGACTCGATCATATCAATGAAACAAGATTATCCAAGTTGCATAAAGATGGGCTCCTCGAGCTATCTGATTATGAATCATATCCAACTTGTGAATCTTGTCTCATGGGTAAAATGACTAAATCTCCTTTTAGTGGAAAAGGGGAGAGAGTTACAGAGTTGTTGGCATTGATTCACACAGACGTTTGTGGACCTATGACAACAAGTGCACGGGGTGGGTATTCTTATTTTATTACTTTCACTGATGATCACTCAAGATTTGGATATATGTATTTAATGAAATACAAATCAGAATCATTTGAAAAGTTCAAAGAGTTCAAAAGTGAAGTAGAGAAACAAACGGGCAAGAGTATTAAGATACTTCGATCAGATCGAGGTGGAGAATACTTAAGCAGTGAGTTTCTCAATTGTCTCAGAGAAAATGGTATAATCTCACAATGGACTCCTCCAGGTACACCACAGTTAAATGGAGTATCTGAAAGGAGAAATCGAACACTGTTGGACATGGTTCGATCCATGATGAGTTTTACCGACCTTCCAATTTCCATCTGGGGATATGCCCTAGAAACGGCTGCATACCTACTTAACAAGGTACCTACCAAATCCTCCCCAAAGACTCCATATGAGATGTGGAAAGGGAGAAAACCAAATCTTAAGCATGTTAAGACTTGGGGTTGTCCAGCTTATGTCAAAAAGTTTGAAAATGATAAGCTACAGACTAAATCCGATAAGTGTAGACTTGTGGGATACCCTAAAGAAACCGTAGGGTATTATTTCTATCATCCAACTGATCAAAAGGTGTTTGTTGCGAAACATGCTACCTTCTTGGAGAAAGAGTTTATCCATGAAGGGGTCAGTGGGAGTAAGATATATCTTGAAGAAGTTCAAGAACCACAAGTTACCACGGACCAAAGTCAGGTACCTAACCAAGTAGAAGAACCTACTGTACCACACCATGTTCGTAAATCTGGAAGAGTACCGAAGATACCTGAGAGGTATGGATTCGTTATAGAGGATGACGATGAGGTACACATCATGAATGATGATGATCCATTGAATTACGAACAGGCTATGAGTAATAAAGACTTAGGGAAATGGCTTGAAGCCATGAAATCCAAAATGAACTCCATGTATGAAAACAAAGTATGGTCTTTGGTTTCACCACCTGAAGGTATTAAACCTATTGGGTGTAAATGGGTTTTTAAGAAAAAGACTGGAGCAGACGGAAAGGTAGAGACCTATAAGGCCCGACTGGTTGCAAAAGGTTTCAAACAAAGACAAGGAGTTGACTATGATGAAACCTTCTCACCAGTAGCCATGCTCAAGTCCATTCGGATTTTGCTTGCGATTGCAGCTTACAACGACTATGAGATCTGGCAGATGGACGTGAAAATGGCCTTCCTCAATGGGAAACTTGAGGAGGATGTGTATATGACACAGCCAGAGGGATTTATTTCAAAAGTTGGAACAAATCAAGTCTATAAGCTACAACGATCCATTTATGGGTTGAAGCAAGCTTCTCGTAGATGGAACATTCGTTTTGATGAGACAATCAAAGAGTTTGATTTTATCAAAAACGAGGATGAACCATGTGTATACAAGAAGGTTAGTGGGAGCGCAGTATCATTCCTTGTATTATATGTTGATGATATATTACTGATAGGGAATGACATTCCTATGTTACAATCCATTAAAATCTGGTTATCTAAAAACTTCTCTATGAAGGACTTGGGTAAAGCATCCTATATTTTGGGGATAAAGATCTATAGAGATAGATCTAAAAGGATGCTCGGCTTATCCCAAGGAACGTACATTGATACGATGCTAAAGAGGTTTAGCATGGAAGATTCCAAAAGAGGTCTCATGCCGATGAGCCATGGAATAAATCTCTCCAAGAAACAGGCCCCAAAGACACCTGAGGAGAGAGACCGTATGTGTAAGATCCCTTATGCTTCTGCAATAGGATCTATCATGTACGGTATGATATGTACTAGACCGGATGTTGCTCACGCACTTAGTGTAACAAGCAGATACCAGTCGAATCCAGGAGAAGAGCACTGGAAGGCAGTGAAAGATATCCTAAAATACTTGAGAAGGACTAAAGCTATTTTTCTTGTCTACGGTGGGTCTGAATTAAAACTCGAGGGATTCACGGACTCAAGTTTTCAAACAAACCAAGATGACAGTAAATCTGTTTCAGGGTATGTGTTTACCTTGAACGGAGGTGCAGTGAGTTGGAAGAGTTCCAAGCAGCAAACGGTTGCTGATTCAGTGACAGAGGCAGAGTATATAGCTGCAAGTGAAGCTGCAAAGGAAGCTATTTGGATGAAGAAGTTCATAACTGAACTTGGTGTGGTTCCTAGCATTGGAGAAGCAGTTCCCGTATACTGTGACAACACCGGAGCGGTTACACAGGCTAAGGAACCCAGGTCTCATCAGAAATCTAAACACGTGTTGCGGCGATTTCACTTGATCAGGGAGATCATTGAAAGAGGAGACGTCACCTTGGAGCGTGTAGACTCTCAAGACAACATTGCAGATCCATTTACTAAAGCTTTAACACAACAGCAGTTTGATCGTCACTTAGAGAAGATAGGTATGAGATACCATGGCGATTGGCTTTAGTGCAAGTGGGAGATTGATAGTAGTGTGCATACAAGCCAATCATGTATGATGATAAAGCACATACTTTGTAAACAATCTTATTTATTTATTAATAAAATATTTATTTATTAAAGGCATTTAATTATCTACATGGTGCTGTTTTTATAATATGTAAATAACCCATAGTTTTAAGCAATGCTTTTAGAATCATGATGTTGATCATGCTAATGAGATCTAAATTCTTAGAAAGCTTTAAAACTAAAATTGTTCCCAATCGTGGGATTACTAAAAAGGGGATTAGTAAATCCGGATAGATTGGTACATATGTTGCTTGCTCATTGGATGAGGATGACTGATTTCATGGTCATTTGTGTGGAGACACTAAAGCAAGTATGTAGGTGCTTATTGGAGAATAAGTTCACTGAACGTGACTCGCTATGGAATACCTAATGGAGTTTTACTCGCCTGTCAATAGGAATTCCTAATGTGATAGTAGTACATGTGATCCTTGGACTTGAGATCATCATAGTATCTTGTATGTAACAAATTATACTTTGACTAATTCCTTAAGGCCTTTTAAGGCATATATAGGGTATGCTTGGGTGTAATGAGTTACATATGGAGATAATGAATGATCAATAAAGAATCTACCACCTCTAGTAAAAGAGGAGATATGTCCTATGTGATTCGTTAAATGACAACCCAGGAATCCTTGGCCAAGGTAGAATGAAATTAGAAAGAGGTTTCTAATTTGCATTATTTGGAGTTGTGCATTTTCTTATCGAAATACATATGATTAAATAAATTAAGACTTGACAGTAAATCCATGTCTTATATTTAATTGGGACATTGTATGGTGGAAGGATTGAATTGTACGGTAACTATTAACTCACAGGTTCTTTTATGATTAATGTTGAAATCTATATTATCTGGAAAGTCGTTGATCGCTAGGGAGGCTTATCCCTATTGTAGAATAAATGTCATTTATTTAAATAGATTATTAGTTTAATTTGTTTATTTAAATAAGATTATAATTGTTCTAATTGATTTATTCACAACCGGTTTAATATGGAGAACCTAAAGGGTCACACCATAAAAGGAAGAAGAATTATTTAAGAAGAAAATGGCATGATAGTAATAATGCATTAAGTATAATTAATTTAATCTATGATGATAGAATAAATTAAATAGCTTAATGTTTATTATTTAATATTTTAGAAATATTAAATATAAATTAATAAGAGGAGTCTTATTAATATTATTATTATTATTATTATTTTAATTCTAAAGGAGTTTAGGAATTAATATAATATCAGTACTCTCTCTCAATCCTAATAAAGATTAGGATATAAATTAATTAAATAAAACCCTATTCTAATTGGATTAGGAGGGTTAACCTAATATCTATATAAGAGAGTCTTATATCAGAAATAAGGGACGTGAAATTTTCCAAGAGTTGGGAGTACACATATTCTATAGAGATAGAAACAAGGGTTAAGCCAATAACCCATCTTCTTGAGTTCTTCATCTTCCTTGGTGGATCACCGTTAGAGGCCAAACATTTGGGTGGCTGAAATTGATCAAGGGAAGGAGCCACTACAGAGGAATCAAAAGAATCAAAGGAGTAGAACTTGTACCTGAGGAAGCTTAGATCTTCAAAGGTATAATTCCATGTTCTCTCTTTTCTGTTATTGATAACAAGCACAAAGCATGATCATGGTTATGGGTTTGTATAAATTTTGAAAACCTAGTTTTTACGCTTCCGCCCTATTTATGTGATTTGATTGCTTGATTGCATTACGTACAAACCCAACAGTGGTATCAGAGCCTAACTTTGTGCTAATTATCAATTTTATAATTCCATGTATGAATTGATGTGAGTATTGGATCGTTTTTCTGGACAAAAATCATTTTCTGCAGGTTTCTGCAGCGAACGGCGCAGCTGCGCAGCTTCCCAGTTCATTACTGGCGCAGCTGCGCCGGTCTGCAAAAACTGCTGCTTCCGTCTACATGTGCAACTGCGTAGCTGCCCAGTTCATTACTGGCGCAGCTGCGTCGGTACCTGGACAGACCCTGAAAATTGATTTTAATTAATTAAGTAAACTGTTTATTTAATTGATAAAGTTTTAAAATAAAGAAGTTTATTTTATCTGAAATATGATTTCAGAATGCTAAAATTAAAAGAGTTTAATTTGGATTTATTTTTGATTAAAATAAAAGAGTTTATTTTGTTTCAAAAATAAAATTTAGCAAAACTTTTGTCCATTAAAAAACGTCGATCCATATATGGAATAGCATTGTTATTCATGAGATGAATGGATATTTATTGATGCATATGTTGATGTGTATGATAATAAATGGGGTTGATTATGGACTATGACCAATGTGATTGGATTTTATTTTGGATGAATGCATGAATGTATGGGTTTTATAAAATGGTGTCTGCGTACCTCGTCTTCTCTAGTTTTATTCTCGATGTAAATTCTATCTCCTTTCTATGTACTTCCCCTTGACTGCTGATCAAGGTTTCTATTTAATTTTAAATAGTTAATGTAATAGAGATAGTTAGAATTATTTTGAAGAAATTGGAGACCAAGGAGCAAGGAACGCGTGAAGACCCGTTTGTATGGAGCCCGGGTTTAAATGTAATAGTTACATTTAAAATTTAAATTCTTGCACTCCTAGGTTTGACCTTTTGGTTCACTTGGTGGCTCTAGTGAACCAAACTAGAATAAAAGTCCATAATCAATCCGGGTAGAATATAGTATTCTATATTGCATGCTAAATATTATATATATTATATTTTATACAAACATGCTTCGCATGTTTAATAAAATGGCGCGTATTTTATATATATATGTGCATGCGCGCTTAAAAAGATGAGACAAATAATAACAAACCCCTCAAAGAAATATTATTAAGTCTGAAGCGTTCAAATGATATTTGGAATATCGAACGTCGCCTTCTAGCATGATTAGTTAATAGAGTATTAAATATTTAATATGAGTTTGTTGTGCTATCCACAAGACGAGTATTGAATATTTAAGATGTTAATTAATCACATTTGATGCTTATGAAGAAAATTGAACGATCTAGTCTTGTTGTGCTATCCACAAGGACGAAAATTTTTCTTTTTGAATTTATGGAAGTGTTAGGCTGGACTTAACTTAAATTATTTTAGTTCGGATGTGCACACACATGACCATTATGATTTAAGAGGCAAAATAAAAGTAGTTACATGGTGATGTAATTGACAAGAGTTGTCTACCTATTTATTTGTATTCGCTTGTTGTGCTATCCACAAGGTTATATACATTTGAAATGAGATCCTTAATCTCACTAGCAAATCTTTAATTAGATGTTGCCGAACTATATGAGTGAGGGTAATATAGTTTGATGAAAATAGTGGGAGATACCAATTTAAAATAAAGACCTAAATTTATTTTGGTATGCAAAGTTAATAAAATGAATGTTTGCTAAAATGTTGTCTTTTCACATACAGAATTTTAAAAATGTCAAAATCACTAATCTCACTACGAAGCATACTTGATGCAAATAAGCTTACCGGCCCGAATTATGAGGACTGGCTAAGAAATCTGAGAATTGTTCTCACTGCTGAAAAGATTTCTTATGTCCTAAATTCCACTATCCCTGAATCTGTTTCAGAAACAGCCTCTGAGGAAGAGATTGCCACTTTCAATAAGTGGCAAGATGATGCATCTGTGGCTCAATGCATCATGCTCGCATCCATGAATAACGAGCTTCAGCGTCAGCACGAAAAAATGGATGCTCCTGCTATGCTGCTTCACCTCAAGGAGTTGTATGGTGAACAGAGTAGGACTGCTAGATATGAGATATCTAAGGAGCTCTTCCGATCTCGGATGACCGAGGGCACTGCCGTCGAGACTCATGTTCTGAAGGTAATCAATTTGATTGAACGCCTTGGACAGCTTGGGTTCGTCATGGATGGGGAGTTGAGTCAAGACTTGGTCTTCCAGTAACTCCCTGAGACCTTCTCGCAGTTTGTGGTTAATTTTCACATGAATAAGCTAGATGTCAGCTTACCTGAGCTGCTTAACATGCTGAAAATTGCAGAAGGTCACTTCTCATCCAAGAAGAACCATGTCTTGATGGTGGATTCTTCCAATAAAAGGAAGAGGCCCAAGGTGTCTTCTGAAAAGAAGAAATCTAAGAAGGCTAAGGGAAAAGGGAAAGAAAAGGAGCAAAAGAAACCTGAACCAGCTAAAGGAATGTGCTTTCATTGCAATGAGCCGGGACATTGGAAGAGGAACTGCAAGAAGTTTCTAGCAGAGAAGAAGCTTGGAGAAGCTTTGACTTCCAATCAAGGTTTGTTTATGATTGAAATTAATTTTTCTGAAAGTCATAATTCTACTTGGGTATTGGATACCGGCTGTGGTTCTCACATATGTAATACTGTGCAGGGACTGGTCAGAAGTAGAAAGCTGAACAAAGATGAGGTGATCCTACGAGTGGGAAATGGAGCAAAAGTTGCTGCATTAGCTGTAGGAACTTATTGTTTAGCAATGCCTTCGGGAAAATCCATTTATCTTAATAATTGTTATTATGTTCCAAATATTATTAAAAATATTATTTTAATTTCTGTATTGGATATGGAAGGTTTTGACGTTATTATAAAGAACAATGGTTGTTCTATTTATAAAGACGATGTTTTATATGGTATTGGAAATTTGCGAAATGGACTTTATACACTTGACTTGCAAGAAAATATATTTCAAATTGAACAAATTAAGAAAAGCAAAAGAGATGATATTAATTATACCTATATGTGGCACTGTAGACTCGATCATATCAATGAAACAAGATTATCCAAGTTGCATAAAGATGGGCTCCTCGAGCTATCTGATTATGAATCATATCCAACTTGTGAATCTTGTCTCATGGGTAAAATGACTAAATCTCCTTTTAGTGGAAAAGGGGAGAGAGTTACAGAGTTGTTGGCATTGATTCACACAGACGTTTGTGGACCTATGACAACAAGTGCACGGGGTGGGTATTCTTATTTTATTACTTTCACTGATGATCACTCAAGATTTGGATATGTGTATTTAATGAAATACAAATCAGAATCATTTGAAAAGTTCAAAGAGTTCAAAAGTGAAGTAGAGAAACAAACGGGCAAGAGTATTAAGATACTTCGATCAGATCGAGGTGGAGAATACTTAAGCAGTGAGTTTCTCAATTGTCTCAGAGAAAATGGTATAATCTCACAATGGACTCCTCCAGGTACACCACAGTTAAATGGAGTATCTGAAAGGAGAAATCGAACACTGTTGGACATGGTTCGATCCATGATGAGTTTTACCGACCTTCCAATTTCCATCTGGGGATATGCCCTAGAAACGGCTGCATACCTACTTAACAAGGTACCTACCAAATCCTCCCCAAAGACTCCATATGAGATGTGGAAAGGGAGAAAACCAAATCTTAAGCATGTTAAGACTTGGGGTTGTCCAGCTTATGTCAAAAAGTTTGAAAATGATAAGCTACAGACTAAATCCGATAAGTGTAGACTTGTGGGATACCCTAAAGAAACCGTAGGGTATTATTTCTATCATCCAACTGATCAAAAGGTGTTTGTTGCGAAACATGCTACCTTCTTGGAGAAAGAGTTTATCCATGAAGGGGTCAGTGGGAGTAAGATATATCTTGAAGAAGTTCAAGAACCACAAGTTACCACGGACCAAAGTCAGGTACCTAACCAAGTAGAAGAACCTACTGTACCACACCATGTTCGTAAATCTGGAAGAGTACCGAAGATACCTGAGAGGTATGGATTCGTTATAGAGGATGACGATGAGGTACACATCATGAATGATGATGATCCATTGAATTACGAACAGGCTATGAGTAATAAAGACTTAGGGAAATGGCTTGAAGCCATGAAATCCAAAATGAACTCCATGTATGAAAACAAAGTATGGTCTTTGGTTTCACCACCTGAAGGTATTAAACCTATTGGGTGTAAATGGGTTTTTAAGAAAAAGACTGGAGCAGACGGAAAGGTAGAGACCTATAAGGCCCGACTGGTTGCAAAAGGTTTCAAACAAAGACAAGGAGTTGACTATGATGAAACCTTCTCACCAGTAGCCATGCTCAAGTCCATTCGGATTTTGCTTGCGATTGCAGCTTACAACGACTATGAGATCTGGCAGATGGACGTGAAAATGGCCTTCCTCAATGGGAAACTTGAGGAGGATGTGTATATGACACAGCCAGAGGGATTTATTTCAAAAGTTGGAACAAATCAAGTCTATAAGCTACAACGATCCATTTATGGGTTGAAGCAAGCTTCTCGTAGATGGAACATTCGTTTTGATGAGACAATCAAAGAGTTTGATTTTATCAAAAACGAGGATGAACCATGTGTATACAAGAAGGTTAGTGGGAGCGCAGTATCATTCCTTGTATTATATGTTGATGATATATTACTGATAGGGAATGACATTCCTATGTTACAATCCATTAAAATCTGGTTATCTAAAAACTTCTCTATGAAGGACTTGGGTAAAGCATCCTATATTTTGGGGATAAAGATCTATAGAGATAGATCTAAAAGGATGCTCGGCTTATCCCAAGGAACGTACATTGATACGATGCTAAAGAGGTTTAGCATGGAAGATTCCAAAAGAGGTCTCATGCCGATGAGCCATGGAATAAATCTCTCCAAGAAACAGGCCCCAAAGACACCTGAGGAGAGAGACCGTATGTGTAAGATCCCTTATGCTTCTGCAATAGGATCTATCATGTACGGTATGATATGTACTAGACCGGATGTTGCTCACGCACTTAGTGTAACAAGCAGATACCAGTCGAATCCAGGAGAAGAGCACTGGAAGGCAGTGAAAGATATCCTAAAATACTTGAGAAGGACTAAAGATATTTTTCTTGTCTACGGTGGGTCTGAATTAAAACTCGAGGGATTCACGGACTCAAGTTTTCAAACAAACCAAGATGACAGTAAATCTGTTTCAGGGTATGTGTTTACCTTGAACGGAGGTGCAGTGAGTTGGAAGAGTTCCAAGCAGCAAACGGTTGCTGATTCAGTGACAGAGGCAGAGTATATAGCTGCAAGTGAAGCTGCAAAGGAAGCTATTTGGATGAAGAAGTTCATAACTGAACTTGGTGTGGTTCCTAGCATTGGAGAAGCAGTTCCCGTATACTGTGACAACACCGGAGCGGTTACACAGGCTAAGGAACCCAGGTCTCATCAGAAATCTAAACACGTGTTGCGGCGATTTCACTTGATCAGGGAGATCATTGAAAGAGGAGACGTCACCTTGGAGCGTGTAGACTCTCAAGACAACATTGCAGATCCATTTACTAAAGCTTTAACACAACAGCAGTTTGATCGTCACTTAGAGAAGATAGGTATGAGATACCATGGCGATTGGCTTTAGTGCAAGTGGGAGATTGATAGTAGTGTGCATACAAGCCAATCATGTATGATGATAAAGCACATACTTTGTAAACAATCTTATTTATTTATTAATAAAATATTTATTTATTAAAGGCATTTAATTATCTACATGGTGCTGTTTTTATAATATGTAAATAACCCATAGTTTTAAGCAATGCTTTTAGAATCATGATGTTGATCATGCTAATGAGATCTAAATTCTTAGAAAGCTTTAAAACTAAAATTGTTCCCAATCGTGGGATTACTAAAAAGGGGATTAGTAAATCCGGATAGATTGGTACATATGTTGCTTGCTCATTGGATGAGGATGACTGATTTCATGGTCATTTGTGTGGAGACACTAAAGCAAGTATGTAGGTGCTTATTGGAGAATAAGTTCACTGAACGTGACTCGCTATGGAATACCTAATGGAGTTTTACTCGCCTGTCAATAGGAATTCCTAATGTGATAGTAGTACATGTGATCCTTGGACTTGAGATCATCATAGTATCTTGTATGTAACAAATTATACTTTGACTAATTCCTTAAGGCCTTTTAAGGCATATATAGGGTATGCTTGGGTGTAATGAGTTACATATGGAGATAATGAATGATCAATAAAGAATCTACCACCTCTAGTAAAAGAGGAGATATGTCCTATGTGATTCGTTAAATGACAACCCAGGAATCCTTGGCCAAGGTAGAATGAAATTAGAAAGAGGTTTCTAATTTGCATTATTTGGAGTTGTGCATTTTCTTATCGAAATACATATGATTAAATAAATTAAGACTTGACAGTAAATCCATGTCTTATATTTAATTGGGACATTGTATGGTGGAAGGATTGAATTGTACGGTAACTATTAACTCACAGGTTCTTTTATGATTAATGTTGAAATCTATATTATCTGGAAAGTCGTTGATCGCTAGGGAGGCTTATCCCTATTGTAGAATAAATGTCATTTATTTAAATAGATTATTAGTTTAATTTGTTTATTTAAATAAGATTATAATTGTTCTAATTGATTTATTCACAACCGGTTTAATATGGAGAACCTAAAGGGTCACACCATAAAAGGAAGAAGAATTATTTAAGAAGAAAATGGCATGATAGTAATAATGCATTAAGTATAATTAATTTAATCTATGATGATAGAATAAATTAAATAGCTTAATGTTTATTATTTAATATTTTAGAAATATTAAATATAAATTAATAAGAGGAGTCTTATTAATATTATTATTATTATTATTTTAATTCTAAAGGAGTTTAGGAATTAATATAATATCAGTACTCTCTCTCAATCCTAATAAAGATTAGGATATAAATTAATTAAATAAAACCCTATTCTAATTGGATTAGGAGGGTTAACCTAATATCTATATAAGAGAGTCTTATATAAGAAATAAGGGACGTGAAATTTTCCAAGAGTTGGGAGTACACATATTCTATAGAGATAGAAACAAGGGTTAAGCCAATAACCCATCTTCTTGAGTTCTTCATCTTCCTTGGTGGATCACCGTTAGAGGCCAAACATTTGGGTGGCTGAAATTGATCAAGGGAAGGAGCCACTACAGATGAATCAAAAGAATCAAAGGAGTAGAACTTGTACCTGAGGAAGCTTAGATCTTCAAAGGTATAATTTCATGTTCTCTCTTTTCTGTTATTGATAACAAGCACAAAGCATGATCATGGTTATGAGTTTGTATAAATTTTGAAAACCTAGTTTTTACTCTTCCGCCCTATTTATGTGATTTGATTGCATGATTGCGTTACGTACAAACCCAACATTAACATGAACCAAGATTTGCAATAAGATATTATGAGTATGTATTTGGCGATTTCAAAATAGAAAAGGAAGAAGCTGGTGAAAACCTTAAATTATTATTAGTTAATTCATTTTAATCGAGTTAAAGGTTTAACTTAAGCTGTAAATTGTTTGGTTATAATTTAGTGAATATGTTATGCAATTGTAGTTTGGATAATTATAATTAGAGTAAAGATTTATATTAATCTATAACTTATTAAATTATAATGAAGGTTAGTGGATTATTTGTTTAACTTAAATTGTAATTTTGTGTAATTATAATTTAATTGATTAATATGTAATTATAATTTGGGATAATTATGATTAAGATGAATGTGTAATTTAAATTTTAATTTATTTAATTATATTTTAATGAATGAATGATTAATTATAAATTATAATTTGTTTAATTATGCATGATGTAGATTGATTAGTAGTTATAATTTGTTAAATTATATTTTGATTAACATAAGATGTAATTTGATTAGTTATAATTAAAGTGGATGTTTAAATTATAATTTGTTTAATTATAATTTAATAGGAGTATGTAATTATTAATTTAATAGTTAATGAGGAATGAGTTAACCTAGATTGGTTAACTAACGATGAGGATTAACTATGTGATAATTAACTGATATTGTTAATTATACATATGATTTGACAGCGAGTGTCAAACAAGTAAATAGAATAGAATTAGAAAGTATAAAGTAGTATTTACTTAGACGTTTGATAAGCGTTGCTAGGTGACTAATAATAGATGTGTATAGTAATACGTTATGTAGGATCATGAAGCAGATTATTTTAAGCTATTTTTCGGTATTTGGTAATCTACGAGCCAGACAAGTCTTTCCGTTCCTATTTTCTACGTGAACTTGATAAAGAACTGTTTTAAATTATATTGCAAAGAGGATGCTATGTTATATATGTTGCAAGGATGAAATGTGAAAGTCAATTTATGACTACATTGATTGATTTAGGAATGTTGGTTGAGTAAGGAACTCAATCTTTATATATGTTATGCGATTAAAGCATGTATGCCATGTTACTTTAAGGTTTATGAGATGTATATTGAGCATGTTAATTATATGCTACGTGATGCATGATAACTATTAGTTCTTGCTGAGCTGTCGAGCTCACTCTTGCAAATAACCATTTTTGCAGGTATAAGGATGCAAGGTAATGATACGTGCTAATTGATTGTTAAGGTCAATAGCGATGCAAGAATTATATATTCTAGTTGTGTAATGTAATTGTTTCAAATGTAACATGATTGTTAAATTGTAAGTTGAGCTATCTGATGTATATGGATATTGCTTTATGAAGTAAGACTTTGTATAGTTACTTTTGTTGTGGCGATTTTTATAGATTTGAATCAAGAGATGTAATGTAAAGGTTTCGAATCAGGGTAATAAAGAAAGATAATATAAAAGTTTTAAATATTCCGTATTTTTAGTGATTGTATCATTGATTAATGATGTAGAGTTTGAATAAAGATGTATTGTTAACGACCGATGTCGAGAGTTGTATTGTATGAATTTTGGGGTCGTTACAGATATCTCTTCCACCTTTGGGCTTTCCTTACGCGTATCTACTATATAGGCTAGATATCCCACACAGCCTTGCGTAAAAAGTTTCTTGGCTTGCATAACCGTCAGACAACTCGCTTGTCTAGGCGATTTGCTAACATAGAACACTAACTTTGACGGTGTCGTAAGGTTTACCGACTTCTTCTGACAGTCGATTATCGCCCCATGGTTGAACAACCAATCCATACCAAGTATAACATCGAATTCTCCAAGTTTTATCAGAATTAAATCTACCCCCAGCTCCTGACCCTTAATGTCCAATCTACAGTTCTTATAAACGCTCCTAATAGGAATAACCTCCCTATTCGCAATTTCTATGTTCAAAGGGTAAACTAACTCCTCTACAGGTAAGTCTAGGGTTTTAGCAAAATCATCAGATATGAATGAACAAGTAGCACCCAAATTAAATAATACATATGCATTTATACTATTGACCGAAATAATACCTGACACCACGTCTTTTGATTGCTTAGCATCCTGCACCGTCATATTGAATGTCCGTGCAGCGGGTGGAACAGCTTACAATGGTGCAGCGATAGTAACGGTACTGCCGCTTCCATTCCCTCCGCTCCCTGTTGATCCTGCCGTCAGCTTCTTCGGGCAGTTGCGAACCATGTGATCCTTGGATCCACATGTAAAGCAAACTCCTTTCTTCGGATTTGGGCAATTAGGAGCAATGTGGCCTTCTTGACCACAGTTGAAGCACACCCGCCTCCCCTTCATGCACACGCTAGTGTGATTCTTACCGCATGTAGCACATGCTTCAAACTTCCTCTTCTGCTGGCTTCCTTGCAGACTCACAGCAGAGGTATTGTCGTTCAATTTCCTCTTCTGGTTTACAGCGCTGCTCCCACTAGCCTTGGTTTCTATCTCATTCTTCTTCTTCTTGTCTTGGTTGAACTTTGTCACCGCGTCGCTTCCTCCTTCAGCCAGTATAGCCTTCTCTAGCACAACTGCAAATGTGTTCAACTGGAACATGGAAACCTTAATGTAGAGCCAGGGTTTCAGTCCCCGCTCAAACCTCCTTGCCTTCCTAGCATTAGTACTGACCTGGTATATAGCGAACCTGGCCAGTTCGTTGAACTTTGCGGCATATTCAGATACCATCATCCCTCCCTGCTTAAGCTCTAGGAACTGGACCTCCATCTGGTCCTGCGAACTCATTGGGAAGTACATCTAGTAGAACAATTCCTTGAAACGTTCCCACGTTATGACTCCCTCTCCCTCTCGGGTCTTATTAGCCTGCCACCAAAAGCTAGCATCCGACTTTAACATGAAAGCCGCAAACGCTGTCTTTTGGTCTTCACCTACTCTGGCTACGTCGAAGACTTTCTCCATATCCATAACCCACGTCTGAGCCTCGATAGGATTAGTCGATCCCTTGAACTCAGGCGGTCTTACTGCCTTAAATTCCTTGAAAGTCATACCCTGCACTTGCTATAACGGCCCCAAAATTCATACAATATAATTCTCGACTTCGGTCGTTAACAATACATCTTTAATCTATCTTTACATCATTATTCGATATTAAAATCACCAAAAATGCGGAATATTTAAAACTTTATAAAATTCTTTCTTTATTGTCCTGAATCACAACCTTTACATTACATCATTTCATTCAAATCTATATCATGAATCGTTACAATACAATGACTGTACCAAGTCTTACATCATAAAGTAATATCCATATACATTGGATAACTCCACTTATAATTCAACAACATGTTACATTCAAAACATTAAATACATTTCCCATAAAACATAAGTAATCTACGTGAATGTGGATCTTTATAACTCACTTAGCACGTATCCTTACCTTGAAATCTTTACCTGCAAAAATTATTATTTGCAAGAGTGAGCTCGACAGCTCAGCAAGTTCTAACAGTTTTCATGCATCACGTAGCACATAATAACATACTCAACATACACCTCATAATAATTAAAGTAACATGGCCTACATGCTTTAATTCACATAACAAATATAAAGATTGAGTTCCTTACTCAATCAACATGATTTGCTCAATAATGTAGTCATAAATTGACTTTAACCTTCATGCTGAAAACATATATAACTTATCATGCTCGCATACAACACATATAACATATCATGCAATTTAGAACAGTTCATCAAGTTCACGTAGACAAATAGAAATCGAAAGACTTGCCTTGATCGTTGTTTACCAAGAACAGATTAACAGCTTACAGCTATATGCACTTAACGTGCACTACACAATTATATAATCATGCACATCAACTATTAGTCACATAGCAATGCATATTATTTGTAATGTAAACTTTACTCTACATCCCATAACCCTTCTTATTAACCAATACACAGTGTTCAATTTGATTGTGTTAAATTTTGACTTATATCTCACTATATTTCTTTTTAGTAATATTCGAAATTCATTCAAGTGTTTAAGTCTTGCTAGGATATCTTATAATGTTCATTTCATTTGACTTAAAACACTTTTTACATTCATTAACACTTGTCACAGTATTTCGACGTTCATTCATCACATGCCCGAATTGTCTCTCTTGTGTATGCTTAGTGTGCTTATATAACTAATCTAATACAGCATTTATTAATGTTAAGCATCATTATACTTACAAAAATTCATGTTTTATAACTTAGGACAATATCTTTTATCGTCAGAAGCATACACTTGCATTCGTGCATGCCCGACGCCCTCCGATTGCCTTCGAATACACGTCAGTCCCAAAAATGACCATTTTGACCCCTGCTACTGACCTCAAATTGAAAAACTTAAAGAACAAAAGTTGTAGGTCTACTCGTGCTCATTCCGAATCATCTTGAATCTCCTCAATCAGAGTTCGTATGAAAAGTTTATGACTGTTTTACCACAGGACGTCAAAACAGTCCCAGATTAACAACCCTTCCGGCGCAGCTGCACCCCAAATAGCCTTGGGGGCAGTGCAGCTGTGCAACTGGCAGCATACTACGCGATTTTTTTTCCTCAGTTGTTGTTCTTGCAAATTTTATGACCCTTTCCTCATTCTAATCTTCATAAATAGAGTTATACACATCCAATTGAGTCCGTTTTCGACTCTATGATTTCATAACTAAACTTTAACTCCAACTACGCCATAGCATACATATTTCATTAAGAATACAAGTTCTTCATCTTTAGCATAACTTCATGAATTCAATTACCTAAAAATTGCTTATAGATGATATATAACGGAATATATATTCCCAAAAACATATATAATCAATTTTCTTAAGAAATCATCCACCAACACTATTTACAGTGAAGTTTAATAAGAACAAAACTTTAGATTTAGACAATTACCTTTGATTTCTTCTTTAAAATATCTAGATGATGTAGAAAACTTGGTTAATCTTATACCTCTTCCTTGAATCACAAAACTCCTCTTTACTCTCAACTTTCTCAGAGAGTTCTCTCCCTCAATTTTTCTCTAACTTAGCCTTGTGAAACTTAAGCGTAAGTTTTATTTCCTAGCCCGTTACTAAAACCCAAAGTCTCAGCAGTTGCAAAAAAAACCAAGGGTCTCAAGGCCATGTTTGGCTAGAACCCAATTATCCTCTTCTAATTTATTTTTTTATAATCTCCTTATTATATAATATATCTTCTTTTCTCTAAGTGTCACACTTTAACCATACTACTAAATTACTTAGCTAGCTAAACTAAATAATTATACAATTATAATATGTATAATTTTTATACTTATACATTATGAAATTATATTCATAACCCTTAACTTAAAATAGATCTTTTCATTAAAATAATTAATATTTATTCCCTTAATTATTTTAATTAACTCAAATGAATTATACAATTATAATATATAATTATTTAATTTCTTTCCTCGCATAAATTGTCTCAATACAATTTATTTAACTTATACATCTAATTATTACTTAAATATTAATCAATTTATTTAATATCATCATACTTAAATAAATTATTCCATAATAATTTTTATTGAATATTTAATTTACTCCATAAATATTTTAATTAAAATATTTATTTTATTAAACACGTCATAATAAGAATTTTATTCATTAAATTCTTATTCTAATTATTTTAAATTAACTCACTATTTTAATTAAGTGAATTACTCACATTAGTTATGAAATTTAATTCATAATACATTCATTGCCACAAGGCATAATATTCAAATTATATTATTCCATAATATAATTCCCAACTTAATTAGATTAACTTAATTACCTTTTCAAACAATTCCATTTATCTTCTTCAATAGCTAAATTAAATTAACTACTAAACCTCATTCTTCCAACATATGAATATATATATATATATATATACATATATATATATATATCTTCTATATTCACACCACATCATATACTTTATAATATATAACACATATATACACATATCCAAACTCAAAATATCTCGTAATAAGAATTTTATTTATTAAACTCTTATTCTAATAATTTTTGAAAATTCGGGTTGTCACATCATTCCCTCCTTATAAGAATTCGGTCTTCGGAATCACCGAAATCCTACCTTACTTAGGTTGTCATCAAATCTCTTTAAAAACATTTATCGTTGAATAACTTTAACGTATTACCTTAATATAGGTTTGATATATATATATATTCTACTACATTTAGTTCTTCAACAAATTCTTAGGTTTTATTTCAAAACCTTCAATTAAACACAATTATGTTTCAAATATTATATATTCTCTAACTCGTTCATTTTCTTTCTAAGGATCATTGCCATATACTTTACCCGACGAAGTCATATACTTCATAATTCACTATCTTATAAGTATTCGGGTTATAACATTCACCCATTCTTCTAAGAATCTCGTCCCCAAAATTTTTATTTATTAATCTTCGTTCATTCAATCTATCAAAATAAATTTTACTTTAATCTTATACACTGGATTGTTTGCGTTCTACAACTACCACTTTCTAAAAAACATCCTTCTTGCCACATTCTCCTTCAGAATAATAAGAATCTTCCACAATTGCTCAATAATTGGGAAGCGATATAAATAACTCAGGAATTTAAAAGATTCCAATAATGCTGAGTGGTCACAAGACCTTGAACTTTATTTTTAGGTTTAACAGTGCTTCACCCCCGGTACTTCACACTATAAAACCACATTGGTACTCTAGGTGGCCAGCCTATCGTACCCATACGTCGGGCCCAAACGTAGTACATTGTAACGACTATATGCGTTACACTCGGAACTATTGTCTCCGATAACATGTCTCCTTTTATAGGGTTATTCACCTCAGCTTCTTAACATCTGAATCCACACCAAAATAATTTGGTTTGGCATAGTTTGACCAAGAACGCTCGAGTTTCATAAACATCTTTCAATATTTGTCTAGCTGAATCAAGTAGCATAGACTTTTAATAATAATTCGAACATCAATCGAAATATATATATATATATATATATATATATATATATATATATTTCAACCAACTCAATAAAATAAATATATATATTTTTTCGTTTAAGGAAACTAAAAGTAAATAAATCTTCTTTTTTTATATTGTTTAAGGAAACTAAAAATAATAAATAAATTTTTTCACAATATCCTGATACTGTATCGTAGTACTGATACGTTGAGGATTTCGTCATTACATGACGTCGTCATACTACATCATACCATAGTAGGCTGACGCTCATACGATCACATCTAACACTAGGTTTAACTGCATTGATAACTTCCTCGATTATTGTTTGTACATCATATCAAATGATGTATAGAAAATATATTTTAAAAAATTTAAAATTATTTTTGTTTAGCTGAAGCAATTAGCGTAAACATGTGAATAATAGCACTATTTTTAAAAAAAAAACATTGATTCCATCATTTGATCCAATGTTTTTCAAGAAAACAGAAGTGCAACATCAACACGAAGTCAATAAATTTTAAAAATCTAGCAAAGCTAGGAGATTTAGAATATAAAACATTCTCCATCCATTAAATCTTTACTCCATCATTACTTAATCATTCTATCAACCTTAAACAACATCAATGCTTCCTACACCATAACTTTTCTATACCTAGTATAGTTCATCAAACTTATCACACTTTGGAAGTTCAGGAACTTGCCACAATAATATGAGTTTAAGAACTTTTCTTAGCAATACGTAGTCAAAGAACTGATCAGAGACTGTCCATATGCTTAGGGGTTCAAAACATACATACGATTATGAGTCACGATCTTACCATAAGTATGAGTTTTAAGAACTCGCCTAACCTTAAGATCATCTAATGTAATTATAATACCATCTAATCTAATCTCTATTGACTCTAACTATCAAATATAATATGAGAAAAGAATCACCTCTTCGTCATATATATATCGATAGCGTGACACCAACATTCCAATGATTATTAATATGATAAGTCAAGTGTAAGTACAAAACCCTGCCCATACAAATATTTGTACAACTCAGCCACCACATGAGTCCTCAGTTGAAATCCCACTTAACTCTATCTTCTTCTTAACTTCTCGCTCTATACTCGATATAGATTTCCTGTATCTCATCATTTATAACTCCTCGGGAGTTAATCTCGTACCATATCATAGTACATTCTCGTTATAGTCTCAAACTATAACTGTGCAATCATTACAGACCATCTGTCTTTTACAACTTTAAAAGATTACCCGTGACCTTATTTTATAATCATCTCCCTTATGATTCTTTCTTATCTCCTTATCGTTTTGTTTTAAAACTTCTTATCTTTTCCTTTCATCATGTTATATCATGACTTCATTATGCTTTTAATCTTATAAACTTTGTCTATTCATTGTTATTCGTCATCTTTATTACTGGAGTTAGGTAACTCCTGATTCTCATCTTCATATCTCTTCAAGATTCTTCTTTGAATCTCCTTGTTTATTTATTAACTCTTCTTTTAAGAATTTCTAACTTCGTTCATAAAGTTCTACATTTTATTCGAGTTTTATTCCTCGTTATTCTTACCTTCTTCTTATAATATTTCTAAGACTTAACTTATCCTATACATCCACATATGTGAAAAGAATCACCTTTTCGTTATACGTAACTTAACTTCTTATAACCTAAGGTACTCTTATCTAAGGTGTATAACCTGGCTTTGATACCAACTGTAACGACCCAAAAATTCATACAATATAATTCTCGACTTCGGTCGTTAACAATACATCTTTAATCTATCTTTACATCATTATTCGATATTAAAATCACAAAAAAATGCGAAATATTTAAAACTTTTATAAACTTCTTTCTTTATTGTCCTGAATCGCAACCTTTACATTACATCTCTTTGATTCAAATCTATATTATGAATCGTTACAATACAATGACTGTACCAAGTCTTACATCATAAAGTAATATCCATATACATTGGATAACTCAACTTATAATTCAACAACATGTTACATTCAAAACATTAAATACATTTCCCATAAAACATAAGTAATCTTCGTGAATGTGAATCTTTAAAACTCACTTAGCACGTATCCTTACCTTGAAATATTGACCTGCAAAAATTATTATTTGCAAGAGTGAGCTCGATAGCTCAGCAAATTCTAACAGTTTTCATGAATCACGTAGCACATAATAATATACTCAACATACATCTCATAATAATTAAAGTAACATGGCCTACATGCTTTAATTCACATAACAAATATAAAGATTGAGTTCCTTACTAAATCAACATGCTTTGCTCAATAATGTAGTCATAAATTAACTTTAACCTTCATGCTTACAACATATATAACTTATCATGCTCGCTTACAACACATATAACATATCATGCAATTTAGAACAGTTCATCAAGTTTACGTAGACAAATAGGAACTGAAAGACTTGCCTTGATCGTTGTTTACCAATATCAGATTAACAGCTTACAGCTATTTGCACTCAACTATTAGTCACATAGCAACGCATAGTATTTGTAATGTAAACTTTACTCTACACCCCATAACCCTTCTTATTAACCAATACACAATGTTCAATTTGATTGTGTTAACTTTCGACTTATATCTCACTATATTTCTTTTTAGTAATATTCGAAATTCATTCAAGTGTTTAAGTCTTGCTAGGACTACTTATTAGTTTTATATTAACCCCATTTCATATCTTATAATGTTCATTTCATTTGACTTAAAACACTTTTTACATTCATTAACACTTGTGACAGCGTTTCGACGTTCATTCGTCACTTTCCCGAATTGTATCTCTTGTGTATGCTTAGTGTGCTTATATAACTAATCTAATACAATATTTATTAATGTCAAGCATCATTATATTTATTAACATTCATGTTTTATAACTTAGGACAACATCTTTTATCGTCAGAAGCACTACACTTGCATTCGTGTATGCCCGACGCCCTCCGATTGCCTTCGAATACACATCAGTCCCAAAAATAACCATTTTGACCCCTGCTACTGACCTCAAATTGAAAAACTTAAAGAACAAAAGTTGTAGGTCTACTCGTGCTCGTTATGAATCATCTTGAATCTCCTCAATCGGAGTTCGTATGAAAAAGTTATGGCTGTTTTACCACAGGAGGTCAAAATAGTCCTAGACTAACAACCCTTCCGGTGCAGCTGCGCCCCAAAAAGCCTTGGGGGCTGCGCAGCTGCGCCACTGGCAGCATGCTACGCTATTGTTTTTCTCCCAGTTGTTGTTCTTGCGAATTTTCTGACCCTTTCCTCCTTCTAATCTTCATAAATTGAGTTATACACATCCAAATTGAGTCCGTTTTCGACTCTATGGATTCGTGAAACACTGAACTACTCATCTACATAATAACTATAACATTTCAAAAACATTAACAATTCATTTTAAGGGTTCCAATTCAGTGTTCATGCTAATTTTTCATGTTTTACATATATTTAGCGAATTCATTCACTACGAATTCGTTTTACATCCGTTTTTACTCGTTCCACTTGTGTTGTTTTTGTTTTTTCGAGTACTAGCATAATACATCATCAATTTAAGGTTTTCATCATGATTTAATAACTAAACTTTGACTCCAACTACGCCATAACATACATATTTCATTAAGAATACAAGTTCTTCATCTTGAGCATAACTTCATGAATTCAATTACCTAAAAATTGCTAATAGATGATATATAACAGAATATATATACCCAAAACATATATAATTAATTTTCTTAAGAAATCTTCCACCAACACTATTCACAGTGAAGTTTAATAAGAACAAAACTTTAGATTTAGACAATTACCTTTGATTTTTTCTTTAAAATATCTAGATGATGTAGAAAACTTGGTTAATCTTATACCTCTTCCTTGAATCACAGAACTCCTCTTTACTCTCAACTTTCTCAGAGAGTTCTCTCCCTCAATTTCTCCCTAACTTAGCCTTGTGAAACTTAAGTGTAAGTTTTATTTCCCAGCCCGTTACAAAAATCCAAAGTCTCAGCAGTTGCAAAAAAAACCAAGGGACTCAAGGCCATGTTTGGCTAGAACCCAATTATCCTCTTCTAATTTATTTTTTTATAATGTCCTTATTATATAATATATCTTCTTTTCTCTAAGTGTCACACTTTAACCATACTACTAAATTACTTAGCTAGCTAAGCTAAATAATTATACAATTATAATATGTATAATTATTGTACTTATACATTATAAAATTATATTCATAACCCTTAACTTAAAATAGACCTTTCCATTAAAATAATTAATATTTATTCTCTTAATTATTTTAATTAAATCAAATGAATTATACAATTATAATATATAATTATTTAATTTCTCAATACAATTTATTTAACCCATACATCTAATTACTACTTAAATATTAATCAATTTATTTAATATCATCATACTTAAATAAATTATTCCATAATAATTTCCATTGAATATTTATTTTACTCCATAAATATTTTAATTAAAATATTTATTTTATTAAACACGTCATAATAAGAATTTTATTCATTAAATTCTTATTCTAATTATTTTACATTAACTCACTATTTTAATTAAGTGAATTACTCACATTAGTTATGAAATTTAATTCATAATACATTCATTGCCACAAGGTTTAATAATCAAATTATATTATTCCATAATATAATTCCCAACTTAATTAGATTAACTTAATTCCTTTTTCAAACAATTCCATTTATCTTCTTCAATAGTTAAATTAAATTAACTATTAAACCTCATTCTTCCAACATATTAATATATATATATATATATATATATATATATTCTATATTCACACCACATCATATACTTCATAATATATAACACATATATACACATATCCAAACTCAAAACATCTCGTAATAAGAATTTTATTTATTAAATTCTTATTCTAATAATTTTTGAAAATTCGGGTTGTCACACTTACGGCTGATTCGCAAGAGCTCCTGTCAACAGGTTCACCAACTGCTGAACTGAGTTGGGATTCATCCCATCATTGTTATTGTTCTTTGAACCATCGGGGTTTTGACACGTTGGGCTTCTTCTAGGAGGCATTTTCTATTAAGAAAATATTATTATTAGACCCTTTATTCAACTATTAAGTATTCAAGTTCATACTTAAACGTTTTAAACAATTCAGTTCACATAGAACACATAGCACATCAATAAACTTCTTTTATTCATTACTCGTAAAAAAACAACATCAATTAGATAGCATTTCTGCTATTTACATCATCTTTCTTGAACTGAAAAAGTTGCAAGATTACATAATTAACTTATCCCATTCTTATCTCAAATTATGGGATTTACATTATTTAATACAAAAAAAACACATAAATAAAAGCTCTACTGCCTAGGCATATTAAGGTGTCACACAGCCTTTCCGCGTTCCTCTTCCATCACCCGAAACACCATCCTTCGGTCCACCACATACCATGGAAAACCTTGGAACTGAGCTGGGTAATAGAAAACACGATCCTGGGCCCTATCTATAAACGTGTGGAAAGCATACTCTGTCTCCCTCAGCTTTGCCCTCTTGGCTTCAACCTCGTCTTCAGCTCGATCGGCTCGTTGAGTAGCCCTTAAGCTTATCTCTTCAGCTCTGGCTCTCTTCCTCGACTCCTCCTGGATGTCCTGCTTCAGCTTCTCCATTTCAGCTCGAGCAGCATCTCTATCATTCTCCATGTGTATCAGGTTTCACTGTGCATCTCCTAGGTCACTTGCCATATCCTCGATCGTCTCGTCTCGCTGCTGGATAGTTTCCTCGAGCTCTCCGACTCGTCCATGAAGCTTCACGTTACTGTCGTAGACTGTCTCGTACATCTTAGCACTAGTAGAGTGAGGTGGGAATTCCTCTTCGGGATCCTCTTCCTCCTCTTCAGACTCGTCCTCATCCTCCTCCTCTGGAATAGGTGTCAGCTCACGCTCCCGACCAGCTATGGTGATCACTGGAGATGGCTCTCTCCTAACCAGCTGCTCCCAGACAACATGGATGTCTCAGGGCTCCTCCTCTCTAGGCACCTGAGGTATATCCTCTCTAGCCTGACTAGGTTCTCCAACGTTCGTCATCCTGACAAAAGAATTTTAAAGTTCATTATTACGTGATATCAAGTCGTCACTCTTCGAATACTATAACGTAACCACATAGCACATAAAGTAGTTTATTATCTTTACCTATCACATCTATCTTTTCGATCTTACTATAAGGCTACTACCTAAGGTTTTCCCCCACCTATGGTTCATAACCTACTGCTTTGATACCAACCTGTGACACCCCCAAATCTGGGTACTTCATTTCCACATGATTTGGTGTTCACTTCCTAAATATATCATACATCTACCCAATAATAAAATAATTGCAAAGTAAATTACAACCTTTATAAATAATAAAATCTTCCTTATAAAAAGGATTACAACTTTTCAAAATAAATCCCAGGGTTTACTCTAACCTTGACATAACATTAACTGCGGAAAATAAAAACATCACATAAAGTCTGATTACAATTTCATTCAAAATAAATTAAACAAGTATTCACTTGTTCATCTTCCCTTTGCCTTTACTCGTTGACGGGGCATCAACATTATCAACCTTAGCTGCAATGGTTATTTAATGCAAGAGTGAGCAAACAATAGCTCACTGGGATACAACAATATATATGACATACAAGAATATCTTTGAAAAGGTTTGAATAACTTTTACTTTTACAACGATAAAGAATTGAATAATAATTCTCTATCCACATTAAAAATTAAAAATATAGAATTCGTCTGAGGTTCATAAGACCTTGAACTTTTGTCCTAGGTTATAAACATTCCTATTTAAACCTTTAACAGTCATTTAGAATATGGACCTTAACTCGTACTTAGGGAGATCAGTCCCTTTGTACCATGTACGTGCTCTACATTTAACGCTTCTGCGTGGTAACCTCCCCTAGTAAATAGGGTTGTTCATCTCAGTATTTGAATACAAGTCTGCACCAAAGGAAGTTTGGTTTGGATAAGCTTAAAAGGATAATTTAGAATTCAACGTTCATCAACTAAGGAATAGTTGAATCGACTTATAATAATCAAGAAATAATTCATAAATAAAAGAATTACGAATTAACGTATGCTTTAGAATTAAACTTAAAGCATTTAAAAAGAATATTGCTTGAACAATAAGTCAAGATCACATTAAATCATGAACTTAAATTAAATACTTGTCCATTGCAGAATAAAAAGGACAATCTCAAACAACGAATATATGAACTTAAAGAACTTGTATAAAATTTAACGAGTTCAGGGATAAAAGACTTGCATAAAAATTAATACAAGATCAGGGTTTAGAAAACTTGCCTCAAGCACAAGCTACTAATAAAATCACGTTCTAACAATTCCTACACATATATATTTAATCATAATAATCTAAATTAGTTAACACGTAACTAATTTACATAATTAGTTAACCCATCTAGGTTAACTCATTTTTATTTAATAATTAAGTTAATAATTAATAACCACATAATTTAATTACATCACATAGGCATGCTCACATAATTAAATAAAATAATAATTATGTATTTCACATTAATTAAATTACAATTAAATAAATTATAATTTAAACATTTAATCTAATTATAATTACTCAAATTATAATTACATCATATTTTAATTAAACTATAAACAAATTTATAACTAATTAAACCACATCATGCATTTACTAAATTATAATCACACAAATTATAATTTATAATTAATCATGCAAATATTGAATTATAATACACAAGATTATAATATATAATTAATCATGCATTACATAAATTATAATTTAAAATTAGCATTCACTTGATTAAAATTAATCAACTATAATCATTATAATTTAATAAAATTATAATTTAAATTAATCCTTTACTCTAATGATAATTATTAAAAGTTATAATCACAAATTATATTTTATTAATATTCATTTAGCATTTTAATATAGGTTTAATCATGCTATAAAAGTTATTACATAAAATTAGCTTTACAAAATACAAAAGAAAACAAGTTTTCTTTTTCCCTGCCACCCCCCCCCCCCCCCCCCTCGCCGGGGCGGGGGTTTTCCTTTTGATAGGCTCGCTGGGGCGGGGCCCTTCCAGCGAACGCAAACAGGTTCGCGAACTGTGCAGAGAAAAAACCAATTTGACTTATTTCTCCACACCAAATTCTAATTATAGTTCATACAATTCATAACAATTTATAGAAAACATAAACTTAAAACTTCTAACATGATTCTAACATACATAAACATTATAACACACAATCAAAACAATCAATTTCATGATTTTTGAAGAAAAGCCATAGATAAGTGTTCTTCATGAAATTGAACACTACACTTTTATTTTTAAACCAATTCACCCGAATTTCAATCATAGTAAATCAATTCTTAAACATGCTATCATCATCTACAATTAATTTAAATAAAAATGAACCATCAAACATGAATTCCTTTGATTTTAAAAGAAAACTATATACATATATATATATATATATATATTCAAAATACTTTCACTAACTCACTGATGATCATGGACTCCTTACCTTCATCACATATATATGGACTAAACCATTAATTAAGCATAAAATTCATATCTAAGCATGCTATAAACACAAATTATACATATAATTCATATTTATAAAGTTTTCATAACAATTCATATTTACAGAGAACTATCACTACGAAGAACATAAACACATAATTTCTAAAACTATAAGTTAGGATTATACCTCTTGATTAAAGCTAGGAGAAAAGATGAAGATAATGGTGTAAAGCTTTCCTTTGGATTTCTCAAAGTCCTCTTCTTCTTCTCTCTTCTTCCTTTTCTCTCTATCTTTTCCATGTTTTCTTCTTTAGACTAACTCTTGTTCTAAAACTAACGTAAAACTATTGATATACATATATTATACATATATCATATATACATATAACTGACAAATAATTAACCCATATAATAAATATTATAATTAATATATGAGTTACACAGTTTGAATTTAAAAAGTCTAAGACTTTGTTTGGCAACCCTTTTAAATAAAACAGACTTTAGTGCTAAGGCATCGTTTGGTAAAAATGGATTTAAAACAAATGCAAAGGCCTTGTTTGGCAAAAGCCTTTTAAAACAAGAGTAAGGGCCTTGTTTGGTTAAAACTAATTTAAAACCATTTTTTTTTATTTTTAATAAATTATTTTAACACATACTTTAATGTTACACTTTAATAAATTAAATCTCTAACATTCTAATTTAATCAATTAAAATCCAACATCAACTAATCACATAAAAATTGCCACATAATTATGATTAATCGCTAATTATAAATCATGTAACACTTAACACATAATTCATCTAATTTAATTATCTCAATTAAATTAGAACTATACTAAAAATTAATATACATCAATTAAATATTCATTTAATTAATATATAACACTTAATTAAATTACTCCACAAAATCACATAATTTATTTATTCAATTCAATAAATAAATCACATAATTTATTTATTTACTCAATAAATATTAAAATTTATTATATAAAATCTCAATCGTTACACTTAGAGTATTGGGTTCGATTGGTGGTGGGTTCTCTGGCTTCCCCTGTAAAGCTCCTCGCAACAGGTTTACCAACTGTTGAGTTGGGTTTGCCTCTATTTGTTCCGCATTAGTTTCTGCTTGTGATCTCCCGTGTGATGCCATTTACCTAACAATAACAAATAACTCGGTTAAACGAATAGAGTTTGTACGTCACATACTTGACTAGTGTTTATATATTATCACTAGCTTCCCTGAAAAATACATTGACAATACTATAAACATATAGATTACCGTTCATCTTATAGTTACTGCTATCCATATCCTTTTATTACAATTAGAAAGTTAGGATTTATTACTATTCCTTAAATTATACCAAAGTTTGAAACTTATATACTACACACAGATGTATATTCATATATGTATATATAGATTCATTCATAAGATATCCATTTATTACTCTAAGTTTTACATTGCCACTCGACTCACATCTTCTCAACCAGTTCCCTAAACATGTCCTACTCTTCTGCTTAATATAATCCTAAATCAAATATAAGTCTCTCTCTTCACTTAGTTCCACTCCGGTATTCTTCATGAGCATTCTCTAAGTCTACCATAGGTTTGTCTTTTACAGCTTCAAATACTATTCTTTAAGCTACTTCCATTAGCACTTCTCGTATCCTATCCTCTGGATCATTCCCTCTCAGCCCAACTGATTCTGGTTCAGACACCAGCTCGAACAGAACGACCAGTTCCTCACTCCCTTATGTGAATATTCTTAAATTCTAATTTTTGATCAACTATATTACTCAACTAGCACCTAATATACATTGTATACACATAGCAAACAATAGTTTTCTTTAAGTTAGTTTTTTATCTTATTTTACGATGAATTTCCTCAATTTATATCCTATAAACTCTTTTTGAGTTTATGTTTTCACTAACTTTTCTACTACTCTTATTCTTCTAAGGTTATAGCCTAAGGTAACCCTACCTAATGTTTATAACCCACAACTCTGATACCAAATTATGACGCCCCCAAATTCTCTACCTTTTCCTCTAGCAGATTTGGTGCTCACATAAATATTCTATAAGACAATAACTTCTATAAATCCAAAATTCACAGTATCCCAATCAGTTAAGAGTTCTCGTCAGAAGTGTGGTTGAACAGATCAACCCGGGTGGCTAAGTTTATGTGACTGACAGTAACTCGTAATAGGTGTGGTTGAACAATCAACCTTGGTGGCTAAGTCTATATGACTGACAGTAACTCGTAATGTGTGGGGTTTGGCAGATCAAATCTCAGTATATATATGTGAAAAATCTCTGAACTATATGTTCATTCAATTGAGATTAAGTGTGAGTAAAATATATAACGTGTTTAAAACTTGCTGAGCTTTTTGTAGCTCATCCTTACAATTATTCTTTTCCTTTGCAGCTTTAGCTGACCTATCCAAAGTTTTAGAGTTCAATCATATAGATGGAACAACTCGGTTAATATAAATTTTGGTTATATCCTTGGGAACTCTGATGTAATAGTAAGTTTGGAATTATTGTAAACCAATTTAAGAATATGTAATATATTATTATCTTTTATCAATTGCTTAGTTTTTTTTACATTTCTAGAACACAGGAAGAAGTACAGTATCTATATGAATTATACAACTGAATGAGGGTATTGAATGATCTTGGAAGTTCTGTAAGCACTGAGGTCACTCCTCAGTTTCAAGAACAATCTTATAATTTGTACTGTGAATGTCAGATAGATAGGAATTATTGATATACAAGAAATATTTGTAAGATCATAAATCTATACATCCAAGTGAGGGTATCCAGATATGATAAATGTTCTGGTGAGAACTCTTAACTGATTGGGATACTGTGAATTTTGGATTTATAGAAGTTATTGTCTTATAGAATATTTACAGTGAGCACCAAATCTGCTACAGGAAAGGTAGAGAATTTAGGGGAGTCACATCCCAAAACTCAAAATTACTGTTTTCTTTCTGTCAATCTCGCTGGGGCGTATTTTCCTTCATAAAAACTCGTCGGGGCAAAGTTTGGCAGAGAAAACTCACCGGGGCTAAGTTTTACTTCATAAAATCTCGCCGGGCTGAAGTTTGGCAGGGAAAAACTCGCCGGGGCCAGTTTTTAGCCTGGCAAATCTTGCCTAGGCGAGGTTCCAATTTGTGCTGCGACATCCTTTGGTAAAATGAGCATAACTTTTGATCTATGATAATTTATGGGGCGTGCTACCTATTAAATTGAAGCTCTTGACGAGATCTACAACTTTCATTCTTTGAGCATTAACAGATTCTGATTGGATCAAGGTTGAAATCGGCTCCAAGTGACTGCTATGTAAATTGCAATTTCCAAACATTGAGGTTTCAACTTCTGCTTGGTAAAAAGGTCATAACTTTTTCATATGAACTCCGATTGGAAGGATTCAAGATGTTATGAAAAGCTAAGGAATAGCTCTACAATAATATCTAAGTCCCAAACCAAGACCATGAATCCAACTTAGCATTAAAAACCCAACAATCTTCTCGTTTGAGCTCCCTTTCGACCTGAAACCCATAAACAAACTTATTAAGCCCTTGTTAACAACCAAACATGCAATAGACTACGCATAAAGAAATCAAAATAAATGAATATCATGTACTCGTCAAATTCCTCCACAATTAGCTTTTACACATTTTCGTGTAAACCAAACCCAAGGCTATGTTATCATTCACATAATTCTATCCAACCATAGTATCAAAAAGTTCAAGTTAAAATTCATGAATATCAATACTTATCAACAGAAACCTGATTAGCATCTCATTAATCAATTCATGACTACTAACCTTATCACCGCACCAATAAATTTCATCAAATAGAACTGTATCCACATAAGTATCTATACCACAATCCACATACTCACCCAACTTAGTTATCATGGAGCAAAAACCGCACACACTAACTCATAACTCAAAACAAATTTTCCTGCACTTTGCCTGCTTTTCGTAGAACCTGCTTTATATCCCAGATGATTATATTTTGATGTTTTCTTGTATTCTTCCTTATCTTGACATGTACAATGTCTCTTTTTCTTAGGATTTTTAGTGCTACTCATATAACGAACTTTCCACCAACGACTCCCAAACCAGATGGTCTTATGGCGCTGGGTGTAAAGACACCCCTAGGGCTTACTTATTCAAGTAACAAAAGCCACAAAAGTTGACTAGTCAAGCTACTTTTATCCATCACACTTTTCAGCATGAATACCGATTCTTCCCGATGCTTGGATACCTAGTTAATTCATATAATGGACATTGAAGCAGATTTTCACTATTTTTCCATACATCAATTTCATCATAATTTTTTTTCACTATTCATTCAATTTTTTCCACAAGGTTCTTTTATTGACATAAGCAGTGAAAATAATTTTTGTGACGCCCCCAAATTCGGGTCCCCAGAACCTCGGACCTGGTACGTTACGATACATCATTTCTATAATTATTGCGGAAGATATAAACATAAATTATTTATACAATAACTTTTATAACATAATTCCCAAGTTTTGTAATCTTAACTTAATACCTGCATTCAATATCTTACACGACATACAATGTCATTTGTATCCTATACTATTACCATTTTAACCATATAATAATTCCATCCTTGAACTTGTCTTTGCCTTTGAATGTGTCCAAAGTTTCGTCTTTAATCTGAAATTTTTATCATGATATAGCAAGGGTGAGCAACAAGTTTGTCCAGCAATTTTAAGTTCAAATTAAGATATATCATGATTGAAAAGAATAATAAGCTGACAAACTTTTAACAATATAATATTGGTGAAAGAACATGAATCAATTTACGTAACTGAATGACCGAGACAATAATGATGAATGGCCAACAATGAACATGAACAAATTTAACTAAACCTTAGGGTAATGAAGGTGATCAACTTTTCATACCTGATGAACATATGCAACATACACTAAGTGTGAATCAATAATCAGTATAGATGGGAATAATCAACAATAATTATTCACGAACATGCTTTACAATAACAACTCGAGTTCGAGTTAGGAAACTTGCCTGTACCGTCGATTACTGCTACGCAATTTAAGTTAATTACTTTATTGAAAAGACCTATCAGTTATAAGATTGATCTTTCAATTAGTATAACATACTTATCTCATAAAACTATTACTTTAAAAGTAAACTATCTAACACTTAATCACATAGTCAAATATTAGATATCCTTAACACCATACTTATTTACAAGTTTAAACCTATCACAGATCAAGTCTTTAATAATATTTAATATAGTATACTGAGTGGTTTCCAACAAACAACTAACAAATTAGTTTTTATCTCGTCTACACTGTTTTCAGAGTGAGTTAGATCGGTTACTAATTCGTAGATACCTTCCCCATATGAAGGAGTCGTTTAGCCCAGATACTATACATCAATCATTAAAGAGTACGATTGTACTACCTTAGACTTAACACTACTTTATCATACAACTTGTGAATTAACACTTAGTCTTTCATTTTATAAGTCCTTTATAATTTAGTAAGTCGAATACCTAATCCAGCAACCTAGATTCAGACTGAATTTCAATTTAGTAAACTATTTTCCAATCTAGTAGACTGGATTCAACTAACCTCCAATCCAGCAAGCCTGAATTCAAACTAACACCCAATCCAGCAAGCTTGGATTCAACTTACCTCTAATCCAGCAGCCTGGATTATCTAAACAGACCATTCCAGCACTTAATGGCCAATCTAGCAAACCAGATTGCAATCCAGCAACCTAATGGCCAATCCAGTTTGCTGGATTCCCCTTTTTGAACCAAATCATCTTATTATTTTTTATCTTTTGTCCATACATAAATATATGTATTTCATACACAAAAATAATTTTTCACGAATTTTTCTATATCACGCTTAACTCCAGAAATTCCCAACTCTTGGTGAGATCTTAAACATGTTATCGTGAGCCTCCAGTTTAAATTTGGTGGCCATCGGAATTATACAACTCCGGTTATAGCGATTTTCATCGAAAAAATGCCAATATTGAAATGGTCATAACTTGCTCAATTTAAGTCAGAATGAGCTCATTTTTGGACACAAGCTACTTTATAACATATATTTTAATGTCCCAAAAGGACGGAATTTATTACACAAATTAAGTGGCCGAAACTGCCCTTCAAAAATCCGATCAGCCTACTTTTTGAGTTTTTTAGATTTGGCATCCTTTGTTCACAACAGTCCACACGGAAATCTACATGGACTTTTTCAGTGATTCCACTTGGATCTGTTAGAAGACTTCTAGATCTAACTCCAGAAATTAACCACACTCAAAAATTCAAAACACAATGAGAGATATGGTCTTTTTAATATCATGTTCTATTTTCTCAAAAATCTGATTTTAAAACTTGTGTTTTCTAAGAAATCTTCCTAGATCTCTTGATTAACCCAACATTAAACATCATAAACCATCATAATACATACTAATACACCTTAATATCAAGGATCTACTATGATCCATGATCTATTACACCAAAAATACACTAAATCCAAGCAAAACATAATTTATACTAAGAAAAATTAAGATTTTCTAACTTTTTAAAACATAGTTTCCTTTTTCTTGCTTTTGATCTAACTTTTGATACAAAAAATGGTTAAATCTAAAGACCACATACTCTAACTCTTGTAGATCTAGAGTTTTGAAGTTTTGAAACCTTAGATCTACATATCATCAAAAATAATTACACAAAAGGGAATAAATTAGTGTTTGGGTTATAACTTTTCTTGATCTATCAAAGAGGATGATGATTTTGGGTAAAAGGAAGATCAAAGCCTCTTCCTTTCTTTCCCTTACCCATCCGAAATATCCCTCTCTCTCTCTCTTGTCTCTCTCTAGTATTCTTACTTAGCTAGTTGGAAAATGAGAAGAAAGAGAAAGAGAATTAATTTTGTTTGTTAAATGTATAGATATAATTAGTATATCTCACATTCATCTCCCATCTACTCTCTCTTTCCCTTCCCTAATCATATTGTGGTTGCTTGAACTCTTGGTTAATATGTTGTTTGCAAGACTAGTGAAAGTGAGTGTTTAATTCTTAGCTTGACACATGGAAGAGTTGGTGAGAGTTAATAAAATGAATCATTACATCACATGCTCTCTTTTTCCCATTCCTTGTGGGCCAAAATTCCTAGCCCATTTTGCTCCCTACTTGGTTTAATTTTTATTGCCTTATCTTGCTTACTTAAATATCCAAATAAATCCCTTATAATTGGGCGAAAGTGTTGGGCTCCCATTAAAAAGTTTGGGCTTGCTAATAAAATAGTTGGGCTATGTAAATTAACATAGTCCACTAATTCTAATTCTATCCTACCCTAATCATTTAATTAAGATTTCTATTCACTCAATTTGTAAATCAAATTCTTACTCATGTACATTTAATTACTTAACCTAATTAGACTTGCTTTAATAAAATTAATAAATTGAGATAATAAACTTAATATCTTGGTGTTAGTTAATATTTTAAATACTAACATCCTTTCCTATTATAACCCTTAGGTTATTTAAATTTTCATACCTAATATATATATTAGGTTATATTAGTTTCTTTTATTTGCTTATTATATAATAAACAAATATAAGCAATCAAATATTATACATACACATACTAAATAATTTAATACTTTGAGAAATGTCCCACAAATCTCATACTATATTTATTCTTATCATCCCTCTTGCTAAAATATATATAGCACATCACTAAATATACATATATGTACCTATACATATACACATTTTAAGAATTCAAATCAAACCATATAGGTTCTTTAAAAATTTTAACTAAATTCTCAAATTCCCATCTAGGTTTTATTTTTTAACCTTTATTTAATCATTTAAAATCTTATAAATTTTCGGGTTGTCACAGTTTTAAAGTAAGAAACTGGTGCACATAAACAACTCCACATAAAACTTAGTCAAATAAGCATGCTTCACATATTCAAGTACTCATGCATCAACAAATTCAATTCAAATCAAGTACACTGGTTACTGACTTAGCTTTCATCATTCATTAATCAACTAAATACCAACAAATCTTGAAATTAAGCTTCAATTTTTAATCCGTGACTCTAACTCTTCAACACTTAGGCGAATAAAATCATGGAACCATGTAAAAATTTCAACAGATTTCTAAATTCTATCAAATTTTAGACTATTATACCTAAAAAAAAAAAAAAAACTAAAATCGAAAATTCCCTCCCCCACACTCAAACCTTACATTGTCCCCAATGTAAGAAAATCATGCAAAGTAGGAAACTACTACAACTAACAAATTAAAAAGAAAAGGGATAGAAAGATCAAATCTGAATTCTTGGGTTGCCTCCCAAGCAGCTGCCCTTTTTTATAGTCATTGGCTTGACATCTTCCCTCTCATTCTATGTAATTGGACTTGTGAACTTCAAGTGGACTAGTAACAAGTTCAGCTCTAAATTAGGAATATTTTTTACTTCATAATCCTGCTCATTTCCAGCCACCAAATCCTCCTTGTATAATTGTATTCGATCAAAGATTCTTGCAATAAATAATCCACAACATCAATAGCAAAAATAGATTTAACATTACCAAGATACCTTTTAGCCTCATATGCGCTGAACTGGAACTTTGCATTGTCTAATTCCATGGTAAAGGTTCGATGGTGTGTATCACTCATTGTTTCTGTTGGTTATATTGATGGAGATGAATCCACGTCTTTCTTGTAGAGATCTGCAGAACTTATCAAATCATTCCCCTCTTCCTCTCGTTCCTTCTCTTTATCAAATTCTATATTACTGTCTATTCCTGATGTAAGCGCTGAATCCTCCTACTCCTCTTCGTCACAACCATTGCATCTAAGTTCTTAACAAATTGAGGAGGTAACTTCCCTAAGCCTTGAGATTCCAAACTACTAACTGTGATAGCAAGATGACTCATTTGATTCTTCAACCTGTGGATAGAAGCCCTTGTCTCTTGCTGTAACTGTTGCGTCTGATTCATGAAAGCTTTGAACATATCCTCCATAGACGTTCCAAAATTAGCATGTACTTCGTAGCACAAGTCGGGATAATCTCTCCATCCGACATTGTGAGTTTCTATCAAAGGATCATATTGATGCTGATGATGTCCTAAGAATGTTCCCACAACATTGACGTGTTGCACAGTTTCATCCTCATGCAATATTGGACAAACATCACTAGTATGTCCCGACTTTGAGCAAATTCCACACTCTTTTTCAACTTGCATATTCCCTGTAGCCATTTGACTAACCAAAGAAGTTAATTCAGAAATTTGTTGTTCAATATTACTTGTACTTACCCCATTTACCCTTTAAGGTGTATGATTCATCCTAGTTCTATACTGCTACGAGTTAGTTGCATTGTTTGCAATTAAGTTCCTTATAGCTTCTGGAGTCTTATCTACCAGTGCTCCATCACTTGCTGCATCAATCATGCTTCTATCCATTGGTAGCAACCCCACATAGAAGTACTGAATCAAGTGATAGTCATCAATTCCATGAGATGGACAGCTGGAACACAACTTCTTGAACCTTTCCTAATACTCATAGATATTCTCTCCGTTAAACTACCTGATTTCACATATCTCCTTCCTTATGTTAGCAACTCTCAAAGTAGGAAAGTACTTCTCCAAGAAAAACTTTTGCATCTCAGGCCATGATCGTAATGATCCTGAAGGAAGATAGTATAACCAGTCTTTAGTCAAATCTGCTAATGAGAACGGAAAAAGTCTAAGCTTGATCTGCTCCTATGTCACTCCTTGTGATTTCATTGTCGAACACACCACATGGAACTCCTTTAGATGCTTATTTGGGTTTTCACCTGTAAGGCCACAAAAAATAGGCAAAGACAAATTAGTCCAGGGTTAAGTTCAAAAGTAACATCTAAAGTAGGATATTCAATACACAAGGATGGTTGATCAAGGTCACGAGTACAAGTTCTTTTAAAGTTCTGTTGTTTCTTGGCACCTCCATCTTTTCATTTTCAAGTGTTGGAACAAGAACTTCTTTTGTATCTGCAGTTTTTTCTTTCTCTTGATCAAAATTTAAGTCAATAGGGTGAGAGGAATAAGTTATAAAATAAAAAGAAAAATAAAAAATAAAAAAACGAAAACAAAGAATAAACAAAAACAAATAACACTCCACGGCAACGGCGCCAAAATTTGGGAGCTATCGTTAGCACTCCTAAATTAATACCTTTCTTCTACTCTACTATCACAAGAATGAGTATAGCAATAAGCAAGGATCGATCCCACAAAGAGTGTATTATTTTATATTTATCCAATTATTTCCCAATGAATTGGGTGTTTTGTTTTGAATAACTAAATTAACAAAAGTAAATTTAGAAGAAATATAAATAAGTAAAAATCTTAAATTCTTCAGTTCAGTATCACCTTTTCACAATCATGGATTAATCAAGTTTTACAATATTTATCCTTCAATGAGATTAAACCCTAGATAACCGTGATCGCTAATTATCCAAAATTCTTCTTATGTGTAAATCTAATGCGACGATCGCCAACAAAAGATCCTAACTATCATATAACCAGAACTATCAGTCTAGATTTAATACAATAGAAGCATGAAGAATGATAATTAAATTTGTTCCAAGCAACAATTGCACAATCAGGAATTATTTAACTTGTCTTCTGAAAACCTTAACAATACCCAAAAGCTTGTCCATAATCATGTATCATTAATTTCTACTTATGATTATATATACATCGTTTGCTTAATATATATCCATAATCTAGCAGATGATATTTATCAGATTAATCTAACTGGCCATATCAAATTAATCAGATAGTATAGCATACAAGAAGTTTATGTAGATAATCAAAATAAATCTCACATACAAAGAAATAAACAAAGTAAACTTGATCAAACCATTAATTATAAGTAAGGTTCAACATCCCTTTAAATTGAATTGAGTAGTTTAGCTTGACATGCTTTAATTCCCCAAAACTAGGGTTTTGATGAATGTAGAAGATGATATGAGATGATATAAGATGATCCCCTTTATATTGGGTCTTACATGTCTTTATAAAGTCTAAAACAATCTCTAAAAACCTAAAAATGCGCAATCCAAATCGTATTAGAAGTCTGCCTAAAACTTCCCAAAACTCAAAATTATTATTTTCTTGCCGTCAATCTCGTCGGGGCGCATTTTCCTTCATAAAACTCGTTGGAGCGAATTTTGCAGAGAAAACTCGCTGGGGCAAAGTTTTACTTCATAAAATCTTATCGGGGCGAAGTTTGGCAGAGAAAAACTCACCGGGGCGAGTTTTTAGCCTAGCAAATATCGCCTAGGCAAGGTTCCATTTTCTACTGCGACATCTTTTGGTAAAATGAGCATAACTTTTGATCCAGGAAGAGTTATGGGGCCTGCTACCTATCAAATCAAATCTCTCGACGAGATATACAACTTTCATTCTTTAAGCATTAATAGATTCTGATTGGATAAAGGTTGAAATCAGCTCCAAGTGACTGCTATATAAATTGCAACTTCCAAACTTTGAGGTTTCAACTTTCGCTTGGTAAAAAGGTCATACCTTTTTCATATGAACTCCGCTTGGAACGATTCAAGATGCTACAAAAAGCTAAGGAATAGCTCTACAGTAAAATCTAAGTCCCAAGCGCAGACCATGAATCCAACTTAGCATTAACCCAACAATCTTCTCTTTTTCCTCGTTTGAGCTCCATTTCGACCTGAAACCCATAAACAAACTTATTAAGCTTTTGTTAACAACCAAATATGCAATAGACTACGCATAAAGGAATAAAATAAATGAATATTATGCACTCGTCAATAGCCATTCATTTTTAAGTTTAGATAATTTTGGTTGATAGTTCAAGTTGTACATACACCTAAATTTTTAGTTAGTTATATTAAGTTTTTAGTAAATATGAAATTTTTTGTAGAATGTTAGTTGTGTACTAGTAGGTAGATTTTTGCCACTACAGATAGCCTTAGAAAAAATTCACAGGTGCAGGGCAGGCGCCTCGGTGCAGCCCTTTTACTTTTAAAGTGGCGCTGTAACGCCAATATCAAAGCCCAATTGCTTCAGGCTGCGCCGCAACGCCTCTGGAAGCCTAGCATGCCGCATTGCAGCGCCTGGAATGAGCCCAACCTACTGTTAATATGAGCCACGACACATCATTTTGTTGATCAAGTTACGCCGCAGCGCCTAGGCAGATTCTAGTTTAAAAGGTTGGTGCTACAACGCCTAATATCAAAGGAAAATGGGCGCCCCAGCGCCAATAGGAAATTTTTATTGGTTTAATTAGGCAGAACTCGGAAGACACATCACAAAACACTTCCCACTCTCCTGATATCAGCCCAGAGCACCCGAAAGCATCCCAAAGCTTCCCTAATCACCACCCATCCGTTCGTATCTTCTCCCCATCCCAATTAACCCTAGTTTTGTTGCCCACTCCAAGGATTGCACTGAAAGTTCTTCAAATTTATTCAGTTTAGGTAATTCAAATCTCTCTTCCTCTCCAAGGCATTTGGGTAACTAATTGAGTATTAGACTTGTTACAATTCAATTGGATTTGCTTTATAAATTGTTTGGGGTTCCTAGTTTTGCTTGAAAATTTTGGGTTTGAGGCTTCTTAAAACAGACATTTGAAGTTTGATTGTGGTCTATGCACACTAAATGTTTGACAAAATGCACTAGTGAACATTAGTATCATATTGGCTTGTCACTTGCATTGGATTATAGTGTGACGTTGTAGTTTGGGTGTAACGCTCGAGAAAATCTGAAGTTTATGTAAATAAACTTTATTTGATTGTATTGAATAAAATTATAATAAATGTTTATTAAAGTGAGTAAGCTATTTTTAGGTCATTCTATGACCTAGAAGATGTGAATGTGGTTAGGATTCGGGCTACGTGCTAGAATTAAATCATATGAATTTCCAAGACCAAAATGAAAGTTTTCTGAGAAATTTTTGTAAAATCACTATTCATCCGTTTCTGCTCGGGAATTATTTTTGAATTTTCGAGAAATGCGTAATGATAGGATTTCAAGACAGAATGGAATATCTAATAATATTTCAGTTATGGCTCATGAAGTTTTCGTGTGAGGACTTAAAACCCTAAGGGTTAGGAAAATTAAAACCTAAGAATAAAAAGGTTATGTATAATAATAATGATTATTATACAGAATAAATACGAGTATAATACGAGATATTATACGAAGAGTATACGAGAATTAATATGACGTATAATAATAAATTTATACGAAGTAAATACGTTCAATTTGAATTAATTTAATAACCGAACCCGTGGGTCGAACCAATGGATAAACGTGTGGGTTAAACCCATGGGGCAACTCATGACCCATGAGCATATGAGGGGTATAATTGGCATGTGGGAGGGCATGTGCTAGCACATGGGCTTGACATGGGCAATGGAGGTTTGGTCTAATGACCAAATTGCCCTAAGTCTTCCAAAACCTATAAATAAGAGGCTTTGGTTTTCATTATTTTGGTTACCAAAGCACCAACATCTTATTGAGAGAGAGAAGAGAGAGTTTAAGCAAGAGAAGTTAGCATATTCCTTTGAAAAGAATCAAGCAAACAAGGAGCAAAAAGTTTACTAGTCTCTTGATCAATCAAGAATAACTAAGAACGCAAAGAGGTATACATATCTAAACCTTAAATTTTAACTTCCTTCAATATATAATTGATAGAGAAGTGAATTGGTAGAGCATGATTAATGAGAAGTGATAAGGATGGCCTAGTAGTGGACTTAAAACACTTACAAGCCATAAAGAAGTAAAATCATATTAAGTGATTAAGAACCTAATGAAGACTATCAAAATCATGAGAATTTGAGTGATAAGTATGTGAAACCATTAAAACATAGAAGTTTGTAATGATTAGAATCACTAATGAATAACCAATGGATTAATTCCATTTGGTTCGAAGTAAAAATATTGAGTAACGAAGATTCGGCGAAAGTTACGCGATTAGACGTGAAATGTCGAAATCGTGAATTTTTTTGGAATAAAAGTCAAATGTCACCGTTTGATTTGGAAACATTGGTTTTCGATGGCGTAATGTGTAATTAGGTAACTAAGACTTGTGGGAGAAAAATGAACTAATTCGGACTTAAAACGAAGAATTGAGCGTCGAACGTTCACGAACGTTTAACGAACCCGTAAAAATGGACTAATCGGCGAATTTCTCGCCAATGGATTTAGAAATGAATTCCGACTCGATGAAATCATAGAACATGGAATTTATGAACTAATGTCTTTTGAACTAGCCAATTCCGAGTTGTAACGATCGTGTTACGAGCTCGTGAAATTCAACTTTTAAAATATTTTTCTGAGGCTGGGGGCCGGCGCTCCAGCGCCTCCTAGACCTTGTGTTCCAGCGCTACAGCACCAGGACATGGAGAAATTCACTGCGAGCCAGCGCCGCAGCGCTGACTTTAAGCCTATATCTTGTGCTGCAGCGCCCTTAAGTGAAATTTTTTCGACGTACATGTTTGTTAACCTAGCTTGTTGCATGGTAATTATGGGCAAGTATATAGTTAATATTCATAAAGAGAAATCACTTAAACAACATGTTTAAGAATGGTTTTAAGAATTAAACTTTGACAAAACGTATTTAAATTTAAAACTCAAAATCCGATAATGTGAATCATGAATTGTAATCGAGTTGTGAGCGTGCTTTAAGGTTACATAACATGTAATAGAAGTGCATGATACTTGAATGATATCAAGTGAAGTTAAAACTTATTTAATTTCTATACGGAGTCCGAGAACGGGTATCCAATAGAAATGTGATTGACATATCGAACCGATTAGGGTTTCGTCAGTCTTTGTGCATAACGATGATCGACAAGAGTCGGCTTATGACTAATGAATGTTATCAAGCCGTAATGAATGTTAAATAATTTAAACGGATGTTATTAGCTTAACAATTCGACTAAGTTATACGAGAAGAAGAAGATAGTTACACAATGTATATCAGTTATGATAATATAATTGGTATGATATGCGTTTATATCTTATAGAAGTTGTAAAGACCGAGCAAAGTAAACTTAAAGGTTTAAAGATGCAAAGGCAAGTTTTCTAACTCTTGTATTAAATTTATATTATGCAAGTTTTCTAAACTCTTGTCTATACTTTATGTTGGACAAGTTTTCAAGATGCATAGTTGCCTATGCATGAACTGCTATTGAATAGTCGATGCCATTTGATTCGGCTAGACGTATATGTAAAGTGTTTTTATTAATTTTTCATAAATCTTTCAAAGTATTATTGATGATGGTATCCTATGCGAATTGCTTTGGTACGAATTCAAAGATAAACCTGTGTATGAATACACAAATATTTTAACGTCGTTAATTCGACGGGCACTGAGAGTTGCCAAAAAGCTTAAACATGAAAATGTTTAAGGATGGAATGTTAATGAACATAGAGTACTACAAGCTGATCACCTGGAAGTGCTCGTAAGATATATCGGGCTTACAGTCTTGTACCGGGTTGTCCTTTTATGAATTGAAATGGAAAAGAATATTTATGGTCTTTGACAACTCAGATTCTTAAGTGACTATATGTCCTTAAGAATGATTTTAAAGGAATTCAAAATGCTATTTTGATTATTCCTACTACTTCATAACTATTGTACACTTATTGAAAATGACGTCATATGATTCTTGATTTTGTGGTTGCAAAGTAAAATGTTAAACTTGTTGATCTAGTTATGCTCATTCTTGCTTAAAATTATATGATTTCAGCTAAGAGCTTTCGGACCAAAAGATCCGGTAAGGACAAAGGCAAGTCCTAGACGGATACTTAGTTATCCTTGTAATAACATAGTATTATTGTTGTAATGAATGATATTATGACAACAAATGTTTGTAAAGGTTATAAAGAAATTGGGAAGGAATTATTATAATGGAATGTTTGTAAACTTATGCATGTGATTGAAGTATTCAATTGAATGTATGAGTAGACAGTAGCACCGTGTAGCACTATATCCAGGGTTTGAAGGTACTCGGATTTGGGGGCGTCACATTGGGATTGGGTTGCATCGGAGTACACTTTGGCACTCATTTTGGCTTAACACTTGGTATTCAATTTTGGGGAAAATCTAGACGTGGAATTCAGTTTTTCTTTGGCTTATTTTTGGTTCATTTTTAGTTTTGATTTGGCTTGGTTTTGGTGCAAATTGGCCTGCAAGTTTAAGTAATTGCTGAAATTTTGAAAATGCCTCCAAAGAGACAAAGACTTAACATTGGCTGCTCCTTTTCATCGACACCACAATGGGACCAAACAAGACTTGTCAGCGTGGAGGCTTCTGCAAGATACAATCAAACCTTTGTCAAGAAGAGTTTGGTGCCTAAGAGGGGTTTGAGGCCAAACTCGAAGCAGGATGGCAAAATGATGACAATAATCATTGATCGAAAATGGGTGCATTTTACAAAGCAACCTAGATCCGCTATTATCTCTGTGGTTCGTAAGTTCTATGCAAATGCAAATTCTGAAGGTCTAGCCATTGTTCAAGTTCGTGGGCAAGCAGTTGCCTTTGACAGTTTAACCATCAATACTCTTTTTGATATGCCTAGTTATGATGGTACAGATTACATAGAGCCAAGGATCTGCAGTTATAATGTGACAAACAAGATTTTTGTAATTTATTTTGAATATTTATTGAATTAAATAAATATTTTTTTGATGATTTAATTATTGAGTTAAATAATTAATTGATGAATTTGTGGTAGATTAATTTAATTATATGTGTCACATTAGTTAAATTAATGTGGTGAATTTTTATATTCAAAGTATGTATTTAATTGAGCTTATTTGATTAATATATTAATTAATAAGCATAATGTTATTCTAATTAATTTATTAATTAATTAGAGATTTATGATTAGACATAATTAATAAATAAGAATTTTAATTATGTGACTATGTGATTTAATGTAGATTTATGCTATTTTATTTAATTGATTTAAATAGCATTATTTGATTTAATTGGGTGTGACATTAATTAACTATATTATAATAAATTAATTAAAATAAATGAGAAGGGATTCCTTAAGCTAGCCAAACAAGGCCTTAAGGGGAGTTGGTCAGTTAACCCACTAAGGGACCAACTGACAACCACTCACCCATTATATATTATACGTATTATACTTATATACATATATACTATATCAATTTATATATTCATATCAGAGGAAATAAAACTTAAAGAATCAGAGAGAATTTTGAGAGAAAAGATTGAAGAAGAAGAATTTGAAAAGTTTATATCATCATCCTTGAATCATCTTCACAAACTAGCAAGGGTAATTCCTTCTCCTAAGTTTTTAAATTCAAGTTCTTAAAGTTTTCCATTAACGTATGTTAGATTCTCTGTGAATAAATAATTTGATAATTAATGTATGATATGATTTTATATGTGTTATTGTATGATCATAACATGTTGTATATCATGTATGCATGATTTAGTGCGATTAAATCCATGTAGTTATGCTTAATTTGATTTTTCAAAAGTTACAGAGTGTAAAAATTGTACATATGGCCCATATGGCCCTTACGTACAAAATTTACACACCTTATGCGTTTATTTAACTTAAATTAACACTTGAATGTGATTGTGTACATTTAAACGAACAAAATAGAAGTTAAACGAATGGATTCGGTGTTATAACGAATCCGTAACGTTGAATTCTTGTTTTCTTTCAAAACTTTATAAAATGTTGAAAATAGTGAAATTAAATGTTGAATTTGTGTAATTCCGTGATTTAAAGTGTTAAAAGCATGCTTAGAACATGGTATGATGTTTCTGTAAATTCTATATCTTATGGGTAGCCTTAAATTCATTACGTTAGTTTAATTTGGATTTATTTGGGTTGCTCTGTGTGTCATTCGCGAACTGGAAATCTGGGTCTGCGTTGCCGCGCGACCGCGCTGGTCCCAAGGGTAACTGGCGCGCGGCCGCGCCCCTTGCAGAAATTTGAAATTTTTATTTTGCTAAGTGTTCGTGTGTTCTAAGAGGTGGTTTAAAACCTAATGTAATGAACATAAAGACATGATTAAACATATAATAAGAGGTTAATAACTTATATTACGTGAGTAATTAATAAGTTAATTACATGACTTGAATCGTTAATTGTATAGTCCAATAACGTGCTCAAGACCGATGTGTGTGATTCGATACGTATATCGAGTTATTGATTAATTGTATTGTGAACGTATTGATGTGTAGGGTTTAATAAAGAACGTGAATTATAATTGTAGCTTGTGCAAGAGGCAAGTATCCTATCCCTAACTTATTGATTTAGCAAGTTCCCTAAATTCTAATTTATTCATTTATTAAGCCTTAGACTTGTGTTTCTATATCGAGTAAGCTCGTGTTTTTAATTGTTCAAGTTCGAAATTCATATTACATATTGTAACTCTTTTAAAAGCATGATTCAGTGATACAATACTTATTCGATTGTATACTCTTGAGATTTATTATTCAAGTTGAATATCGATGTTATTGTTGAACCTTATAGGACTAGTGAACCCTTATTGATTCGACTAGTCCATAGTTGATGAACGTTCTAAATTCCAAAATACTTATTGAGCTTATCCAAACCAAACTTCCTTTGGTGCGGACTCTGATGTCAAAACTGAGATGAACAACCCTGTAAAAGGGGATTATTTACGCTTTAGCGTTGAGATATTGTGCACAATATGGTACTAAGGGCTGATCCCCCTAAGTACGAGAAGTAGAGTCCATAGTCTTATGACTGTTAAAGGTTTTAAGTATAAACACTTTACAACCTAGGACATAGTTCAAGGTCTTATGACCCTCAGATGATATTTTGATTCCTGTTATTTATCCTCGAGTCAAAAGTTGAGTTTCTTTATTCAGATGTCCTTGATTCACTCGCATGTTATTATATTGTTGTCATATTATTATACTTGTGGGCAACCGTGCTCACTCTTGCGTAATAATAACATTGCAGTTAAGAACGAAAGGTCTGACGAGCCTTCTACTAGCAAAGGCAAGGGCAAAGTCAACAAGTGATGAAGACTTGTTGTTTATTTTATGTGTTTATGTTTCAGACTTATGTTAAAGTTGTGTAAAACTTATTTAATTATTTATATTTCCGCATTTGATATTTAAGGTTAAGTACGACCTGGGATTGATGTATTTCTTTTCAGATGTTGTAACCCCATAAGGGGAGGATTATTTCTATTTATTTCATGGTTTGCATTTACTATGGGTAGATAGATAGATGATATTTGTACAGTGAACACCAAGTCCCGTGGAAATTGAAGTACCCGGATTTGGGGGTGTCACAGGTTGGTATCAGAGCTGTAGGTTATGAACCTTAGGTGGGGAAAAACCTTAGGATAGTAGCCTTTTTAGAGATCGAGAACATAGTAATGATAACTCTTATCGAGTTCTAAGAAAGATAATAACTTACCTTATGTGCTACGTGCTTATACTTATATATTCGAGTCTCGATTAGCATCACGTAATTACTAAAACTTAAAATTTTATTTGTCAGGATGACGAATGCTGGAGAACCTAGTCAGTCCAGGGACCTTGTACCCCTAGAGGCTAGAGAGGGGGAGCCCCGAGATATCCACGTAGTTTGGGAGCAGTTAGTCCGATGAGAGCCATCACCCTTGATCACAGTCATTGGTCAGGAGATTGTGCCGGTGTCTAATTCAGAGGAGGACTCTGAGGAAGACCCTGAGGAGATTGAAGTTCAGGCTGAGGCAGCTGAAGAGGAGGAGGAAGACCCTGAAGAGTTCCCGCCGAGCTCTATCAGTGCTGAGATGTATGACGAGCTGTATGACCGTAACATAGAGTTACGTGATACTGTTCAGGAGCTGAGGGAGACTGTTCAGGAGCTGAGGGAGCGGTCGGTTACTCAACAGTCTACCATCGAGCTGAGGGATGGAGAGGTTGAGGCTCTTCACACACGTTTGGGAAATGTAGAGTGGAATTTGGCTCACGAGAAGGGCCAACCCGAGCAGAAGTCAGAGGAAATTGAGGAATTAAAGAATGAACTAAAAGAGAAATCAGCAAGGCTGGCCATAGCAGAGGAGGCTTGGGTAAGGGAATCACGACGAGCAGATCTCGCAGAAGATAATTGTCGGGCGAAGAAGGCCAAGCTTGAAGAGACGTACTCTATACTTCAGTATGCAATTGACGAGGCCCAGGATCGGGTTATGAGGTACCCAATTCAGTTTGAAGGACTACCGTCGTACATGCTAGATCGCAGGACGATGTCTCGGATTATGGAAGAAGAGCGTGGCAAAGCTGTTCGTCGCCTTAATGGGCAGTGATAGGAACATTTGATTTTGTGAAACCTATCTGGTAGTTAATAATGTAAATTCCAATGTGTTTATAAACAGAGGAATATTTTATGTTTTAAATCCTGTAGATTCTTTATCTCAGGATAGTTGATGTAAATAGCAGTGATGCTATCGTATTATGTTAAAACTTTTGATTTAGTAATATATCAGAGTTTATTTGAGATAATGTGTTGACTGATTGTGTCTAAATGTTTAAGTTAAGCCTTAGATATTTAAAAGATTGAATAAAGTTCTAATACGCGTATTTCTTAACAGTAAAATGCCGCCAAGGAGACGATCTAACCGTCAACAGGCCCAAGAAGGGTCAACTAACAACAACAACGACGCCAATGCTAACCCCGTTCAGCAGTTGGCGAACTTACTTGCTGGAGCGCTTAACAACCAACCTCAAGCTCCACCGACCACAACGTTCAAGGACTTCAAGGCGGTGGGACCGCCAGAGTTTAAAGGCACCATGAACCCGATAGAAGCTCAAACCTGGGTCATGGAGATGGAAAAAGTTTTTGACGTCGCCAGAGTCAGAGAGGACCAGAAAACCGCCTATGCAACGTTCATGCTGAAATCTGAGGCCAGCTATTGGTGGCAAGCGAATAAGGTCCGGGGAGGTGAAGGTGTGATTACCTGGGAGAGGTTCAAGGAGATGTTCTTCGAGATGTACTTTCCGACCAGCTCGCAGAATCAAATGGAGGTCCAGTTCTTGGAACTGAAACAGGGAAATATGTCCGTACCAGAATATGCGGCGAAATTCAATGAGTTGGCTAGGTTTGCCACGTATCAAGTGCACACCGATCAGAGGAAGGCAAGGAGGTTTGAACAGGGCCTGAAGCCCTGGTTGTATAGCAAAGTGTCAATGTTCCAATTGAACACTTTTGCTGGGGTGTTGGAGAAGGCCATTCTCGCTGAAGGCGGGAGTGATGCAGTTACAAAGTATAACCAAGATCAGAAAAAGAAGAAGAGTGAAGGTGAAGGAATTAACAAGGCTAGTGGTAGCAACACGGGAGGGAGTAATAATCAGAAGAGGAGGTGGAATGATAACTCATCGACTGGGAATCAGCAAGGTGGTCAGAAAAAGAGGATCGAAGCTTGTTCGACCTGCGGGAAAGCTCACCTGGGGGTCTGTATGAAGGGAAAACGAGTATGTTATAATTGTGGTCAGGAAGGCCACATAGCACCTAACTGTCCGAACCCAAAGAAGGGCGCTTGCTTCACTTGCGGCTCAAAGGACCATCTGGCAAGGGACTGTCCCAAGAAGGGATCTGGAAGGGAAGGATCAGGTGGAAACAGGGGAAACAGCGGTGGAAGTGCTTTAACTATCACGGGACCAACCGCAACCAACCGACCAACCGCCAGGACCTTCAACATGACCGTGCAGGATGCTGTGCAGTCTCGCGATGTGGTGTCAGGTATCATTCCGATCAATAAAGTTAATGCTTATGTACTATTTGATTCGGGTGCTACTTGTTCATTTATATCCGATGACTTTGCTAAGAACTTAGAACTTCCTATGGACGAGTTAGAATACCCCATGAATATAGAGATTGCGAATAGAGAAGTAATCCCTGTTAAGTATGTACACAAGAACTGTAGAGTAGATATTAAGGGTAACATTATGAACGTAAATCTTATCCCGATTAGACTTGGGGAATTCGATGTTATTCTGGGAATGGATTGGCTAGTCAATTATGGGGCTGTAATTGATTGCCAGAGGAAGTGTATCAACCTTATGACCCCGTCAAAGGTTGTGTTTTATGGCAGTAAATCGCCTAGACAAGCGAGTTGTCTGACGATGATGCAGGCCAGGAAGTTGTTAAGACAAGGCTGTGTAGGATATTTAGCCTACATAGTCGATAGTCGTAAAGAAAATTCGAAATTAGAAGATATACCAGTCGTGAGGGACTTCTTAGACGTATTTCCGGATGATCTGCCAGGACTTCCGCCAGACAGAGAGGTTGAGTTTGTGATCGATTTGGCGCCAGGGACGGCCCCAATATCGAAGGCACCATACCGGATGGCTCCGGTAGAGATGAAAGAGTTAATGGTACAACTACAAGAGTTACTGGACAAGAAGTACATCCAACCGAGCGTATCGCCGTGGGGAGCGCCGGTGTTATTTGTGAAGAAGAAGGACGGGACGATGCGGCTTTGCATCGACTACAGAGAACTGAATAAGGTCACAATTAAGAATAGATATCCATTACCGAGGATCGACGATCTGTTCGACCAATTGAAGGGTGCAAGGTACTTTTCAAAGATAGACTTGAGGAGTGGCTATCATCAGCTGAAGGTGAGGCCAGAGGATGTTCCAAAGACAGCATTTAGGACTCGATATGGTCACTACGAATTTTTGGTAATGTCATTTGGTCTAACGAATGCTCCTGCAGCATTCATGGGCTTAATGAATGGAGTGTTCAAGCCGTTTTTGGACAAATTCGTGGTGGTCTTTATCGACGATATTTTGGTATACTCGAAGACCAAGGAAGAACATGTAGAACATCTGAAGTTAACATTAGAGGCGTTGAGAAGAGAGAAGTTGTACGCCAAATTTTCTAAATGTGAATTCTGGATTGAAAGAGTGCAATTTCTTGGACATGTGATCGACAAGGACGGAATTTCGGTAGATCCCTCTAAAGTCGAAGCTGTGATGAACTGGGATCTGCCGAAAACACCGTCGGAAGTGAGGAGTTTTCTTGGATTGGCGGGTTATTATAGAAGATTTATTCAGGACTTTTCCAAGATCGCAACTCCGCTGACAAATTTGACTAGAAAATCGGTGAAATTCGTTTGGACAGAGAAGTGTGAGGAAAGTTTCCAAGAGCTCAAGAGGAGGTTGAGTTCAGCACCTGTGTTATCCCTTCCGGACGACACAGGCAATTTTGTGGTTTATAGTGATGCGTCGCATAAAGGACTTGGCTGTGTGCTTATGCAAAACGGCAGGGTCATTGCGTATGCGTCACGACAATTGAAAGACTATGAGAAGGGGTATCCGACCCATGACTTGGAGTTAGCTGCCGTGGTATTTGCTTTAAAAATTTGGAGACACTATCTCTATGGGGAGAAGTGTGAAATATATACAGACCACAAGAGTCTGAAATATATCTTTACACAGAAGGACTTGAATATGCGCCAGAGAAGGTGGCTGGAGTTAATTAAGGACTATGACTGTGAAATCTTATACCATCCGGGTAAGGCTAATGTGGTTGCCGACGCCTTAAGCAGAAACGGTCGGGAGAAATTGATGATGTTGACTACTCAGGAGGAACTAATTTCAGCAATGGAAAAGCTGAAATTGGAAGTGAAGTATTCGATGGAGATTGACGAGAAGTTGTTTCAGATTCAAGCTGGTACAACCCTATTGGATAAAGTTAAGGAAGCTCAACTTCAGGACGAAGAATGTGAGAAGGTTAAGAAAAAGATATCTGAAGGAACCGAACCGAGATTCAAGATAGACAGTGAGGGACTACTGAGATTTGAGAATAGAGTTCGGGTACCGTCAGTGCCAGAGATTAAGGATGACATTTTGAGAGAGGCTCATAGCTCACGGTATTCAATTCACCCCGGTAGTACCAAGATGTACCAGGATCTTCGACAGCACTTCTGGTGGCCGAATTTGAAACGAGATGTTGCTGAGTGTGTTGCAAAGTGTCTAACCTGTCAGAAAGTGAAAGCAGAACATCAGAGACCAAGTGGTTTGCTACAACCCCTGGAAATCCCAGAATGGAAATGGGAACACATTACGATGGATTTCGTGGTTGGCCTTCCGACGACTCAGAAAGGCTACGACGCAGTATGGGTTATCGTTGACCGACTGACGAAATCCGTACACTTCCTTCCGATTAAAATCAGATTCAACTTAGACCAGTTGGCAAGGCTATATGTGAAAGAGATTGTTTCGAGGCACGGAGTTCCGGTGTCAATTGTTTCCGACAGAGATCCGCGTTTCACATCGAACTTCTGGAAGCGACTACAAGAATGCATGGGGACACAGTTGAGAATGAGTACGGCTTATCACCCTCAGACAGATGGGCAGAGTGAAAGAACGATCCAGACATTGGAAGATATGTTGAGAGCATGCATCATGGATTTTAAAGGAAATTGAAATGATCACCTACCGCTTGTGGAATTCGGTTACAACAACAGTTACCACGCTAGTATTGGCATGCCGCCTTACGAAGCGTTGTACGGAAGAAAATGCAGAACCCCGCTATACTGGGATGAAGTTGGCGAGAGACAACTATTAGGTCCAGAACTGGTACAGCAGACAGCAGAGATAGTCAAAGTGATCAGAACAAGACTGGTAGCAGCTCAGGATAGGCAGAAGAAATACGCCGATCCACACCGTAAGAACGTTGAGTTTGAATCGGGTAGCTATGTGTTCTTGAAAGTCTCTCCCTGGAAGGGGAAGATCAGATTCGGTAAGAAGGGAAAATTGAGCCCAAGGTTCATTGGACCCTTTGAAGTACTGCGAAGGATTGGAGAAGTTGCGTATGAGGTAGCCTTACCTCCGGCGCTTGAGAATGTCCACAACGTCTTTCATGTGTCAGTTTTACGCCCCTACAAACCCGATTACAAACATGTGATTGAATATGAACCCCTACATTTTGAGAAAGACTTATCCTATGAAGAAATTCCTGTTCAGATTGTTGACAGGAAAGAGCAAGTCCTCAGAAATAAAATTATACCTTCTGTTAAGGTAATTTGGAGGAACCACAATGCTGAAGAAGCTACGTGGGAACTCGAAGAGCATATGATGAAGAATTACCCAGATTTATTTACTTAATTTTTTTGTTTATGCGATTCTGGGGGCAGAATCTTTGTAAGGGGGGGAGAATGTAACGGGACGAAATTTAATTGAACCGTGATTCTGGGGACAGAATCCTTTTAAGGGGGGAAAGATGTGACAAACAAGATTTTTGTAATTTATTTTGAATATTTATTGAATTAAATAAATATTTTTTGATGATTTAATTATTGAGTTAAATAATTAATTGATGAATTTGTGGTAGATTAATTTAATTATATGTGTCACATTAGTTAAATTAATGTGGTGAATTTTTATATTCAAAGTATGTATTTAATTGAGCTTATTTGATTAATATATTAATTAATAAGCATAATGTTATTCTAATTAATTTATTAATTAATTAGAGATTTATGATTAGACATAATTAATAAATAAGAATTTTAATTATGTGACTATGTGATTTAATGTAGATTTATGCTATTTTATTTAATTGATTTAAATAGCATTATTTGATTTAATTGGGTGTGACATTAATTAACTATATTATAATAAATTAATTAAAATAAATGAGAAGGGATTCCTTAAGCTAGCCAAACAAGGCCTTAAGGGGAGTTGGTCAGTTAACCCACTAAGGGACCAACTGACAACCACTCACCCATTATATATTATACGTATTATACTTATATACATATATACTATATCAATTTATATATTCATATCAGAGGAAATAAAACTTAAAGAATCAGAGAGAATTTTGAGAGAAAAGATTGAAGAAGAAGAATTTGAAAAGTTTATATCATCATCCTTGAATCATCTTCACAAACTAGCAAGGGTAATTCCTTCTCCTAAGTTTTTAAATTCAAGTTCTTAAAGTTTTCCATTAACGTATGTTAGATTCTCTGTGAATAACTAATTTGATAATTAATGTATGATATGATTTTATATGTGTTATTGTATGATCATAACATGTTGTATATCATGTATGCATGATTTAGTGCGATTAAATCCATGTAGTTATGCTTAATTTGATTTTTCAAAAGTTACAGAGTGTAAAAATTGTACATATGGCCCATATGGCCCTTACGTACAAAATTTACACACCTTATGCGTTTATTTAACTTAAATTAACACTTGAATGTGATTGTGTACATTTAAACGAACAAAATAGAAGTTAAACGAATGGATTCGGTGTTATAACGAATCCGTAACGTTGAATTCTTGTTTTCTTTCAAAACTTTATAAAATGTTGAAAATAGTGAAATTAAATGTTGTGATTTGTGTAATTCCGTGATTTAAAGTGTTAAAAGCATGCTTAGAACATGGTATGATGTTTCTGTAAATTCTATATCTTATGGGTAGCCTTAAATTCATTACGTTAGTTTAATTTGGATTTATTTGGGTTGCTCTGTGTGTCATTCGCGAACTGGAAATCTGGGTCTGCGTTGCCGCGCGACCGCGCTGGTCCCAAGGGTAACTGGCGCGCGGCCGCGCCCCTTGCAGAAATTTGAAATTTTTATTTTGCTAAGTGTTCGTGTGTTCTAAGAGGTGGTTTAAAACCTAATGTAATGAACATAAAGACATGATTAAACATATAATAAGAGGTTAATAACTTATATTACGTGAGTAATTAATAAGTTAATTACATGACTTGAATCGTTAATTGTATAGTCCAATAACGTGCTCAAGACCGATGTGTGTGATTCGATACGTATATTGAGTTATTGATTAATTGTATTGTGAACGTATTGATGTGTAGGGTTTAATAAAGAACGTGAATTATAATTGTAGCTTGTGCAAGAGGCAAGTATCCTATCCCTAACTTATTGATTTAGCAAGTTCCCTAAATTCTAATTTATTCATTTATTAAGCCTTAGACTTGTGTTTCTATATCGAGTAAGCTCGTGTTTTTAATTGTTCAAGTTCGAAATTCATATTACATATTGTAACTCTTTTAAAAGCATGATTCAGTGATACAATACTTATTCGATTGTATACTCTTGAGATTTATTATTCAAGTTGAATATCGATGTTATTGTTGAACCTTATAGGACTAGTGAACCCTTATTGATTCGACTTGTCCATAGTTGATGAACGTTCTAAATTCCAAAATACTTATTGAGCTTATCCAAACCAAACTTCCTTTGGTGCGGACTCTGATGTCAAAACTGAGATGAACAACCCTGTAAAAGGGGATTATTTACGCTTTAGCGTTGAGATATTGTGCACAATATGGTACTAAGGGCTGATCCCCCTAAGTACGAGAAGTAGAGTCCATAGTCTTATGACTGTTAAAGGTTTTAAGTATAAACACTTTACAACCTAGGACATAGTTCAAGGTCTTATGACCCTCAGATGATATTTTGATTCCTGTTATTTATCCTCGAGTCAAAAGTTGAGTTTCTTTATTCAGATGTCCTTGATTCACTCGCATGTTATTATATTGTTGTCATATTATTATACTTGTGGGCAACCGTGCTCACTCTTGCGTAATAATAACATTGCAGTTAAGAACGAAAGGTCTGACGAGCCTTCTACTAGCAAAGGCAAGGGCAAAGTCAACAAGTGATGAAGACTTGTTGTTTATTTTATGTGTTTATGTTTCAGACTTATGTTAAAGTTGTGTAAAACTTATTTAATTATTTATATTTCCGCATTTGATATTTAAGGTTAAGTACGACCTGGGATTGATGTATTTCTTTTCAGATGTTGTAACCCCATAAGGGGAGGATTATTTCTATTTATTTCATGGTTTGCATTTACTATGGGTAGATAGATAGATGATATTTGTACAGTGAACACCAAGTCCCGTGGAAATTGAAGTACCCGGATTTGGGGGTGTCACATATAACCTAGAGGACATCATCAAAAGGCTTTGCAAGCCCAGGAAAGTATGGAAAACCAATGAAAGCACTGGAGAAAAGACTAGTTTTCCACACCACGCATTGAGTCGTTATGGAAAGGCGTGGTATATGCTTTATATGTTCCATTATTTTACCTACCCGCCATCATAGTGACGTCACCAAGGAACGTGTAATCTTACTCTTTGCCATAGTGACTGGATTGAAGGTAGATGTGGGGACAGTCATCCAGGAATCCATCTGAAGGCCATCAAGGGCAGCACTTCTGGAGGACTTCCACACCCGTCGCTGATAACTAGGCTATGTAAAAGGGCAAAGGTACAGTGGCGAGCTGATGAGATCGCCCAGTTACCCATATCAGTTATAAATCATGCTGCTATTTCACGATTCAGTGTCTGGGATGGGGCTGATTCTCATGCCCGTGGTGAAGGCTTTCTACCATCCACTCAGCCACCTCCTTCAGAGGCCGGCCCATCTACTCAGCCGCTAGAGATAGGTTCTTCGTCAGCGGGGCCCTTGGCAGAGATTCTAGCATCACTAACTCTACTATGTTCTCTTTTCTAGGAAACTCAGAGATCGGAGAAGAATAGGATGGCACATAGCAGTGGTTGCTTAGAAGCAAGACTTGGTGTTGCAGTACCAGGATGAGTTTTCCACCACTGTGGCCAATATTTTCACATCATATGGTGGAGACGAGGCAGATTCTATGCCATTCAAGTTCCCAGAGCCTTCTATCTTTCCACTATATCCACCACCATCACCTACTGTAGAGAAGGGCAATGATGAGATTCTAGACTGCGATGGCATAGATTGATCGTTCTTTCGCATATTCAGCCAATGAGGGTGTGACGCCCCCAAATTCGGGTTTCCAGAACCTCGAACCTGGTACATTACGATACATCATTTCTATAACTTTTACGGAAGATATAAACATAATTTGTTTATACATTAAACTTTACACATAATCCCAGGGTCGAGAACCTTCACTTGATACCTGAATTCCTATTCGTCATACAATGTTATTATCATACAATACTATTACAAGATTTATCTATAATATAAACCAATGCTGGAACTGTCTTTGTCTTTGCCTGTTTCCGATGTATTCGTCCTAATCTGCAATATTTATCATGATATAGCAAGGGTGAGCATCAAGTTTGCCCAGAAAGTTTAAGTTCAATAAAGGATATATCGTAATTGAAAGAATTGAACAATAAACTGGCTAACGTTTAACAATATAACACTTGTGAAGTAGCATGAGCAAATTTTCATAGCTGAACGAACAATGAACATGAATAAATCAACTGAACCAGATGGTAATGAAGGTGATCAGCATTTCATACATGATGAGCATATGCAACATGCACAACGTGCGAATCAATAATCAGTGGACGTGATATAATCAGCAATGATTAACCACAAGTATACTTTACAAAAATACAACTCGAGTTCAAGTTAGAGAACTTGCCTGAATCACCAACTATAGCTACGCAATCTATTTAGCTTTATTTGAAGACTTAATATATAAATAATATTGATATTCAAATTAGAATAATATCATCACAATTATAAAATAACCTAAACACATTACCACATAAACCTATTAGTCAATAAAACACATAAGACCTAGTATCAAGTCAAACTTTTACAGTATGAGTCGAGTTCGGTACTACTTCGACCTCCGGATTGCCTAATCGGACAACTATCGAGCCTAATTCCAATAATACTCTACCTAAATGCTTTAATATTATCATAGATAATTTATTAATCAGTCAAAATATTTTTCACAAGCTCATAATAATTTTCCAATAATTATTACCATTTAAAATGATTTTTAATTCATTAATATCATATTTATATGATTTAAATACCACTTAATTCCAATATTGTTAATATTTATTTACTATCAAATATTAATGAAATATATGTCATAATATTATAAGTTATTTATAATATCACAAAGTATTTTTAATACCTTAATATCACATTTAATTGATTTTAAAATATTTAAAACCATTATTAAATAACTGTCATTAATATTAAAATATTAATGTATTTCATAACAAAATATTAAAAGTTATAGTTTATAACTTAAAATATTTTTTATAACCATTAAATCATTTTATATGATTTTTAAAACATTAAATCTATTTTTCCATAATTTATTTAATATAATTATTAAATAAATTAATTATCATTAATATTAATTATTAATGAAATTTATCCCAAAATATTAAAAGTCATCCAAAATAACTTAAAATATTTCCTAACACTTTAATATATTTTTAAAGTATTAAAATCATTTTTAAGTAATTTATTTAATATAATTATTAAATAAATTTAATATCATTAATATTTAAATAATTTGAGCATTATAAATGCTTGTAAAAATGAATATTCGTGTACTATATTTGAAATAAATCGAGCATTATAACTGCTTTATAAAATGCATGTTCTACTATTCTATTTGAGATAATTTCAGCATTATAACTGCTTATAACATGAGTATTCTTACTAAATACTTGAAGAAAATCGGACATAGCAACTACTTATAAAAGTATATTTTTTACTTTATAAGAGAAATAAATCTGACATTATAGCTGCTTATAAAAGTATATTTTCTACTTTATAAGAGAAATAAATCGGACATTATAACTGCTTGTAAATAGGACTTTTGTACTATTTACTTTCAAATAATTTGGGCATTATAACTGCTTGTAAAAGTATATTTGTTTTTACTAAATATATAAAGAATAATGAACATAATAACCACAAGAGTAAATACATCTTGGAGTTGCAATCTTTAACTAATCTTTTGAAATCTTGAAACTCAAAAACTTTCCTCTCTCTAGCCAAAATTCTCCTCTTTCTCTCTCTAACTCTATTTTGGTTTTTTGAAAAAAATGAAGAGAATGGCTCCTATTTATAGAAAAACATAGTTTCAATAATTGCACGTTAGGGGCTCGGCTTTTACAGTTTGCTCCCGGCTTGTTACAGTTGGTACCTTGGTTAATTATACTTTAGTACCTTATTAATTGCACTTTAGTCCCCGGGTGACATCATGATGACATCATCTTTTGTGCTTCTTTAATGCTGATGTCATGCTTGCATCTTGCTTGCATCATTTGTGTTTCTTTAAGGATGATGTCATGCTTGCATCATCTCTTCTCTGATTGGTTGATTTAAGTTCACATTGATTGGAGGGTATTTTGGTCATTTCCCAGATAATTTTAAAGGTAATTTGGTCATTTTGCCTTCAAAAGGGATTCTAATAATTTCCCACACAATTTTAAGGGTAGTTCGGTCATTTTGCCTCCAAAAGGGTATTCTAATAATTTTCCACATAATTTTAAGGGTAGTTCAGGTCATTTCCTATGTTTCCCTTAAAATTTAACCCTTAGGGTTTGATAAATAACATTAGGGTTTACTAATTATCATTAAGGTTTACAAATTAGAATTTAGGATTCTCGAATAAGAAATTAGAGTTTCCTAACTGCAGATTAGGGTTTCTAATCTACCATTAGGGTTTACTAAGGTTATACCTTATCTGATCAACATTTGATTATTAATACCTTATTATACAAACACACAATCATAGATACAATTATAATAACTGTATTAACTATCAAATTTCTATTCTTAATTAGGGTTAGGGTTTTCATCAATTGGATTAGGGTTTATCAATTTAAAATTAGGGTTTTCCCGTGTTACCCTTTACCTGATTCATACTCAACCCTTAACCACATACTGTACACACATATAATCACAAAATCATATAAGTCTTTCGCAAAAAATTTAAATCCACCAAAATCCTTCATAAAAATGTCAAATCCATACACTTATTTTCTGTCTAGGTCTATTATTTAACCTTAATTTAATCATTTAAGATTTTAATAAATTATCTAAATTCTCGGGTTGTCAAAGAGGGCATTGGCCATCTGAAGTTTGGGGAAGTCATTTTGCATTTTATTTATCTTTATTTATCTATTATCTATATTAGGATTTGTAGTATGCTATCTATTTTGGTCTGCAAAGTATGGTATAAATTGCAGTAATGGATTATTATTTTTTGATGCATAGATTATGTATGAATGCTTATTGCTTATATCTATCCATGTTATGCCTTTATTAGTTTTAAATGGATGTGTATCTATCTTTTTGTGCCATGTTAGTATTAGGCCCTATTTTGAGCTTTTATTATTGCAAGAGTTTAAATATTTATTTAGATCTGTCTAGTTGGGCCATGCTATGGCTTTTAACCCTGTCTTGAACTGTGTATATGATTGGTATGAGTTATATATAGTTTAAATATTTGATTGTGACCAATGATATGCTTGTGGTATGGCTTTGTCAAAGAGGTCAAGCATTTATGAATGAGATTCTTAGATTAATTTTTAGTTAAGACTGTTGTTGATCCTATCTATCCTATTGAGCACATACCAACTGTTTTAGCTAGTTATACTTCTAATAGACTTAATTGGTAAATTTTTATGGAAATTTTTGTGTTAGCTCTTATTAACTTAAGTGAGTCAATGATAGTAAGATTTAGATTCTTATGCAAATTCGAATACATTCGTGGGCTAATAACATATATATATATATATATATAATAAAAAATAAAAATAAAAATAAAAATAAAAAATTGATAACCTTAGTTGACTAAGTTTGATTACGTGGCTTTTGTTACTCGAGTTAATAGATCCTTAAGGGTGTTCTACACCTAGTTCCCTAAAGCCATCTAGCGTGGGAGTCATTGATCAAAAGCTCGTTACACGGGTAACTCTGAATAGCCTAATGTAATTAGACATTGCACGATCATGTTTGAGGTTGTGTTAGTTAGTGTATAACAAATAAAATTGTAGTTTGGCTTAAGTTTGGTTACGTGGCTAGTGTTGCTTGAGTTAATAGATCCTTAGGGGTATTCTACACCTAGTTTCTTAAAGCCATTTGGCTTTGGAGTCATTGATCAAAAGCTCGCTACATGGGTAACTCAGCCCAAGGTAGCTGAACTTTGCACAAGTCAAATTTAGCTGTTCTTATGCTAATGTCGGGTGGTCTGTTCTTGCATTTGTGTCTTATTCTAAATACTTGATGTAGCTTGAGCGTATTGGGTTAGCATTTTCCTTATTGCAATTGTTTATGTGTATTAACTATAATTGGTTAGAATAGTTGGTAATCACACACACACAGAGATTTGGATCAGTAGCAGTTTAAGCTAGAGATTTGGTCGAAGCCTAATTTATGACATTCTTCTTCTTTGAAATCTTTATTCTTAGTCTTGAGGTCACGATGCAGGTATATAGTAGTTCGACGAATGATTCGCAGTTTTATTACTTTTGATATTTTTGTTATGATATTTTTGCTTGAGGACAAGCAAAGGCTTAAGTTTGGCTGTATTTGATGAGTGGGATTTGTGACGCCCCCAGATCCGACTTCCCTCGAAACCCGGACCCGGTGCGTCGCGATACGGTAATCGCCAAACTATCTATATCTTTTATTCATAACTTAAAGAATATAACTTCGCTTATTACAATTTAGAATATAAATTCCTTTCATTTCCAGGATCTGTATAATGACCCCAAACTTTTATAAGTATTAAATCTTGGTCATTTATCATTAATGTCTTTACATCATAATCGATGTTATAAAAATGCAGAATAATTTAAACTTTTTCAATCTCCTTTGAATAAAATCTTTTATTGATTTCATAACTTGAATCAATTACATATCCTTGAATCAAATATATTATGATTCATTCTATTCGAATTACTGTATAAACATTTACATCTTAATTCGATATCCTCTATGTATTAACTAATACATCTTTACAATACTACAAGTATTAAACATCGTACACAACTATCAAATACAACTTCTAGAACCAAAACATGGTTCAAGAGCATAACTTTAAATAAATAGAAATCTTCGTTGCGATACTATTGAACTCTATCAATCAAGAAGCACGTAACTTTAACGTGTATCCTTAACCTGCAAAAATGGTTATTTGCAAGAGTGAGCTCGACAGCTCAGCAATTCTAACAGTTTTCATGCATCACATATCATATAATATCATATAAAGTTTATGCATTCATAATCAATTAATATTTACTACGCATGTTACTTCTCACATATGAGGCATAGAGATTCACTTCACAAGCATATCTTCAATGATCAACTTTCATACATATCTCATATGCATTTCGTATATATACATCATCATTCTCATAGCATAATATAGCTCAACTAACAATGATCTAATTCATATATTAAATAAGAACCGAAAGACTTACCTGGTTCGTAGTTTAGCAACTACGACTTAACTACTTATAGATATCTGCAATTCGTGTATTCCTACACAGTTTTATAATCATGGATTCACACTCGTCAGTTATTCACATCCATACATCCTCAACATTATAACAATTGTTACATTATTTTCTAACTTGGTTCTTAGAACCTTCGTTTCACTTTCTTATCATACTCTTATAATAGCTAGGTATGTATAGGTATACCTTAACCATTCTTAATATCAACATTCATATACATTTATCACACAATTAACTATCTATGTGTTCGACAAATATTTAAAACTCATAGATACATGATCTATATTATTCTTACGTTTCTCAAACCTTAACGGAATTATACCTTCGGGTTTTATATCACCATTACATCAATCAACACTCAAGGCATCATTAAGACTCTGTTTTATAACTCAGGAATAATAATGCAAACATACTACCATGATCAGATTTCAAATAAATCAGTCTGGCAAAATTGCTCTGTGGCGCAGTTGCGCTAAAATTAGCCTTGGGATGGGCGCAGTTGCGCCCTTCCCTAATTAGTCCAGAATTGACTTTTTGCTTTCTGGTTCTACTTGGGTCTTCTAGCATGCATAGGTATTGACACATGGTATGGTAAACATCCTTCAATGCACATGCTCACATTCGTCTAATCTATTTACATATAGCTAGTATAGTTCATCTTTAAAATTTACTTTAAAACGTGCTCGTATAGTGCATATCACGGTTAACTAGCAGGGTGCACATACCAATCATGACTAGAGGCATATAAGTCCTATCATGCTTGCACATAAAGTCTGAATGTAAGTAACTCCATGTTCATCCATCTCACTTTCAAAACTTCCTATGTTTTATTCTCCAAGATCAATGTCACGCTTAACTAATCATGCAAGGCTACTATGTTCATCATGTATACATGTGAGATGTCATAGTAATGATAATACACATGCTCACAAATATCTTCATCATATACGCATAACTAGCATCTTTAAAATATGTCCAATTCATTCTTGACTAACCTCTATAGTGTCTAACAAGGTGTGTACACATACATGACATCTATGTGATGTTAAAAAAACACTCTAATGTATGTTCAAAATATCAGAGCAATATTACACTATGATCATGCAACTTAGTTTTGCAAAAAGTCCAAGTTTTACTTTTGAAATTATTTTCAACTTAACCATGTGTCCTAGTGTATACTCAACACCTTAGACTCACATTTCATCCATATCTAGACTATACAATCATGCTTAGAAAATCAGAACATAAACATCTCAAGTATATGTCGAAGTCCATTTTTAAAACTTATAACTTTCTTTAGAATCGCATACTAACGAAGTCAAGAACGTTCATGCTACGTCAAGGTACATACTTATACATGTTAAACATGTTTTCAGGCATTTCTAAGTGATACCAACAGATTAGGACTTAACATATTTTAACAGCAACAGAAATTCAAGACTGGTGCCTGGCGCAGCTGCGCTGTCCCGGGTTAGGCTCAGACAACAGCATATGGCGCAGCTGCGCCGTTTTGAACTCTAGGGCTGGCGCAACTGCGCCCTTCCTGGACAGTTTTAGAAACGGCTCTTCTTCTGCAGAATTCCAAACCTAAACATGAAATCTTTGTATATCATACTTAAACTAATTACATTACTTCCAAACATGCCTATATACTTAGTAAACTTATAGTTATCAATTACCAAGCTAATCAACAAGAAGTTTATGAAATTCTAAGAATTCTTCAACTTAATCTTAAGAACTTAGTTGAAGAGTATTACCTCCTTTGAAGCTTGACTTTGCTAAACTCTTTCTCAATCAATTTACTCACTCAATTACAGAGATTTACTTTCTATATAGGAGTTATCAGCAAAACTTAGCAAATGGATATTGAGAAGTGGAGGCTCCCATTTATAGGAAATGTTTTACACAGATAATGGCTTTGTCCAAATTTCTTGGCCCAGCAGGAAGAAGAAGAAGATTACGGACAAAGAGAAGTTGGTGGAAAGTTGGTACTGGCTTACTATTCTAGCCACTCCCCAACCATCATTGCAAACTACTGATAATGAACAAGGAGTAGACTAGGCCAATGGCCCATCACGTGAATAAAGAAAAGGTGACTCTCAATTTGGGACAACTCTTATAACTCTCAGCATTAGCAAATTGGCTCATCTATAAATCCAATGACTTAGTATTGCCAGCTTAATATAAGGTAATGGGTACATATACATAAACAAATATGTACACCCATATAAGTATATCCCTACTTAAGATATGCCCTAATACATATAATAATGTACTTCATGCACATTGGTTTAATTCAATTAATACTTTAATTGAACTTAATATAATTTAGTTGGGTATTCTAAACCCATTATTTTCCATAAAATTATTATCTCAAGTACACCCAAATATTATAATGATAATTAATAACAATTATTTATTAATTCACCATTTAATAATTATAGTTAAACCTTCAATTGATTTAACTCTACTATTTATGCTACACAAGGCATAATTATGTAAGCTTAGAAATTAATAGGTCTCAAGCTTAACACAATAATCTCACCAACTAATTTTACATCTTATAATATGGCCATAAAGTATTATCATCACAATATTTACTTATATGTTCTCATAACATATATACTTGCACATAGCAATTAATTCTCATAATAACATTAATCAAATCTGTTTAAGCATTCCTTCGTTAATTTATTTAATAAATTGTTCATTCTACTACTTTTTCACACTAGGTATATCTCACAAGCTTAATTAGGCTCATTATCACTTCCACCACACATCAATATTCCTTTAATATAAGGTTTGTGTGACACATGCACTTTAATGCTAAGTTATTTAGCTACCTTAAATAATTATACACTTATAATATGTATAACATTAATGCTTAGAATAATTAATATTTACTCTATTAATTATTTACATAATAAAATCTACGGTAAAATAATAACTTAAGTTTTTTACTACATTAAAATGACTTAGTTTTTTTTATAGATTTAACCCTCTTGGAAATACATTACTATAATAACAATTATGTATTCCACCATAACATGACATAATATGTTTTTATTATATTTTCTCTAACAGAGGCATTAATCAAATAAAATGATTTACTCATATTATTTTAATATAATATATAAGTTTTATTAAAATAATTATATATACGACACATGTACACATATTATATAAAAAATAGACCATATGTTTATTTTCTATTATGATAAATTGTTCCCATCAATTTATTACATATAGCAAATATGTTTTAATATATTTACATTATTAATTATTTATACCTATTACCTCATACAAAGACATATAAGGTAATATTATTATTTAAAATAACATTCTCTCTTTTATTAAAATAATTCAATATTAGAAATTATTTTAATATCCTTTATTAGAAATATATAATAATTATTTCTCTTTCCTTTCTATAAATTTTTCCCAAAATAATTTCTTTAATCTATACATTTAACCATATCTCAAATATTAATTAATTCTCTAATCAATATTTATTTGAAGATATATTGGTTTAACAACGTATATATAAAATTTATTAACGTCGTTCGCACATTCACATATTACCATGCTAAGTAATAAATATAAAGGCACTTACTATAATCACATACTCCACACATGTATTAACTCACTATTTACTTAAGTGATCTAAACCCCCTTACTATATCACCATAATTAATTAAGGCTTTAATATTCAAATTATATTATTATTCTATAATATAACTTTCAATTTAAATTAACCAATATTTATGCTTATTAGTTAATTACCTTAACTAATTCATGTTTTACTATCTCAATCCATCCATGGATAGCTTAAGCACTAATAATAACCTATATTACATCATACTAGTCACTAGTATATATACTCAAGAAGATGGTGATTATTCATTAAAGATATTTAATGTCACCAACTTACTATGATAAAATAATTCTATAAATTACTTAATATTGATAGATAAATCTTATCCATCTCCTTTACTAATTTACCTCTACAATTGATAACAAATATATAATAATAATATATTTATTAAACACAAAATCACATATTACATAGTCCATATTACCCTATGCAACACAATACCACATACTCATAACGCATTTATATTCTTATTCGAACCCATCTCATGCCTTAAGAACTTTGTTTACTAAATTCTTATTTTAATAATTTCTGAAAATTTCTTTTCTCACATCCTCTCCCCCTTATAAGGATTCCGTCCTCGGAATCACCAAAACCTCCTCTACTTAGTGCTATTCTAAATATTATATATTCTTTTGAATAATTTTATCCATTCTCTTTTTGGAAGTTTTATTATTATAACTTGCTCAAATGCATTCTACCATTTTCTCCTTTCTAAGGAACATTCTACTTACTACATTCATCCTTCGAAAGAATAAGAATCTTCCACGATTTTTCAATAATCGGGAAAGTAGTATGAATAACTCAGATTCCAAATTATGCTGAGGGGTCACAAGACCATGAACTCTTTTCTAGGTTTACTAATGCTTCAACAAAATCCTTCACACTGCAAACCAGAGTGTTTATCAATCACAAAGACTGAAAACACCCTTCATGCGTATACTAGGTGGCTGTCCTATTATACCACTACGTTGAGCCACGACGTAGTGTTTTGTAACGACTATATGCGTTACTTTTGGAACTATTGTCTCCGAAAATATGTCCCCTTTATAGGGTTGTTCATCTCAGCTTTTCAACATCTAAATCTGCACCAGAGCAATCTGGTTTGGCATAAATACACATGAATACTTGAATTCCATAATTATTCTTTAACAGTCGTCTAGCTGAATCAAATAGCTTAGACTTTTATCAATAATCTAGACATCAATCGAATCTAATTCACTTAATTGATCTTTTTCATAGTTTAAACGAAAACCAAAAATCCTTTTATGACATCATAATACCGTACCACCTCAGTCGTACGTTGAAGATTCCGTCATTTTATGACTTTGTCGTACTACATCATACCATAATGGACAGACGATCTTATGATCGCTCCAGACACTAGGTTCGATTGCAGTAACGACTCCAGTCGTTTACCATTCTACACCATATCAAATGATGCATATGGTCAAAAATACATTTTGTAAGATTTTTAAATTATTTTTCTCTTAGCCGAAACAAATAGCATAGACATAGGAATAACGGTATCATTTTTAAAACTCATTGGTTCAGTCATCTGACCCAATGTTTTCTCAAGAAAATAGAAATGCAAACATTAGCACGAAGTCAATAAATTTTGAAAATGTAGCGTAGCTAGAAGATTTAGAAAAGTACAAATTTCCCCATCAACTAAAATCTCTTACTCCATTGCTTCATCATTTTATCAATCTTTTATACAATCAATGCTTACTATATCAAAACTATTAATACTAGATATATAATATATCTATTCCCAATATAGTTCATCGAACTTACCACACCATGGAAGTTAAGGAACTTACCACAATAATATGATTTTTAGGAACTTGTGCTAGCAATAAATAGTCCAATAACCAATCAGGGACTGTCCATACGCTTAGGGGCTCAAAATTTTATATGATTATGAGTCACAAACTTATCATAGGCATGAGTCTTAAGAACTCGCACCTAATCTTAGTATTATCTAATTTTAATCTTAGAAATCTCTATCTATCAAAATAAACATGAGAAAAGAATCACCTTTTCGCCATATGTATAATGATAGCGCGACACCAACATTCCAATGATTATCAATGTGATGTACTCAGCGCAAGCACAAAACCTCCGCCCACACAAAGGTTTGTACAACTAAGCCGTCACATGAGTCTTCAATGGAAACCCAACACTTAACTCTATCTTACTCTTAACTTGCTCTTTGCTCATTACAAATTTTCTATATTTCATCATATACAACTCCTCAAGAGTTCATCTCGTACGATTTCATAGTACCTTCTCTTATAGCATCAAGCTATAGCCACTTAGTCATTACAGACTATTTATCATTTCATAGCTCAATCTGATCATGTCGTGATCATCGGTTTACCTTAGGGTTCTTTCCCATTATCAAGTAAACTCCATCTAAGTTCATTCTTATTAATTTTGTCATATTCATCTTATAGACATCGTCTTAACATTTTTATTACCGGAGTTAGGTAACTCGTGATTCTCATTCTCTAGATACTTTAAGATTCTTCTTTGAATCTTTGCTTATATATATTTTAAATATTTTCTATCCCTCTCTCAAGTTATAGTCTAAGGTACTCTTACCTAAGGTTTATAACTTACAGCTTTGATACCAACCTGTGACGCCCCCAGATCCGACTTCCCTCAAAACCCGGACCCGGTGCGTCGCGATACGACAATCGCCAAACTATCTATATCTTTTATTCATAACTTAAAGAATATAACTTCGCTTATTACAATTTAGAATATAAATTCCTTTCATTTTCAGGATTTGTATAATGACCCCAAACTTTTATAAGTATTCAATCTTGGTCATTTACCATTCCTGTCTTTACATCATAATCGATGTTATAAAAAATGCGAAATAATTTAAACTTTTTCAATCTCCTTTGAATAAAATCTTGTATTGATTTCATAAATTGAATCAATTACATATCCTTGAATCAAATATATTATGATTCATTCTATTCGAATTACTGTATAAACATTTACATCTCAACTCGATATCCTCTATGTATTAACTAATACATCTTTACAATACGACAAGTATTAAACATCGTACACAACTATCAAGTACAACTCCTAGAACCTAAACATGGTTTAAGAGCATAACTTGAAATAAATAGAAATCTTCGTTGTGATACTATTGAACTCTATCAATCAAGAAGCACGTAACTTTACCGTGTATCCTTAACTTGCAAAAATGGTTATTTGCAAGAATGAGCTCGATAGCTCAACAATTCTAACAGTTTTCATGCATCACATAGCATATAATATCATATAAAGTTCATGCATTCATAATCAATTAATATTTACTACGCATGTTACTTCTCACATAACAGGCATAGAGATTCACTTCACAAGCATATCTTCAATGATCAAATTTCATACATATCTCATATGCATTTCGTATATATACATCATCATTCTCATAGCATAATATAGCTCGACTAACAATTATCGAATTCATATATCAAATAAGAACCGAAAGACTTGCCTGGTTCGTAGTTTAACAACTACGACTTAACTGCTTATAGATATCTGCAGTTCGTATATTCCTACACAGTTATATAATCATGGATTCACACATCCTCAACATTATAACAACTGTTACATTATTTTCTTACTTGGTTCTTAGAACCTTCGTTTCACTTTCTTATCATACTCTTAAAATAGTTACGTATGTATAGGTATACCTTAACCATTCTTAATATCAACATTCATATACATTTATCACACAATTAACTACATATGTGTTCGACATATATTTAAAACTTATAGATACATGATATATATTATTCTTACGTTTCTCAAACCTTAACGGAATTATACCTTCGGGTTTTATATCACCATTACATCAATCAACACTCAAGGCATTATTAAGACTCTGTTTTATAACTCATGATTAATAATGCAAACATACTACCATGATCAGATTACAATTAAAATAGTCTGGCACAATTGCTCTATGGCGCAGCTGTGCTAAAATTAGCCTTAGGATGGGTGCAGCTGCGCCCTTCCCTGATCAGTCCAGAATTAACTTTTTGCTTTTTGGTTCTACTTGGGTCTTCTAGCATGCATAGGTACTGCCACATGGTATGCTAAACATCCTTCAATACACATGCTCACATTCATCTAATCTATTTACATATAGCTAGTATAGTTCATCTTTAAAATTTACTTTAAAACGTGCTCGTATAGTGCATATCACGGTTAACTAGCGGGGTGCACATACCAATCATGACTGGAGGCATATAAGTCATATCATGCTTGCACATAAATTCAGAATGTAAGTAACTCCATGTTCGTCTATCTTACTTTTAAAACTTCCTAAGTTTTATTCTCCAAGATCAATGTCATGTTTAACTAATCATGCAAGGCTACTATGTTCATCATGTATACATGTGAGATGTCATAGTAATGATAATACGCATGCACACAAATATCTTCATCATATATGCATAACTAGCATCTTTAAAACATGTCCAATTCATTCTTGACTAACCTACATAGTGTCTAACAAGGTGTGTGCACATACATGACATCTAAGTGATGTTAAAAAAAATATTTTCATGTATGTTCAAAATATCAGAGCACTATTACACTATGATCATGCAACTTAGTTTTGCAAAAAGTCGACGTTTTGCTTTTAAAATCATTTTCAAGTTAACCATGTGTCCTAGTGTATACTCAACACCTTAGACTCACATTTCATGCATATCTAGACTATACAAACATGCTTAGAAAGTCAGAACATAAACATCTCAAGTATATGTCGAAATCCATTTTTAAAACTTATAACTTTCTTTAGAATCGCATACTAACGAAGTCAAGAACGTTCATGCTACGTCAAGGTACATACTTATACTTGTTAAACTTATTTTCATGCATGTCTAAGTGATACCAACATATTAGGACGTAATAGATTTTAACAGCAACTGAAATTCAAGACTGGTGCTTGGCGCAGCTGCGCTGTGCTAAGCCTTGGGAGCGGCGCAGCTGTCCTGTCCCGGGTTAGGCTCGGACAACAGCATACATTTTGAACTGTAGGACTGGCGCAGCTGCGCCCTTCCTGGACAGTTTCAAAAACGGCTCTGCTTCTGCAGAATTCCGAACCCAAATATGAAATCCTTTGTATATCATACTTAAACTAATTACATTACTTCCAAACATGCCTATATACTCAGTAAAATTATAGTTATCAATTACCAAGCTAATCGACAAGAAGTTTATGAAATTCTAAGAATTCTTCAACTTAATCTTAAGAACTTTGTTGATGAGTATTACCTTCTTTGAAGCTTGATTTTGCTAAACTCTTTCTCAATCAATTTACTCACTGAATTACAGAGACTTACTTTTTATATGGGAGTTATCAACAAAACTTAGCAAATGGATATTGAGAGTGGAGGCTTCCATTTATACGAAATATTTTACACAGAAAATAGCTTTGTCCAAATTTCTTGGCCCAACAGGAAGAAAAAGATTACGGACAAAGAGAAGTTGGTGGAAAGTTGGTACTGGCTTACTATTCCAGCCACTCCCCAACCATAATTGCAAACTACTGATAATGAACAAAGAGTAGACTAGGCCAATGGCCTATCACGTGAATGAAGAAGAGGTGACTCTCAATTTGGGACAACTCTTATAACTCTCAGCATTAGCAAATTAGCTCATCAATAAATCCAATGACTTAGTATTGCCACCTTAATATAAGGTAATGGATACATATACATAAACACATATGTACACCCATATAAGTATATCCCTACTTAAAATATACCCCAATACATATAATAATGTACTTCATGCACATTGGTCTAATTCAATTAATACTTTAATTGGACTAAATATAATTTAGTTGGGTATTCTCAACCCATTATTTTCTATAAAATTATTATCTCAAGTACACCCAAATATTATAATGATAATTAATAACAAATATTTATTAACTCACCATTTAATAATTATAGCTAAACCTCCAATTGATTTAACTTTACTATTTATGCTACACAAGGCATAATTATGTAAGCTTAGAAATTAATAGGTCTCAAGCTTAACACAATAATCTCACCAACTAATATTACATCTTATAATATGGTCCATAAATTTTTATCATCACAATACTTACTTATATGTTCTCATAACATATATACTTGCACATAGCAATTAATTCTCATAATAACATTAATCAAATCCGTTTAATCATTCCTTCATTAATTTGTTTAATGAATTGTTCATTCTACCACTTTGCCACACTAGGCATATCTCACAAGTTTAATTAGGCTCATTATCACTTCCACCACACTTCAATATTCCTTTAATATAAGGTTTGTGTGACACATGCACTTTAATGCTAAGTTATTTAGCTACCTTAAATAATTATACACTTATAGTATATATAACCTTTATGCTTAAAATAATTAATATTTACTCTATTAATTATTTACATAATAAAATCTACGGTAAAATAATAACTTAAGTTATTTAATACATTAAAATGACATAGTTTTCTTTTATAGATTTAACCTTCTTGGAAATACATTACTATAATAACAATTATGTATTCCACCATAACATGACATAATATGTTTTTATTACATTTTCTCCAATAGAAGCATTAATCAAATAAAATGATTTACTCATATTATTTTAATATAATATCTAAGTTTTATTAAAATAATTATATGTACGACACATGTGCACATATTATATAGAAAATAGACCATAAGTTTATTTTTTATTATGATAAATTGTTCCCATCAATTTATTATATATAGCAAATATGTTTTAATATATTTATCATATTAATTAATCATACCTATTAGCTCATACAAAGACATATAAGGTAATATTATTATTTAAAATAACATTCTCCCTTTTATTAAAATAATTCAATATTAGAAATTATTTTAATATCCTTTATTAGAAATATATAATAATTATTTCTCTTTCCTTTCTATAAAGTGTCCCCAAAATAATTTCTTTAATCTATTCATTTAACCATATCTCAAATATTAATTAATTCTTTAATCAATATTTATTTGAAGAAATATTGGTTTAACAACGTATATATAAATTTTATTAACGTCGTTCGCACATTCACATATTACCATGCTAAGTAATATATATAAATGCACTTACTATAATCACATACTCCACACATGTATTAACTCACTATTTACTTAAGTGATCTTAAACCCTTACTATATCACCATAGTTAATTAAAGCTTTAATATTCAAATTATATTATTCCATAATATAACTTCCAATTTAAATTAACCAATATTTTTGCTTATTAGTTAATTATCTTAACTAATTCACGCTTTACTATCTGAATCCATCTATGGATAGCTTAAGCACTAATAATAACCTATATTGCATCATACTAGTCATTAGTATATATACTCAAGAAGATGGTGATTATTCATTAAAGATATTTAATAGTCACCAACTTACTATGATAAATTAATTCTATAAATTACTTAATATTGATAGATAAAACTTATCCATCTCCTTTTTTAATTTACCTCTACAATTGATAACAAATATATAATGATAATATATTTCTTAAACACAAAATCACATATTGCATAGTTCATATTACCCTATGCAACATAATACCACATACTCATAACGCATTTATATTCTTATTCGAACCCATCTCATGCATTAAGAATTTTGTTTACTAAATTCTTATTTTAATAATTTCTAAAAATTCGGGTTCTCACAGGATTTATAACCGCGAATCGAATACTTTTATCCTTAAAAAATTATATGTCCATTATGTTTTATGTTGCTTTTCTAGCATTTTGTTATTATTTTGCTTAAAATATGTTTTGCAGGTGTTTTCAGGTCATTTTCAGCTTTTAGGGACAAAAAGTTCATTTTTATAGCACTGGCGCTGCTTGCGCCGGTTCCTAGTGTTAATCTGGCGCCGCAGCGCCCTTTTGTTGTCAGCTCACCTATCTTCAGCGCTACAGCGCCCCCATTCCTACACAAAACTGGTGCCGCAATGCCTACTTATTTACTAGTGCCCTTGAACAATTGCTGCAGCTCCTTTTCAAGGCTTAATTATGGCACCGCAGTGCCACCTCCTATTTTTAGGCAGACAACATAGGAAATGACCTAAAGGAAGGAAAGAAAGGATATATATCAAAGAGAGCCTCCTTTTACAATATCTCTGATATAGAGAACACTCCCATAGCTTAGAACTTTGCATTTTCTCTTTGGTTTTGTACATAACTTTTGGTAACAAGATAGATTAGGGAGATGATTGGGATTTCATGAAGCTCAAGAGCAACTTAGCAATACAGATTTGAAAGAATGATTTGAAGGGATTTCTTGGAGATTGAAGAATGATTTGACAGAGCTTATTCTTCTCTATTTATTTCCTTTGATTTTGTAATCTATAAATGTTGTATATATTTCTACTGATGTTTAGCTTAAAAGCTATGAACTAAATATTTGCTCTAAGGTTATAATGGAACCCTTTGTTAAATTGAATTGAGTTTCTTATCTCTTTGGTTGGCACCATATGGATTGGTCTAATATATTTATGCTTAATGATTTATTGCTAAGGAATTAGTGATTATTTTGGTAATCTATAAGAAATTAGGAAATGGATTGTAGATTTATACCTTGATATGTTGGCATGTGATTATGATTTGTCTACACCAATGGATTGCATAATTTGTGTGTAAGATAAGAATATACTTATATGCCATGTCTGACCTAATTAAGAACCTAAGCTTTAATTCCTTGTCTATGGTTAATTCACATAGGAATATGTCGGATTATTTAGCTAGGATGTTCTTTTTTGTTCTATTCCCTTTTGGGTATATCTAGAGAGGATAGGTTTATACAAACCTCGAAAGAGGCGTAAGAGCACTTGTGAGTTCTCAGTCGATAATTTGTCGTGACCACTAAAACTAAAGAGAGAGTTAGGATGTTTAATGAAACATACCGCACCAAGTGTTTGACAAAATGCTTGTGTGGGGGAAAGTTATGATCTTAGCTTGTAGCACCTTAGATACCAGTCATTATCCGTTTACTTGCTTTGATAATTAGAATTAACAAGATTAATTACATAGTTTCTATTTAATTGTTTAAATAAGACTTAAGCGATACAAAGTCGGTACTTGGTAAATATTAGTAATAATTCCTCGTGGGTTCGATACTCAACTTATTATTATATTTGTGATAACCTGAGAATTTATAAGATTTTAAGCGATTAAAATAAAGGTTAAAGAATAAAACCTAGATGGAAATTTGAGAATTTATTTAAAATTTTAAAGTAGAACCTATATGGTTTACTATTTGAATGAGAATAGAGAAAATATGGGTTACAAAATTCAAAAACCCTAGAAATGGTGTAAGAAATGTTATATAGGTATATGTGAAAATTTTATTAAGAAAATAAAATTTTACATGAAGAGATGCTATGAGGATAAACAAATATGTATATATATGTGTGTGTGTGTATATATATATATATATATATATATATATATATATATATATACTTAGTAAGGTGCTATATATTTTAGCAAGAAGAATAATGAATTAATTTAAGAATATGAGAATCAAGATAAAAACTATGTTAGTAATTAGCATAATTTGAATGTTGGCCTTGACTGACAAATAAGAAGATGAATAAATATAAAGTCATTAGCTAATATGATTAGCAATAAAAAAGGAGTAAGTTAAAACTCAAAATTAGAGTTAGAGATAGAATTTTGAAGCACGGACTGTTCGGTTACGTCCAGAACGACAAGTTTAGTTAGAAAGGACTGTAAACACAAAATGTATAAGGGTTGACTTTTTGATCAAAGTCAACAGTTGACTTATATGGAGAAAAGTCAAAATAAGAGTTAGAAGTGGAATATGTTGTGATTTATGTGAACTATGTGTGTGATTAAATAAATATACATTATATAATGTGTATACATTTATTTTGTATATAAAAGAGAATTAAGAATAAAGTTATGTAACCTAATATATATATTAGGTATGATAATTAAATAACCTAAGGGGTTATAATATGGGAGAATGTTAATATATAAATATATATACTAACCCTAAAAGATTTATTTTATACATCTCAAATAATTAATTTTATAACCAAGTCTAATTGGGTTATGAAATTAAATATTCATGACTAAGGAATTTATTTGCAAAGGTGAAAAATGAAAATCCTAATAAAATGATTAAGGTATAATAGAATTAAAAGTATTAGACTATAATAATGGCATAGCCCAAGAATTTAAATAGAGTTCAAGTGAATAATAGATTTAATGGACTAAGGAGGTTAAATTATTTAAACGAGCCTAATTATTTAATTAAGCATGAGACTTGTAGATAAATTGATTTAAGGGCAATTAAATTAGCCCAATGTATCATGTATAGAGCAAGTATAATAATGACCCAATTTAATTATTGGTAGAAGCCCCAGCTTATTTTGTTAGTAATCAAGTTAAAAAAATGCGAGCACAAAAAAAATTTAAAATGATAGCCCAGGCTAAAGCCCATTTCAAAAAAGGAGCTTTATAGTAATTGGGTAAGTATTTAATAAAATAAAATAAATTTGGAAGATAATGGTTCATGTGGCCGAATATGAAAGGGAGAGAAGATATTGGATAGATTTTTTTTAGAGATAAGAAAGAGAGAGAAAGAAGTAAACAAAGAAGGGAACGAGAAAAAGAGGGAGAGAAAGGAGGAGGGGACGGCTGCCTTATTTGGGAGAGAAGAAGGAGAGAAATCTCCATGGGAAAGAAGAAGAAGAAGAAGATAAGAAGAAAAAGCAAATGTATAAACCTATTTCCTATTTTCTTCTCTTTCAATAATCTAATGGAAAAAGAGGGTTTATGATTTAAATGTTTAAACTCTTTCATCTATGTGTTTTATATAGATTCAAGTATGGATCTACCCATATTGGGTGTTTATTTGTTTGGGAAAGAAAAGAAAAGAAAAATAATTTTTTTAATTTATAAAACCCTAACTTTTAGGTGCTTTGGATGTCCACCGTTTTTGATCTACACCTTCTTTTTACGATCCGTAGAAGTGGGGTATTAAATTTATGAGTTGACTAATTAACCCAAGTGGTAGACCTCAAAAATCAAGTGTTGACAAGCTGTAGTAGCTGTGTTAGCCAAAATAGTCATGTCTTTCTTAAAAAGAAATAAACTATTTTGGGTTTGTTTGCAACGAGGGAATTTTCGTCCAATTTTTATGCTTTCAAAATTTGGAAAAAATTTGGAGGGTTAATATCAGAGGTTATGAAGGTGCTATAAAAAATTTGAGAATTTTTGACCATACAGTTTGAGAGTTATGCATTTTACGGCCAATGACTACTTTTAAAAATCTACCCAAATAACTCTCCGTTTATAAGTCCAAAAATTATGAAATTTGTGCTGAAAGTACGTGTATATAATAGGAGTATACCCTGTAAATTTCAAAAATTATGGAGTTAATCTCGATTTATGATAAATCTGAGAAGATTTGGCTATTATGGACTTTTGAAATATAGTAAATTTATTTTAAAAATTCTGGGAAAAATATATGTTTAATATGGGAATATATTCTGCCAAATCCCATAAAAGAAATATTTTTGGGACTGATTTGGTATTTTTCATATAAATGACGTTATATAGATAAATGAATTAAATTGATTCTATGATGTAGAAATTATAGAGATTAAGGTTTTACCACTTGAGACTCTTAAAAATAGTTTATGCAGATTTTTGAGGAAGGTTTTGGGTCGGTTTTGAAGTGTTATGGTGTTTATGGCATTTTAGAATTTTTAAATGAATTAATTAAGGAAAGAAAAACAATTAAAACAAATTGTTTATTAATGACTTAAATTATTTTTATATGACTAATGATATTGAATTAAGGTATTATTAGTAATATTTGACCTGAATGTTATTAAAAGGTTAATAACCTTAGTTTGAAATATTATTAAATAATTAATAATATTAAACGGGAAATTAAAATAGAGAATTACTTTATTTTTTCAATATAGTTGTTGAATTTGGTATTCAAGGAACTATATTATGCTTGTAATAGACTGAAATGAGAATTCAGGATGCTGAATTGAATTTTGGGTTGCTGAAATGATTTCGGTTTACTGAATTTGGTTTCGGTCTGCTGAATTAGTGATTTCAAGATGCTGAAATGTAACCTGGTTTACTGAAATAGTATTTTCAGTTTACTGAAATGTTATCTAGTTTACTAAGATAACATATAAAGGGAAAACTTATAAGTATAAGTTATAACATGATGGAAAGATTATCAAAGCATAATGAGAATACTAAGACTATATTGTAATGTCTAATACTTCACTATATGACTGAATGTTAGACAATTTTATATAAGATGATAAGAACTTATAAAGTATTAAGTCTAAAGTAGTACAATCGTATCCTGCAATAGTTGATGTATAGTATCTGAGCTAAACGATTCCTTCATGGAGCGGAGGTATATACGAATTAGTAACCGATCTAACTCGCTATGAAAATAGTGTAGACGAGATGAAAACTAATTTGTTGGTTGTTTGTGGGAAACCACTCAGTATACTATATTGAATACTATTAAAGACTCGACGAATGCTAGGTTTAGACTTGTAAATAAGTATGGTGTTAAGGTTATCTAATATTTGACTATGTGGTTAAATATTAGATAATTTACTTAAAAAGTAATAGTATGATTAGATAAAGTATGTTTTTCTAATTGAAAGATCAATCTTATAACTGATAGGCCTTTTCAATAAGGAGATAAATTAGATTGCGTAGCAGTAATCAACGGTACAGGCAAGTTTTCTTACCTCAAACTTGAGTTATATTTTCAAAGCATGTTAGTGGATAATTATTGTTGATTATTCCACGTCTATACTGATTATTAATTCGCACTTAGTGCATGTCGCATATGTTCATCAGGTATGAAAGGCTGATCAACTTCATTACCACAAGGTTCAGTTAAAATTATTCATGGTCCTTGTTGATCTTAAACGTTATTGATTCAGTCATTCAATTATTGACATTTTGATTTATGCTTTTTCACAATTATTATATTGTTGAAAACTTGAAAACTTATTCTTTCTTTCAATCATAATATATATCTTTATCAAACTTAAACTTGCTGAGCAAAGTAGTTGCTCACCCTTGCTATATCATGATAAAATTTTGGATTAAGACGAAGGCTTGAAGAAGGTCAGAGACAAGAGCAAAGCACAATAATAGATCGTTATATATGAATAACTATTTAGTTGTCTTATGTAAACCTTTTGTAATTTTAAAGGTATGATTTCAATTAAGGTTAATAGACCTTGGAAATGTTATAGAATCATGTGAAAGAAATAATTTATGTTTATTTGTTCCGCATTAGTTTATAGAATATGTATGATGATTAAGTACCGTAACGTACCAAGTTCGAGGTTCTTGGTACCCGGATTTGGGGGTGTCACAGGTTGGTATCAGAGCTGTAGGTTATAAACCTTAGGTAGGATTACCTTAGGCTATAACTACAGAGATGAGGATGATGAATAAACTCAAATAGAGTTTAAGTGATAAGAGATGAATTCAGGAAAGTCATCATTTAAGATAAGAAGAAGATAAATAAGATTCAAAGAAGAATCTTGAAGAGTTATAAAGATAAGAATTTGAAGTTACCTACTCCAATAATAACGATGAAAAGTAAATAATAAATAGACAAAGTCTATAAGATGAAAAGTGTAAAATCATAATATAATATGATTAAAGGAAAAAAGAAGATCGTAAAATAAAACGATCCTAAGATTGAAAAGAATCGTAATATAACACGATTATAAGAAGAGATCACAACGTGATCTAATGAGGTCATAGGAGGACATATGATCAATCGTTTGATTGAAATCGTTGTAGCAGAATTGCTATACGAATATGGTACTGTGAAATAGTACGAGTTAAATTCAAAAGAGTTGAAAATGATAAAATACGAATTAAATAAATTCGTATTGAGCAAAGAGGAAGCTGAGATTATGTGAGATTTCAATTGAGGACTCATGAGATAGCTGAGTTGTACAAACCTTTGTATGGGGGTTTTGTGCTTGGTCTAACGACAACTTAGTTTATCACATTGATACTCATTGAAATGTTGGTGTCGCGTTATTCGCTATATGTATGTTGAGAAGGTGATTCTTTTCTCATGTGTATAACGGATAGGTAGAGAATATAAGATAGGTACGAGTTCTTAAAATTTATACTTATGGTAAGTTTATGACTCATAATTATATGGTATATTTTTGAACCCTTAAGCGTATGGACAGTTCATGATTGGTTCTTGAACTACGTATTGCTAAGATAAGTTCTTAAACTCATATTATTGTGGAAAGTTCCTGAACTCCTAACGTGTGGTATGTTTGATGAACTATACTGGGATATAGAAAAGTTGTGGATGAAGAATTGAGAATTTTTAATAGATAGAATTATTAAGCAATTGATCATTAGAGCAATTGAAGTTGATGATGGAAGTATAGGTATTCTAAAACTTCTAGCTGTGCTAGACTTCAAATTTTTGACATCAAGCTAAATTCACACTGATGTGCCTTTAAAAATAAAATTGAATTTTTGTTATCATCAACACATGGTTACAATTGTGTAGAAGTGGGCTTCGAACCACTAACACATCATTACCTGTTACGGCATGATAACACCAAAAATAATTGTTCAATATTTTTGAACTGTTTAAAGAAGAGTCTACGCTAATTGTTTCGGCTAGACAAACATAATTTGAGATATCAAAAGGTCTTTTATATATCATCAATGCATCATGGAACCTGATGCAAAAATGATAAAAATGATGGAGTTATCAATGCAGAATTACCTAGTGTTGGATGTGATCTAAGGATCGTCAGCCCACTATGGTACGATGTAGTATGACAAAGTCATAAAATGACGAAATCCTCAAACGGACTATAAATACAGTGCGGTATCATGACGTCATAAAATGATTTTTAGAATTTTAAAGAAAAGTTAAGTGCCAATTAAATTTGGTCAGATATATATTTCGATTAATGTTCGAATTATTGGTATACGTTTAAGCTAATTGATTCAGATAGATAAATGTTTATAAAAATTCAAGTATCTTTTTGAGAATTTATCCCGAACCAAAGTGTTTTGGTACGGACTCTTATGCTAAGTCTGAGGTGAACAACCCCGAATAAGGGGGATATGTCGATTGGATAAAATAATCCAATCTAGTAGTGCAAATAGTCGCTAAACAAGATTAATACGTTATGCATGACGTAAGAGTACGATAGGCTAATTACCTAAAGTACTAGCATCGATAGTTTACCTTCTTTGTGATTGTAAACATACCTAGTAATTTATTATTTTTCTGTGTGAATACCGTTAAAACTATGTGTTCATGGTCTATATGACCCCTCAGCCCGATATAAAAAGTTTTAACTCCTTAGAGAGAAGTCATGGAAGAATGTGATGGTAGCAGAGTTCCTCATAAAAGAAAGCAAGATGTACTCATTAAATTGAGCATGAAATCAGGTAAAGGTTAACTTGAAAACCTAGTTTTGATGAATAAAAGGAGCAGGGATTAGTAAACTATAATTTCGAGGACGAAATTCTTAGAAGAAGGGGTGAATGTGACAACCCGAGGGTTTATAAGTTTTTAAGCGATTAAAATAAAGGTTAAAGAATAAAACCTACATGAAAATTTGAGGATTTATTTAAAATTTTAAAGTAGAACCTATATAGTTTACTATTTGAATGAGAATAGAGAAAATATGGGTTACAAAATTCAAAAACCCTAGAAATGGTGTAAGAAATGTTATATATATTAAGGAATTTTTTTTTACATGAAGAGATGCTATGAGGATAAACAAATATGTGTATATGTATATATATACTTAGTAAGGTTCTATATATTTTAGCAAGAGGAATGATGAATTAATTTAAGAATATAAGAATCAAGATAAAAACTATGTTAATAATTAGCATAGTCTGAATGTTGGCCTTGACTGGCAAATAAGAAGATGAATAAGTATAAAGTCATTAGCTAATATGATTAGCAATAAAAATGGAGTAAGTTAAAACTCAAAATTGGAGTTAGAGATAGAATTTTGAAGCACGGACTGTTCGGCTGCATCTAGAACGGCAAGTTTAGTCAGAAAGGACCATAAATACAAAATGTGTAAGGGTTGACTTTGATGGAGAAAAGTCAAAATTAGAGTTAGAAGTGGAATATGTTGTGATTTATATAAACTATATATGTGATTAAATAAATATACATTATATAATGTGTATACATTTATTTTGTATATAAAAGAGAATTAAGAATAAAGTTATGTAACCTAATATATATTTGGTATGATAATTAAATAACCTAAGGAGTTATAATATGAGAGAATGTTAGTATATAAAAATATATACTAATCCTAAGAGATTTATTTTATACATCTCAAATAATTAATTTTATAACCAAGTCTAATTGGGTTATGAAATTAAATATTCATGACTAAGGAATTTATTTGCAAAGGTGGAAAATGAAAACCCTAATAAAATGATTAGGGTATAATAGAATTAAAAGTATTGGACTATAATAATGCCAAAGCCCAAGAATTTAAATAGAGTTCAAGTGAATAATAGATTTAATGGATTAAGGAGGTTAAATTATTTAAACGAGCCCAATTATTTAATTAAGCATGGGACTTGTAGATAAATTGATTTAAGGGCAATTAAATTAACCCAATGTATCATGTATAGGGAAAGTATAATAATGACTCAATTTAATTATTGGTAGAAGCCTAAGCTTATTTTGTTAGTAAGCAAGTTAAGAAAATGTGAGCCCAAAAAAAATTTAAAATGATCGCCAAAGCTAAAGCCCATTTAAAAAAGGGGTTTTATAGTAATTGGATAAGTATTTAATAAAATAAAATAAATTTGGAAGATAATGGGCCATGTGGCCGAATATGAGGGGAAGAGAAGATATTTGATAGATTTTTTTTAGAGATAAGAAGAAAAGATAAGAAAGAGAGAGAAAGAAGTAAACAAAGAAGGGAATGGGAAAAAGAGGGAGAGAAAGGAGGAGGGGGCGGCTGTCTTATTTCGGAGAGTAGAAGGAGAGAAATCTCCATGGGAAAGAAGAAGAAGAAGAAGAGAAGAAGAAAAAGCAAAGGTATAAACCTATTTCCTATTTTCTTCTCTTTCAATAATCTAATGGAAAAAGAGGGTTTATGATTTGAATGTTTAAACTCTTTCATCTATGTGTTTTATATAGATTCAAGTATGGATCTACCTATATTGGGTGTTGATTTGTTTGGGAAAGAAAAGAAAAGAAAAATAATTTTTCTAGTTTATAAAATCCTAACTTTTAGGTGCTTTGGATGTCCACCGTTTTTGATCTACACCTTCTTTTTACGATCCGTCGAAGAGGGGTGTTAGAGATATGAGTTGAATAATAAACACAAGTGGTAGAACTCGAAAATCATGTGTTGACAAGCTGTAGTAGCTGTTTTAGCCAAAATAATCCCGTTTTTCTTAAAAAGAAATAAACTGTTTTGGGTTAGTCTGCAACGAGAGAATTTTCGTCCTATTTTTATTCTTTAAAAATTTGGAAAAAATTTAGAGGGTTAATATCAGAAGTTATGAAGGTGCTATAAAAAATTTGAAAATTTTTCGCCATACGGTTTGACAGTTATGCATTTTACGGCCAATGACTACTTTTGAAAATCTACCCAAATAACTCTCCGTTTATAAGTCCAAAAATTATGAAATTTGTATTGGAAGTACATGTATATAATAGGAGCTTACCCTGTAAATTTAAGAAAATTTGGAGTTAATCTCTATTTATGATAAATCTAAGAAGATTTGGCTATTATGGACTTTTTAAATATAGTAAATGTATTTTAAAAATTATGGAAAAAATATATGTTTAATATGGGAATATATTCTGCCAAATCCCATAAAAGAAATGTTTTTGGGACTGATTTGGTATTTTTTATATAAATAATGTTATATGGATAAATGAATTAAATTGATTATATGATGTAGAAATTATGGAGAATAAGGTTTTACGACTTGAAACCCTTAAGAATAGTTTATGCAGATTTTGAGGAAGGTTTTGGGTCTGTTTTGAAGTGTTATGATGTTTATAGCATTTTAAAATTTTTAAATAAATTAATTAAGGAAAGAAAAACAATTAGAACAAATTGTCTATTAATGAGATTAATGACTTAAATTATTTTTATATGACTAATGATATTGGGTTAAGGTATTATTAGTAATATTTGACTTGAATGTTATTAAAAGGTTAATAACCTTAGCTTGAAATATTATTAAATAATTAATAATATTAAACGGGAAATTAAAATAGAGGAATACTTTATTTTTTCAATATAGTTGTTGAATTTGGTATTCAAGGAACTATATTATACTTGTAATAGACTGAAATGAGAATTTAGGGTGCTGAATTAGATTTTGGGTTGCTGAAATAATTTTGGTTTACTGAATTTGGTTTCGGCATGCTGAATTAGTGATTTCAGGATGCTGAAATGTAACCTGGTTTATTGAAATAGTATTTTCAGTTTACTGAAATATTATCTAGTTTACTAAGATAACATATAAAGGGAAAACTTATAAGTATAAGTTATGACATGATGAAATGATTATCAAAGTATAATAATAATACTAAGACTATAATGTAATGTTTAATACTTTAATATATGACTGATTGTTAGACAATTTAATATAAGATGATAAGAACTTATAAAGTAAGTGATCAATTATTCAGTCTAAAGTAGTACATTCGTATCCTGAAATAGTTGATGTATAGTGTATGGGCTAAACGATTCCTTCATGGAGCGGAGGTATATACGAATTAGTAACCGATCTAACTCGCTATGAAAATAGTGTCTACGAGACGAAAACTAATTTGTTGGTTGTTTGTGAAAAACCACTCAGTATACTATATTGAATACTATTAAAGACTCGACGAATGCTAGGTTTAGACTTGTGAATGAGTATGGTGTTAAGGTTATCTAATATTTGACCATGTGGTTAAATGTTAGATAATTTACTTATAAAGTACTAGTATAATTAGATAAAGTATGTTTTGCTAATTGAAAGATAAATTTTAAAACTGATAGGTCTTTTCAATAAGAAGATAAATTAGATTGCGTAGCAGTAATCAACGGTACAGGCAAGTTCCTTTAACTCAAACTCGAGTTATATTTTCAAAGCATGTTAGTAGATAATTATTGTTGATTATTCCACATCTATACTGATTATTGATTCGCACTTAGTGCATGTCGCATATGTTCATCAGGTATGAAAGGCTGATCACCTTCATTACCATAAGGTTCAGTTAAAGTTGTTCATGGTCCTTGTTGACATTAAACGTTATTGATTCAGTCATTCAATTATTGACATTTTGATTCATGCTCTTTCCCAATTATTATATTGTTGAAAACTTGAAAACTTATTCTTTCTTTCAATCATAATATATATCTTTATCGAACTTAAACTTGCTGAGCAAAGTAGTTGCTCACCCTTGCTATATAATGATAAAATTTTGGATTAAGACGAAGGCTTGAAGAAGGTCAGAGACAAGTGTAAAGTACAATAATAGATCGTTATACATGAATAACTATTTCGTTATCTTATGTAAACCTTTTGTAATTTTAAAGGTATGATTTCAATTAAGGTTAATAGACCTTGGGAAATGTTATAGAATCATGTGAAATAAATAATTTATGTTTATATGTTCCGCATTAGTTTATAGAATATGTATGATGATGAAGTACCAAGTTCGAGGTTCATGGGACCTAGATTTGGGGGCGTCACAATATTACTTGTGGACTGCGTATACTTTCCCGTGTTTTATTGATTGCAAAATCGACCAACACCTAGCACCCCCATAACTCAAGTTGGGATGATCCCTCCATCCTGGATTATTAGTATTGGAAAAAGGGTCATATTTCCTCTGCAACTGTGCCTGGTAATTTTCCGCTACATTAGCTTGATGTGCATTCTCTTCCTCCTGTAATGTCGGGTATGAATCTGTGGGGTGCCCTGCCATTAAACATATTTCGCAAGCCTTTGCAACCGGCAAGTTATTTGTTGCTAATTGTTTCACTACAACAGTTAAGTCAGAAATCTATTAATCTAAATTACTCGTGCTTACTTCACTTACCCTTTGCGCTGGATGATCATTTCGTGTTCTATATTGATGTGCATTGGCGGCAATATTTGTAATCAAATTCTTTGCAGCCTCCAGTATTTTATCTACTAATTATCCTCCACTAGCAGCGTCGATCATACTCTTATCCATCGGTACAAGTCCCTCATAAAAGTACTGGATGAGGTGTTGATCATCAATCTGGTGGGGTGGACAACTAGAGCAAAGCTTTTTGAATCTCTCCCAGTATTCATACAATGTTTCACCGCTGTATTATCGGATTCCTCAAATTTCTTTCATTATGTTGGCTACTTGATAAGTCAATTTTATACCTACTTATCCGCTATCTATTACTTGACTTAGTTGCTTAAACCTATGTTTCGTAGTTACTTTTCATGCATTTTGTGTTCATTTTGTAGATTTTATGCTTGGGAACTGTGTGAGCGACTATTGGTATGAAAAGGCAAGGAAATACAATACAGACATCATTTGGACTTTCATGTTCATTTTATGTTCTTGGCTTGGAACTTGGGTTTTATTGTAAAGCTTCTTCGTAGCTTTCTGGAACATCTTGAATCATCCCAATCGGAGTTCAGATGCGAGAGTTATGACCTTTGTACCAACGGATGTTGAACTTAATGTTTTGGGTTGCCATTGCACAGCTGTCACTTCGAGCCCAATTTCAACCTTCATCCGTCCATTATTTCTCAATTCTCAAAGAATAAAAGTTGTAGACCTCGTCGATATCTTCGATTTGACAGGTGGCAGGCTTGGTAACTCCTCCCGGATCAAAAGGTATGGCTGTTCTACTAGAGGACACTGCAACAGAAAACCTATGGCGCGCCCGCGCCCATTTCTAGTGTATTTGGAGCGCGCCCGCGCTCTGCTCTGGTCCAAGAAAATGATATCTGCTACTAGCGTGCCCGCGCCTAGCTCCAGGCCATTTCCAGCACGGCTGCGCCACTCCTGAAGTTGACCAGAGTTGACTTTTTCATTAAATAGTGCAATTGAAGCGTAACTTGGACAAGGATTCATACTATGGCTTACAAAAAAAGACATATCAGTATGTAATAATGTATTCCATCCTTGGGGATCATCCTCTTCTACATATCATTATTAGATATTCTACTCTTCCATTAGATTAGATAAACTCTAGATTAGATTAGATCTTTGGAGTTTGAAGCTCTTGGAAAGTATTGGAGATTCAGATTAGAAGCAAGTGAATTCAAATTTGCTCATCTCAAACCCTAAATTCTCTTCTTATCTCTTTGTATTTTTCAATGTTTATTCAATTGTGGATTATGGATTTCACTTCAATCATGAATTAAACTCCATTTTGAGATTAAAATGGATCTTGTTGTGTAGTTTATTTTGATATGCTTCCTTGTTAGTCTTATTAATTGTTATTGGATTGTCTATTGTGATTTGTGTTGAATTGCTTAATTGTCTATCTAACAATTACCGCGATAACTCATATGAAATTGAGAGACAGATTATGGGTTTAGATCTGATCATAATAGCATATGTTTGTGTGTTCTATATGGCGTTGGAATTCATGATTCGTGCCTATGATAGAGATATACCTATGCACCGCATGTAGTCTATTAAGAACTTGAGCTCACTCTTTGATTGTAATTGGCATAGAAATATAGTGAGTTAGTTAATTAGGGTGTTCAACTTGATTCTATCATCTGTGGATTTGATTTGATTTGGGTATGGTACATCGAGAGATGGCCATATTTTACCTTCGTTTTCTTGATTAACAACCCATGACAATTAATTTGGCTTAACGGGAAGTGTATTGATTTAGATGAAATAATAGGTGAAATTATAGTCTCATGTCTTCATTATCTAGTTTCATTTTAGGGATAGTTAGTATTAGTTTAATTGCATATTATTATTCAAAATACTAAATCCATCGTTTAAATAAGATTAAGTTGATTACGGGTTAGTGTTTGGTAATTCTTGTTAAATAATTCTTCATGGGAACGATACTCTACGTACTCTTTATTACTTGTTGACCGTGTATACTTGCACGCATATATTGATCGTAAAAATGACCAAGACTACCCTTGAAGCAGGAAAGTACTTCTCCAAAAATAGCATTTTCATATCATTCCAGGAATGTATCGATCCTGAGGGGAGATAATACAACCAAGCTTTTGCTAAATCTTCTAGTGAGAAAGAGAAAACTCTTAACTTCATCTGCTCCTCCGTAATCCCGTGTGGCTTCATGGTTGAGCACACAACATTATACTCCTTGAAATGCTTGTAAGGATCCTCACTTGGACCACAAAAAGTAGGCAAAAGGTGAATTATTCCATATTTCAATTCAAAAGCAGCATTCAAAGCAGGATATTCAATGCATAGAGGTTGTTGAGTGAGTTTAGGAGTAGACAACTCCTTTAAAATCCTGTTATTAGTTGGCACCGCCATCTCCTCGTCTGATTCGCTAGAGGAATGGTCTGAAAGTAGTGTGAGTGTAATGTTGAGGCCTAGGGATGGAGCTTCGTCGAAATCTGCAAGTGTACTTTGGGATTTTCGAGCTTCCTTCCTAAGCCTTCGTGCAATTCTCTCTATTTAAGGATCAAATTTCAAATCAATAGAGTGAGAGGATCGAGGTATAAACAAAAATTAAAATAAAAGGAAACATTTAATAAATAAAAACAAATAACACTCCCCGGCAACGGCGCCAAAATTTGAGAGATGTCGTTTAGCACTCCAAAATTAAATCTTACTTCTATTCTACTAACTCAAGAATTAGCATAGTAACAAGTAATGATTAATCCCCTAGAGAGTGTATGCTTTATATTTATTCAAGTATTTTCCAGTGAATTAGGGGTTTTGGTTTGAAAAAAGATAAATTATCAAAAGTGAATTTAAAAAAAGTATCAATGAGTAAAAACACTTTAATTCTTCAGTTCAGTATCACTTTTTCACAATTATGGAATAACCAAGTTTTTACAATATTTATCCTCTAATGAGATCACAAATTACCCGAAATTCTTCTTATATGTAAATCTAATGCGACGATTGCCAACAATAGATCCTAACTATCATACAACCTAGAACTATCATTCTAGATTTAATACAATAGAAGCATGAAGAATGAGAATTAGAATGTTCCAAGCAATAATTACACAATCAGAAATTATTTAACTTGTCTTCTGAAAACCATAATACTATTCAAAATCTTGACCACAATCAAATATCATTAATTGCTACTTATGATTAGACATACATTATTTTCTTAATATATATCTTAATCTAGCAGATAATATCAATTCTCTAATTTAATCCTGAAAAAACCAAATTAGTAGATTGAATAGCATACAAGAAGTTTATGTAGATAATCAGAATAAATTTCACATACGAAGGAATAAATAAAGTAAATTTGATCAAACTGTTAATTACGAATAAGGTTCAATATCCCTTCAGAATTGAATTTAGAAATTTGTTCGACATGCCTTGATTCTCCAAAACTAGGGTTTAAATGAATATAGAAGATGAGATATGATGATATGAGATGATCCCCTCATAATGGGTCTTATATGTCTTTATAAAGTCTAATACAATCCCAGAAATCCTAAAATTTGCAATCCAATTCGTATTAGAAGTCTGCTTAAAACTTGCCAAAAATAAGAAACAGCTATCTTTTCCCGACAATCTCGCCGGGGCGAGATTCCTTCTTCTCGGGCTCTGAAAAGGGACCTCCGTCGGGGCGGAATATTTTGTTCATGAAAACTCGTCGGGGCACAGATTGGCAGAGAGGTCTGTGCCGGGGCGCAGCTTTTAGCCTATGGAATCTCGTCGGGGCGCAGTTTACTGAGTTTTGTTTCTTCTTCCTTTTTCCATGAAATCAACTCCAATTCATCCCGGTTTAGAACGTATGCTCCATTTCACTCATGAAATCCATACACAACCTTGTTAGACTCGTGTTAATAATAAAACATACAATGAACTACGCATAAAGGAATCAAAATAACCGAATATTATTCACTCGCCAGTATATGCTACATCATATTAAATATGATTAGCTTACGTGCATATTACTTTCAGAATCACCATCTTATCAACTCTTTATTTCTTTTGTTTGATTGGTTATTGGTGGTTGGATAAGTGAAGATCATAGGGATGATCTTGAAGTTATAAGGTGGTTATGAAGGAGTAAACCTTGTTGCATCACCTTAAATATGCATGCCAAGTGAAACAAGGAATAAAAAGTAAGCCTAAGCATGAGGATGGAAAAATAAGTTAATAGTGGACTATAAATGCACTAGTTTAACTTTTGTTTGTGTGTTGTTGTTGGATTTCAAAAGATGGAATCCAAGATATGTGGATTGTCAAGTTGTTCCAAGTAGAACGGAAGAAAAATATGTCATAACAAAGTTATGGCGAAATTTTCCGTAAAAGGTGTTAAGCGTGAAAAACCCTAGCTTGGTACCTTTTTAAGCCAAGTTTGTGGGTAGTTAATTCTTCTGGAAAATTATTCCTTTCCCGGGGTTTAGTAGTTGGGTGAAAACATGAGTCGTGGGTTCAAGAACGAGCTCAATCCAACTTCAGATGAGTTAGTTGTGACATTTATAAAATATACATTAAAACGTCTTTTGGCAAAAAATGGCTTCCGGGGGACTTTCAAACCAACTTTTTGACCAATTAAAGAACCTTAAAAATTATTTCGTCCAAGGGGATGTGTAGAGTATGTTACAAAGAAGAAAATGGCTCAAGAACGGACTCATTCCGATATCGGATGACAAAGTTACGAAGTCATGAAGTAGAGGCGACGAGCAGAATTTTTTTTAAGAGATTAAATAGTGGACTAGAACCCCCTGCCTCTCTATGTCGGGGCATTCAAATTAGGCTTAATTTGAATGTCGAGGCATAGGGCAATAAAAGTTGAAGGACATTTTTGATGTCCTTTAGTAATCTGGACATAACTCTTTCGTATGAACATCGATTAAGGTGATTCAAGATGATTAGGAAAGCTAAGAAGTAGACCTATAACTTTTATTATTTAATAATTGAGAGATATGTTTGGGGTCAAGGTCACAAATGAGCCTTTTTAGGACTGTTATATATAATAGGAGACAAATCGTGGTGGTTTCTTCGGAACGCCTTGGTGCCAAGCCATGTTTGGCTAAGTATTTTTGAGTTCTAAATATTGGACTTTGGAAATATAGTCTAGAAAAATGTAAACCAAGGAATGTTAGATGTATTAGACGTGTTAATCATACGTAATGGCATGTCGGTTAGGCGTTCAGGTTAGACAAGTCGGGCGTATAACTTAAAAACATCGAAACGCAGAGTCGAATATTAATAAACTTAAATAGTGTTCCGATTCTTATGAAGCAGACATTATAAAATATGGAATATAGTTAAAGTAAACCTTGAGTGGCGTTTATACATGATTGATTGGTATTTTTATATGCACTGAATGTGTAGGACTTGCAAAGGGCGATTAACGCTAAAGTATTAAAAACCGCTAAGGCAAGTATTCTAACTCCATTTAATATTCATTTAAATGTTAGTTTGAAGTATGTGAATGTATATTCTTATGAACAATATTTATGTATTCTTCGATTTACACACCGTTTATTGACTATGCAAAATTCAGACTCATACAAACTCTTTGATGGTTGTATAAGTGTTCATCTATGTTATAATGTATAAATTATTTAAGCTTTGCTATAATGCATGAATTGTTTAAGTTTTCAAAGTTCTGATATGCATGAACTATTTAAGAAGTATGTCATTGCTATTTGTATCGGCTAGACACATGTTAAAACCTTTCAATGATCTAGATATGATCTTTTGAATTGTTATTGAGTATAAGTAAACTTCCAAACCAATTTATACTTGGTAAGGATTCAGTCTGAGAATGAACAACCCTAATATTGGGGTAATGTTTTAATATTGTCGGTATACAATGTCGAGTGATGGAAGAACACAAAATAAGTCATTCGCCATGCATAAAGTGTGTGTGTGTGTGTGTAAGTGTGTGTGTGTGTAAGTGTGTGTGTGTGTGTATTTGATTTTGAAAGTTTAGTCTAAGCCTTATTGTGAGTTATTTAGAAGTAGTGTCGTTCCTTTTTTGCACCTATGTATGAAGGGTTTGATTTAGCAAAAGTTCATTTTTAGACAAAATATACATTTCATATGATATTTTGGGCAAAACACAAGGTTTCAAATCGCTCGTCTGAATTTGTAATCGAGGACCTTTGATACTTCAATTATTAATTCTGAAGTCTGTGAAATTATTTCGAAAGTAGTGTTGTACCTATTTAACCCTATGCACAAAGGATTTGATTTATATAAAAGTTCATTTTTAGAACACAATATATATCAATGATGTTTTGAAAACAAAATTTTCAAATCCTTCGTAAAATAGGAATCAAGGTCTTTTGATACTTCCATTTATTATCTAAATGTCTATCCCCAAATAGCTTTATTATTATATGAAAGCTCTTTGCTATTTTGACTTGGAAATTGTTTTGGAGTGAAAATGTAAACTAGAAAGCGCTAAAAGGGTCGGATCATCATCGGGCATGTAAGCCGTCTCGATGAATCCGTGCACCCACCATCAAAGTTTTCACTATCATAGGATCTTGAATCCGACTACTCGAGACTAGCCCCTCGAATTCGTTTCCAAGATCCAAACATTACATATACGATGATTTCGCATTATTTAAACATTACATTGAAAATAAAAAGTCCATCGTGGGAATCAAGTCCAGATCCAATCATTGGATCTCGATACTGGGATTCCTAGGCTCACATTATTATACTTAAATATGTATGTACAACGTCTTAGACTTGATATTAGATGATTCTATTGGTTGAAATCACCATTTCAAGCCATTTCGGACCCCCACCTGTAGATATAGATCTACGGCTATACGGGGTAACCAAGACTGACCAAAAGTAGTAAATACATAGATCTACAATGAATCGAAACCTATCTTGCATACGGGCTAAAGCTTCATGCTTAATAACTACTCAAAAGGCTTGATCCGACTTAGATCTTGGTAGATCTAGCCTCCAGACTTAATTTACAACTAAATATGCATTAAATAACCAATGGGATCTATAGATCTACCACCTACACCACAATATATGTATAAAAGATAAGATCTAGCTAGATTCAAGCAATATATAACACAAATCTAGTATATTGAACAATAGTTACAAAGAAAGTGGCTAAAATGAGTGTTTTTCACCTTGGGTGACGCGTGAACAAGCTTCTTTTGGCTTGGGATCAACTTATATCACTCTAGACACTCAATATGTATGATATAGAAGATCAAACAACTAGAATATGCTGAAAGATATGAAGATCTGAGTCTTTCTCTCTCTCTCTAATTTCTCTTCTTTTCTTTGTATAAATGAGCTACTGGTTGCTGATATAGGCTCCAGAGGCAACCGTAGGTGTACCTGTGGCTAGAGTAGGTACACCTGAGGTTGGCCCTCATGGGTTCGATTATCTCGAAGTACGTGCCTTAGGTCTCATTTTGGTGAAAGTTGAGCTCCGTACCCGAAAAAATCCTAGAAAGTCTTTGCGAAAGGCTGGGAAATATGGTCGAGTCTGACGAAATTGAATTCCGTCAAGATGGTGCAGTAAGCTGAAAGGTATCTTCTAGTTCCCGAGGGATCGTTAATCAGCTCGTCTTGATAGCACACAGTTCAATGATTGTTGTGGTGACTTCTTCTGGCCACTTTCTCAGCTTTGCGATCCTCATTCGGTCTGTGTCTATTCCTGGGCATTGTTGGCACTTTGATTCCTCCACGGGGTTATCTTTGAAGTGAAATTATGCTATTACCCTCCTGAAAGGTTACTCCAAGGAAAGCGAAATTTCGAGTGTTTACAGATGCCCCTCTTTGTCATGTTTATGCAATGCAATGGAATGAAAACTTTGGACACCGAAAATTTTTCATTCTTGTTACTAACCCTCTAGGAGGACAAGACCGTCTTTTACCTTCCAAAGATAACCCTGGAAGTTTAAATCATCAAACAAGACCCCGGAGACAGCCCGGGAAAATCAACAACACAAACCTTGGAGACAGCCCGAGAAATTATTAAATCAATCTCCCCGGAGATAGGCTCGGGAAATCATCAAACCAGACAGCCAGAGATAGCCCCTAGGAAATAATCAAATCAATATCTCCAAAGACAGCACCGAAAATTATCAAATCAACTTCAGAGACAGCCCTGAAGATAGACAAAAGTCAACAGTAGTCAAACCCCAAAGATAACTTCGAGAAAGACAGCTGCATGCCACATCAATGCCCGAAACCAATCTGGAATGGCAAAAGAGTGATTTTGAAAACTCAACAAAAAATCAAATCAAATTAATATGAAGAAGGTCACACAGAACCATCACATCAATCCAGAGTGAAAACTACGTCAGACAGCTCAACAGACTGATTTAATATACTCAAAATTCTGGTCATGGAACTATATTCCCAGACTTCAAAAAGTTCAAGCCCCATGTCATTGTGTAGCACTCGGAAAGGGCTTTCCGGAAAGGTATAGCACGCCTCCATCGAATTCCTAATTGTAAGTTATGAAGGTTCAAGCGAACAATGCGTTGGTCGGAGTGCACATACTTTGAGATAGCGGGGCCCACCAGGCCGAACCCACCAGGCCCAGTCGCAGGTGGGGCCGCGGCTAATTGGGACTATATATATGGCATCCCCCCTTAGCTTATAAAAAAAGAGAGAAAAAGAAAGGGTCGCGGCGAGAGATATAGAGGCTAGGAAATTTAAACGGAGCTTATATCTTACTCCGATTTACGTAAAACTTCTTTGTAAACGTTCATATACATATATACTACAACATATCAAATTTTAACGGTGGGAAACGAGTATCGAGGTTCCAAAAGCTGTCCGAGACCTGTTCTCAAGAAATACTATACGATTTCACCAGATCTGTCTTCTTCGCTCACTCTAATACGTATATAAGTTCTATATACATATATTTAGTAACTTATATTCGTCAGATCTGAAGTTTTAACCATTTATTTCTTGTAAAATAGTAAATATTTGAGCTGTATTGACTAGATTTGTACTAGATCTAGCCAGATCTAGCTAGATCTAGCTTTTAACAGATTTAAAAGTTGCTAAACTTGAACCTGGAAGCTAGAATTGCTAAGATCTGTATAAATCAAGTTTTTGTAAGTATTTAGAAACCACGTGACCCTAGATCTATATCTAGAGGAAATTGGAAGCTATGAGCTACTCGCATACGGAGATTTAACTGACGAATCTTCCATTTAGCAATGTCTAGTATATTTTTATGTTTTCTTATAGTATATTCTTTATGCAGGCTGTTTATTTGATTTTCTGTGAGCCTAGGACTTACAGGATCTACGATTCAACTAATGGATCTAGATTCGGTTCCCATGATGGACTTGGTTAAGTTGTACATCCAGCTTTCAAATTTTGTACTTGTAAATATATGACCTTAAAACTGTTATCCGGATTTAAGGCTCCGAAATAATGAAAGTCATATGTGTGGTTTCTGGGCATACTTGGATGGCTTTCATGCACATAAGGAGCCCAACACACACACACACACACACACACACACACACATATATATATATATATATATATATATATTATTTTGTTGAAGATGCTTCGCATCTCGAGAATAAAATCAAAACAAGCCGAAGATGGAATAAAATAAAAGTATCAAAGGGCATCAATTCCTATGCTAGCGACAGGGTTTGAAAACCACTTTTCAAAACATCACTTTCATATTCTTATATAAAAATGGACTTTTCAATAAATCAAACCATTCGTATATAGGTCCAACGAAGCACATCACTACTTTTAAATAAAAGAGCTTAGGCCCAATTAACTGCAATACACGCACATATATGCACAATGATTAGGGAATGAAAAGACGCGGTAACCGTGTTTCACAGAAGTCAGGGGGTGCCTAACACCTTCCCCTCATTTAAGCAAGCCCAGAACTCTATGAATCTCGGGTTCCAAGAACAATTAAATAGAGTCCAATATTGGTCCATATTGCAAAAATCATTCAAAACTCGGTTGAGATGATACAACCATTTAACTCATACCAACTGGTGTCTTAATCTGATTTGGACCAATAAAATCAATCTTTTCAAATCGTCGACATTTTATGTCGGTATCTTCATAAAATATCACCATTAAAGCAAGATAAACCACATAAAAACATAAAGGGTAAGAACCAAACACCTAGGAAAAGGGATTAATTTTTCCTGGCGTCGATAGGTGGCGACTCAGCTGGGGACAGTAGAGGGTTTAAGCTGCATTTTCAAAAATTTTCAATTCTCTTCTTTGTGCCTGTGTGTGAAATGGCGTCTTTACATTGAATGGATGTGAATGAATGTCTCCTTACCACGCTTTATATTAATGCTTCGCACAATGTCATCATTTTGCATACGGTGAGACGCGATGAATGTATGTTGCGTGATTCCTCCACCAGGAGGCGAACCTGTTGTTGTCCGATTTATGTAACGACAATTAACGCGCAAGTATACGCGGTCAACAAGTAATATAAGATAAGTAGGATGTCGTACCCACGAGGACGAAGTCTTAAATGCAAATCAAATACTAATGTAAGTTCTTTACTGTCTTATCTAAACAATTGATTGGAGGTGGTATTTTAAACTATGCGATTACAACTAAAGGAAGCGGGAGAAATAGATGTAATAGGGAGACAAGCTAGGATTGCAATTCCCCTAACGCGTCGCCTAATCTCCTAACTCTCCACAATACAAACAAATCAAGGAATGGTCAGCCGAGAATAGAACTATGCATATGCTTCTGTCGAAGGCCAAATGCACATCTCTAGCTAGATGAATCACAATATATCTATCGATGAAAATAACTAGGCTAGGGTCATTAAGCTCAGTCTCAAGGCTACACAAGGCAAATAGAGATATGTCTATCCTATTAAGCAGTTTATGCACACATTCCTTTAGGCAAGGGCATAACAAGTGTTGTTGTATTTTGAAAGCTAGATAATAATGTCCAATAGTCAATATCCATTAATATCACTGCCAAAAACTCTGTCAAGCATTTAGTCAATAAGCAAGAAACACAACAACCCATTCCCAAAATGATTCATTAGTATAAATAGGAGAGAAAGTTAATTAGGCTAAACACTAGGTTACATTGCAATCCTAAAAAGGAATTAGTTCATAACCATGGTGCTAATACACATTTCTATCACATTCAACATTAATCAGTAATACACAAACAACCGAGAGATTTAGAATAAGAAAACTCCTGAGCTAAGGTTTTCTGTCTCCACGATCTTCTCTTCTCCGTGTAACTCCTGAGCTGTATATGATGCAATAACTATTCTCCCCTAAAACACAGCTTCTTTCTGTTCTAGAATCCCCAAAAATATTCTCTGTATTTTCTCTCTATCTCCGATATCCTTCCGTTGTTCTCTCCCTGTTTTTCTTCTTCTTTTTAGGTCATTAAATGCGAACCACTAGCTAGGCACCGGAGGTGACGCTGCGGCGCGGAGCCTATAACTGCTTGGCGGCGCTGCGGCGCCACTAACGCTGCAGCGCGAGAATAAGAAGGACCGGGCCGCTGCAGCGCCAGATGAATTTAGCTAGGACCATGAGTTGGCGCTGCAGGCGTGGGCTTTAGAATAGGCTCTGGCGTTGCGGCGCCAGAATGTAGAAAATGACAACTTTGCCCCTGCAAGCTGGAAATGACCAAAACAGCCCTGCATCATACAGGAAAAGCATAACAACAACAAAATATAAACAAAAGCACAACAAATAACAGAAAACAAGCAGCGTCTTGAGCTTTAGAGAATCTGATTCGCGATATAAATACTACTTATCAATTACCCCCAAACTTAAGCTTTTGCTTGCCCTCAAGCAAACAATCTAGCATCCACACTTACATTACTGGAAAACGCGAAAAGAAACTACTACTATATAATAATACCACGGCTTCAAAGCGTACAAAAAGAGCCTCTCCGAGAATAGGACAAACACAGACATGAAAAGGGGCTTAAAATTGAATTTGCAAGCATGAGACTGTACTTGATCCATTCTATGTGCGCGAAGACCAACCATCCCAACTAAACATAGCTCAAATAACTTGCACAGCTGATTGCTAAAAATAATATGCACACTACGCAACTTAAACATTCAACAAGCATTAAGGCTAGGATGCAAGCACAGGAACAAAAAAAAATTAAAAGGCTCTAGCATGAAGACAGTAAAATCTGATTCGGACAGTCCTTAATTACCTTAGGCTAAACAGAGCTACCCATAAATGAGCTTTTGATCAGTGACTCCCAAACCAGACGGCTTTAGGGCACTAGGCGTGGAACACCCCTATGAATCTAATAACTCGAGCAGCAAAGGCCACGTAATCAACATAAGCCAAATTAGACTTTACGAAATCTGAAGATTATTTGACGAGTGCATTTTATGCTCTATCTCAACATCGGTCCTGCGTTTATGGGCGAGTGCGTTTTACGCTCCATCTCGACCCACCGCAAGACTTTCGATAATCAATCTCCTTTTTAATTCATTTTATTTTTATTTTATTTTAATACAACATGCCAGAGTCCAAGATCCAAAACTGTAAAAGCACCCAAGACCTTTATTACCTTGCAGAAATGAAAGATTATAAGAATGAACATACTTTCAAAGCAATCAACACGCGAAGTAACATCGAAAAATAATTAGCTAAAACAGTTGATCGGTGCTTGCTAAGGACGGATCAAAAACAGTCTCGACTTTTCGATTCACAACCCCTAACACATACATGCCTGACACGACTCTAAGAGACAGTCATAACTACTTGGCGCCTGTCAATAGCCACGATCAAAAATTAACCCTCACCCAGCATATTTACAGTTACAGAACTAGGCGAAAGGGGGAATAAGGAGAAGCCATTACACATAGCATCAAGAAAACCAATTATCTGCACAAACCCCAAAATATGGCTAAAAACATAACAACCAAAATAAAGCACAAGCATTTAAATATTATAAACCATAACATTCATTAATAAACCTAATAAAACCAGCACACCAATGCATCATAACATGCATCCCAAAAATAAACCGAAAACATTCACAAACATAGTATAAAAAAAAAAGAAAAAAAAATAGATAGTCTGGGGCTAAATCGCCCAAAAGAAACATGACAGCAATTCATATATAATAAAACTTAAACAGGAAATCTCCCCCAAGCTTGAAATCTGCCAATGACCTCACTAGCCTTCACCCTCTGGAGCAATATCACCTCCGCCATCATCCTCGTCTTCAGCATCCGCATCCGCTGGCTCCTCCTCGCGATCCTCTCCTGAGGCTGGAAATGGTGGAGGATAAGGCGCAAAGACTGGAGGCTCTGGAAATTGAAAGGGCATGGACTCTGCGTCGTCTCCTCCCTGAGCATAATAGATACTGGAGACTGTATTTACGAACTCCGCATGATAGTGATTAAATTGGCTCTGCCATTGAGCCACTGTATCAACCTTGCTGTGGAGAAAATTAAGATTGCTTAAAATCTCTACCAAGGCCCCGGGTGGCATAGCCTCAGAAGATGGGGGCTCAGGCGCTTGAGCGGAGGTACCAGCTTCCGATGAGGGAGGCGGCAGAGGCCCCGGTAAATATCCCTGACCCTTTGGGTGTGACGGAGGTCCCCCATCCCAAACTCCATAACGGGCTATAACGTGATGATCAATGACTGCCATAGGCGGCTGAGTGATGTCGTCTTTCTCCCATACCACACCCGTCCTTTTGCATAGGCGTGTGATCAGAGACGGGTGAGGGAGTCCGGAATTGACGTTGCTCCTAATGGCCTTTTTAATTGAATCCTGAATAAGAACCCCCACATCAACCTTCAGCCCCATGACAATTGCATAAAGCAGTACTGCCCTCTCTCTTGTTACATCGCTCAGGTGGCGTGTTGGCATAATATTTGCACAAATAAAGGAGTACCACGCCTTACCATAACGACTTAAGGCTTGATGGGAGAAAAAGGTCTTTTCACCATGGAATTCATTGGTTTTCCACACGGTACCAGGCTTGCAGAGCTTTGCTATAATCTCATCAGTATTGTAACTCCGCATCCCAGGCTCCAGATAATCCTTACCATCGTAGTTTGGAGTCCCATATACAGCATTGATGGTTCGAGTGTCAAATTTTATCAACTTACCCCGAACTGGCACCGAAGCAGGACCATCGGCACTAGCATTTACATAGAATTCCTTTACCACTGAAATAACTGCAGATTCGGGCGGCTTGGTGAAGTGAATCCATTTCATAGTCACAATCATTGAATTCATATGGCCGTCCATCTTGTCATCTGGCCTTAGCCCTCTCTCAGGCACCAAACTCCTTTTTAAAAATTTTGGGCATATCGCTTCCAGGCTTCCTCACTCAGAAATTTTACAAGCATCCCAAAGAGGAGGGGTTCTGGAAGACGGAGGAGGACCTATACTAGTGCGAGGACGCTTTGAACCCATAGCAATCAAAACTCCAAGAACAACAAAAAGATAATTAATAAACGATCAACGAAACTCTTCTCTGAAGAAATCCTTTACCTCTGGTTGCTTATAAATACAATGAAGGAGAATAACTGCACGACGGTTGAAGGCCCCAAACGCTCAGAAGCCGAATGGGTGACGGTTGATTTGCCGCAATCGTTGGGAGTAAGGGAAATGTGTGAGAGAGAAACGAGGGACACTGCAAACTGAACCCAAAAGCATCAATTAAACTTAAAAACTCGGCACTGGCGCTGCAGCGTGGTGCATGGCGCTGCGGCGCGGGAAAGGTTAAACCTGGCGCTGCGGCGTCATTATCGGAGCTGCGGCGTGAAATCTTGGCGCTGCGGCGTGAGAAATTAGGAAGACCTCGACGCTGCAGCGCAACTCTCCAGTAGCTTCCAGCATATGCCGGCACCGCGGCGCGAAAATTTGTAAAGGGGATGGCGCTGCGGCATGGTTATTGGAGCTGCGGCGCGAAACTCAGACTAGCTCTTGGCGCTGCAGCGCGAGCACTGCATTCTTGCAGCCAACACCCAAAATCTGAATTAATGCACATTTGAACTGCTAGACATAGCAATCATACTAACAATTATATTAACCATTAAACTACATCCTAACATACTAAATTAACATCTACACTAATTCTAAGCAAAACCAATTGCACTAATGATAACTAAGGAAAATAAGACTAAATAAAACCATAAGGAAATGTTTGATACTAAGATGGGGGCTGCCTCCCCATCAAGCGCTTGATTTAGAGTCGTCGGCTTGACTTTCGCCCCGCCTTACACCGGGTCTCCCAAGGTGATGGAGGTGTTTTGCCGGTCGACCTCACCGCCCCAATAGTGTTTCAAACGTTGTCCATTGACTTTGAATGTTTTGTCTGAATGAGGGTCTTCGACCTCAATAGCCCCATGAGGATACACTTTAGCAATGGTGAACGGCCCCGACCATCGGGACTTCAACTTCCCCGGGAATAATTTCAGCCGGGAGTTAAAAAGAAGCACCTTCTGGCCTTTTTCGAAGTTCCTTTCGATAATTTTCTTGTCATTCCACCGCTTTGTCTTTTCCTTATACAACTTAGCGTTTTCATACGCTTGCAGACGAAACTCTTCTGATTCATTGAGTTGTAATAGTCTTCGTTCACCTGCTACATCCATATCGAAATTGAGCTTTTGGATAGCCCAATATGCATTATGCTCTAGCTCCACAGGAAGATGACAAGCCTTGCCATAAACAAGCCTATACGGAGACATTCCGATAGGCATTTTATAAGCGGTGCGGTATGCCCACAAGGCATCATCAAGCTTCTTTGACCAGTCCTTCCGATTAGGATTAACGATCTTCTCCAGGATACGCTTAACCTCTCTATTAGAGATCTCTGCTTGGCCACTTGTCTGCGGATGATAACCTGTGGCTATTTTATGGGTCACCCCATACTTAGCAAGAAGGGCTTCGAAATATTTGTTGCAAAAATGTGACCCTTCATCACTGATTATTGCCCGAGGAGTGTCGAAGCGAGTGAAAATATTTTTCCTTAAGAAATTAAGCACCACCTTAGCATCATTAGAAGGCAAGGCGACTGCTTCTACCCATTTGGAGACATAATCAACCGCGACCAGAATATAGAGATTGTTGAAGGACGACGGGAATGGCCCCATGAAGTCAATACCCCATACATCAAACAGCTCTACTTCAAGGATATTCTGCAGAGGCAATTCGTGCCTTTTTGAAATGGTTCCTACCCTTTGGCATCTATCGCAGTGCAACACATATAGGTGTGCATCTTTGAACAGGGTAGGCCAGTAAAACCCAGATTGGAGTACTTTAGCAGCAGTTCTTTGGCCCCCAAAATGTCCTCCATAATTAGAGGAATGACAATGATGGAGCACACCTTCGATTTCCTCCTCTGGCAAACATCTTCGCAGAATCTGATCTGAACACTGTTTGAATAAAAAGGGCTCGTCCCAAAAGTATTGTTTTGCATCATTTAGGAATTTCTTCCTCTGCTGATAGCTGAAGATGGGAGGAAGCACTTGACAAGCGACGAAATTTGCAAAGTCCGCATACCACGGGGCTTTACTTTGGACGCCAAATAGTTGTTCATCCGGGAAGAAATCATTGATGTCTTTGATTGCGTCTCCCGAATGAGGAGGATTTTCCAACCTCGACAAGTGATCTGCTACCTGGTTTTCTGTCCCCTTCTTGTCGCGGATCTCTAGATCGAACTCCTGTAGAAGAAGGACCCACCTTATTAGCCTAGGCTTTGCATCTTTTTTTTCTATCAGATATTTAATGGCCGAATGGTCTGTGTACACGGTCACTTTTGTTCCAATGAGGTAGGAACAGAATTTGTAGAAAGCATAGACCACTGCCAGCAGTTCCTTCTCGGTTGTGGTGTAATTTAACTGAGCGTCAGTTAATGTTTTGCTGGCATAATAGATCGTGTGGAACACTTTGTCCCTTCTCTGTCCCAACACTGCCCCAATTGCAAAATCGCTGGCGTCACACATGAGCTCAAATGGGAAAGTCCAATCAGGAGCTACCACAATAGGAGTCGAAATGAGTTTTTCCTTCAATAATTCAAATGCTCTGAGGAAGGCTTCATCAAACTGAAAAGGCATATCCTTTTCCAATAGTGAACATAGTGGTTTTGTTATCCTTGAGAAGTCCTTGATAAACCGCCTATAGAAACCTGCATGCCCAAGAAAACTCCTAACCCCTTTCACTGATGTAGGCGGTGGTAGACTATTGATGACATCAATTTTAGCCTTGTCTACTTCAATACCACCATCTGATACTCTGTGGCCCAGAATAATGCCCTCTTTTACCATGAAGTGGCACTTCTCCCAATTCAATACAAGATTAGTTTCAACGCATCTTTGGAGAACGGCAGTCAAATTGACCAGACAGTTATCAAATGAACTCCCGAATACAGAAAAATCGTCCATGAAAACCTCGAGGGTCCTTTCGACCATGTCAGAGAAGATGGACATCATGCAACGTTGGAATGTTGCAGGAGCGTTACACAACCCAAAGGACATTTTCCGAAAGGCAAAGGTCCCATACGGACATGTGAACGTTGTTTTCTCCTGATCTTCGGGAGCAATAGAAATTTGATTATAACCAGAATAACCATCAAGCAAACAATAGAAGGCATGCCCAGCAAGTCTATCAAGCATCTGATCAATAAATGGCAGAGGGAAGTGATCCTTACAGGTGGACTTGTTCAACTTTCTATAGTCCATACATACCCTCCATCCAGTCAACGTTCTGGTTGGAATCAACTCGTTATTCTCATTGGCTACTACTGTCATACCGCCCTTTTTTGGCACGCATTGAATTGGACTGACCCAAGGACTGTCCGAGATAGGGTATATAATGCCCGCATCTAGCAGCTTAATGATTTCCTTCCGGACCACCTCTTTCATTATTGGATTCAATCGCCTCTGATGTTCAATGGTCGGCTTGGATCCTTCCTCCATTAGGATTTTGTGCATACAAAGGGATGGACTGACCCCTTTAATGTCTGAAATTGACCACCCAGTGCCGTTTTATACTGTTTGAGCACTAGCAGTAGCTTCTCTTCATGGCCTTCATATAAAGATGCAGATATTATAACAGGTAAAGTGGATGAATTTCCCAAGTATGCATACCTCAGATGATTGGGCAGGGGCTTTAACTCGAGGACAGGAGGTTCTACAACAGATGGTTGGGCCTTGGAAGTAGATGCTTCTGGATCATTCAGCGACTCAAACTGTCTTTGGAACTGTGTAGATCGCTAAGGTGCATCCAGCCAGTTAGCACATTCAACATGGGTGGCCTCTTCCTTAGTACTGGTACCTCTTAATGGAGCTTCTAAAGGGTTTGTCATGCATGTTTCTGAGAATACTTCCCTGACTGCATCATACATCTCTTTAATCTGAAAACAGTCTTCAGGGGTGTTCGGATATTTCATTGCCCTAAACACGTTGAAAGTTACTTCCTGATCCTATACTCTCATAGTTAGCTCCCCTTTCTGCACATCTATAAGGGTTCTCCCCGTTGCTAAGAATGGTCTTCCCAGTATTATCGGGACCTCCCTGTCTTCCTCAAAGTCCAGGACAATAAAGTCCGCTGGAAAGATTAACTTGTCCACCTTAACAAGCACATCCTCTACTATCCCCTTCGGGTACGTGAGAGATCTATCCGCCAATTGCAAAGTAACACTTGTGGGTTTGGCTTCATTCAGTCCAAGCTTTTTATATATTTTCAGAGGCATCAAATTTATACTCGCCCCCAAATCACATAAGGCCTTGCCAATGAATTGGTCCCCGATAGTGCATGGAATCGTGAAACTTCCAGGATCTTTCAGTTTTGGCGGGAGCTTGTTCTGTAGAATAGCACTGCATTCCTCAGTCAGAGCCACTGTTTCATAATCTCCCATTTTCCTCTTTTTCGACAATATGTCTTTCATGAATTTCACATAGCTCGGCATTTGCTCCAACGCCTCTGCAAACGGGATATTTATGTGAAGCTTCTTGAACACTTCTATAAACTTAGAAAATTGCTTATCAAGCTTTTGTTTCTACATGCGCTGGGGGAATGGCAACTGTGGGATAGGAGGACTAGCTGTGTTCACTGTAGGGGTTGGTGATGAAGGGCTTTCTTGAGCATTTACCTCACCCCCAGACTTATCATCACTCTGCTCCACAATAGGTTCCTCTATAGTCACTTCTTCTTGCACTACAGGACTCTCTCCACCCTTCTCATTTATAGTTCTCCCACTCCGGAGTGTAACTGCTTTGCAGTGTTCCTTCCCATCCCGTTTCGGGTTGACATCAGTGTCACTCGGCAATGTGCCTTGCGGTCGACTATTCAAAGCAGAGGCCAGCTGTCCCATTTGGACTTCAAGGTTCCGGATGGAAGCTTCTTGATTACTGCTCCTTGTCTCATTTTGGGCAATATATCGTGACAGGAGATCTTCCAAACTAGGTTTTCTTTCCTGTTGAGATGGTGGATAGTGGAACTGATTATGAGAACTCTGTGGCTGTTGGTTGTACTGATTTGGAGCTTGAAAACTGGGAGGGTTTGAGAAATTAGGCCTGGTGGTCGGAGGTTGTGCTTGATTGCTATTTGTGTTGCCCCAAGAAAAGTTTGGATGATTCCTCAAGCCCGGATGGTAATGAGTAGGGAGACTTGCGTTTTGCTGCCGCCCATAGTTGGAAACAAATTGAACTGACTCGGGGCTTATGGCACACTGCTCAGTTGTGTGGCTCCCTTGACACAATTCACACAACAATGTGACACTCTGAACATTCTGCACAGCTTGCACTCCCATGGTGTCAAGTCCTTTTGGTTAGCGCTGCAACCTGAGCCGCTAATTGTGTGACTGGATCTACCTCATATATTCCTGCTGCTCTTCTAGGGGCTTGCCTATCATTTGACCATTGATAATTATTGGCCGCCATTGTTTCCACCAATTCATACCCCGCTGTATGATGCTTAGACATGAACGCTCCTCCAGAAGCGGCATCAATACTCGATCGAGTAGCTCCGGATAACCCATTATAGAATGTCTGGATGGGAAGCCATTCTAGCAGTCCATGGTGGGGGCATTTTCTCAGAAGATCCTTGAATCGCTCCCATGAGTCGTACAAAGATTCTGACTCAAACTGATTAAAAGAGGTAATTTCGTGCCTGAGCCTGGCGGTTTTAGCTGGTGGGAAGAACTTTGCCACGAACTTTTGAGCCAAGTCATCCCATGTGGTTATGGAGCCTGACGGAAGTGAATGTAGCCAGCTCTTGGCTTTGTCCTTCAAAGTGAAGGGAAACAATCGGAGTCTGATGGCATTGTCGACACTCCGTTGCACTTAAACGTATCGCAGATTTCCAAGAAGTTCATCAAGTGATCGTTGGGGTCATCATTTGGTAATCCCCCAAACTGAATATTGGAGCACATTTGGATGGTGCCTGGCTTGATCTCAAAATTATTTGCTTGGATTGCGGGCCTAAGAATGCTCGCTTGCAAATCTGCGATGTGAGGCATAGCATGCTCCCTTAAAGATTTCTGAAGTTCCTCAGCCATTGTAACAGGAGTATGTATGTCCCGCGCTTTTTCTCTCTGCAGGCGTCTGTACGTTCTATCAACCTCGGGATCGAGAGGTATTATATTCCGACCCCTTCGAGGTGGCATACGCCGTTGAGATCACCTGAAAAGAAAATTAAACAGCTAAAGTTAGTCTAAATTAAGATCGTAATGACTTAGCTTTAATATTGATAACAAATAATACTAAGTTCCCGGCAACGGAGCCAAAAACTTGTTGTCCGATTTATGTAACGACAATTAACGTGCAAGTATACGCGGTCAACAAGTAATATAAGATAAGTAGGATGTCGTACCCACGAGGACGAAGTCTTAAATGTAAATCAAATACTAATGTAAGTTCTATACTGTCTTATCTAAACAATTGATTGGAGGTGGTATTTTAAACTATGCGATTACAACTAAAGGAAGCGGGAGAAATAGATGTAATAGGGAAACAAGCTAGGATTGCAATTCCCCTAACGCGTCGCCTAATCTCCTAACTCTCCACAATACAAACAAATCAAGGAATGGTCAGCCGAGAATAGTACTATGCATATGCTTCTGTCGAAGGCCAAATGCACATCTCTAGCTAGATGAATCACAATATATCTATCGATGAAAATAACTAGGCTAGGGTCATTAAGCTCAGTCTCAAGGCTACACAAGGCAAATAGAGATATGTCTATCCTATTAAGCAGTTTATGCACACATTCCTTTAGGCAAGGGCATAACAAGTGTTGTTGTATTTTAAAAGCTAGATAATAATGTCCAATAGTCAATATCCATTAATATCACTGCCAAAAACTCTGTCAAGCATTTAGTCAATAAGCAAGAAACACAACAACCCATTCCCAAAATGATTCATTAGTATAAATAGGAGAGAAAGTTAATTAGGCTAAACACTAGGTTACATTGCAATCCTAAAAAGGAATTAGTTCATAACCATGGTGCTAATACACATTTCTATCACATTCAACATTAATCAGTAATACACAAACAACCGAGAGATTTAGAATAAGAAAACTCCTGAGCTAAGGTTTTCTGTCTCCACGATCTTCTCTTCTCCGTGTAACTCCTGAGCTGTATATGATGCAATAACTATTCTCCCCTAAAACACAGCTTCTTTCTGTTCTAGAATCCCCAAAAATATTCTCTGTATTTTCTCTCTATCTCCGATATCCTTCCGTTGTTCTCTCCCTGTTTTTCTTCTTCTTTTTAGGTCATTAAATGCGAACCACTAGCTAGGCACCGGAGGTGACGCTGCGGCGCGGAGCGTATAACTGCTTGGCGGCGCTGCGGCGCCACTAACGCTGCAGCGCGAGAATAAGAAGGACCGGGCCGCTGCAGCGCCAGATGAATTTAGCTAGGACCATGAGTTGGCGCTGCGGCGTGGGCTTTAGAATAGGCTCTGGCGCTGCGGCGCCAGAATGTAGAAAATGACAACTTTGCCCCTGCAAGCTGGAAATGACCAAAACAGCCCTGCATCATACAGGAAAAGCATAACAACAACAAAATATAAACAAAAGCACAACAAATAACAGAAAACAAGCAGCGTCTTGAGCTTTAGAGAATCTGATTCGCGATATAAATACCACTTATCACCTGTCGATCACTGAATATTGGACTCTATTGGCGATTAAGTCCAAATGAAGTTCAGGAAAGGTACCACTCAGATCCACTCCAATTAAAAGATCGGATTAGCTTCCCATCTAGTAGATTACGATGATTTGGGAACCTCCATGCTGGAAAACCCGTGAGAGTAAACCTCAGATAAGTCAGCCTCTGATAAACCAAATACGAAGGGAAGGTTATTCATACCTTTCCCTTTCGATTCCATGTCAAAATATCAAATGTTGTAATTATTAGTTCCTATCAAATATCAAATATTAAAGTGTAAATTCTTTCAAATTCATTGTCAAATATCAAATCATGTCATGATATCCTATTATCATAACAACTGATATTTGTTTTGTAGGAAAATATTAAAAAAACCCTAAACCTAACACATTGCATAGCATGCATACTATTCGGGTCTATCAAGACTAAACTACCTACTTTTATTGTAGGCATGATTGGTCCCACTACCAGATCCAAATCTAAGAAGGCAAAAAGCCTACCCACTAACATGGAAGAAAGTACCCAACGGGGGTTAGGCTTCGTATCTTGAGAAGAATTTGAGGGACTCAAAAATCAATAGCAGAATTAGCTATCTTCTTGAATGAATAGAGAAAAAGTACTCAGGGTCAACAGATACCCACCCAAACAGAGTCCTCTGAACAAGGTGGGGGTCAGGGTACTGACAAGAAAAAGGAAGCTCAGATACCTGAGCCTCAAAATAATGAAAAAACTAATAAATCCCCTGAAATCATCAATCTCAACGAAGATTGAGAAACTAGGAATATCCGAAAGTAAGTCTAGCAAATGGAAGAAACTATCCGGTCAATCAAAGGGACTGGAGCCTACGAGAGTGTCAACTTCTCAAACCTTTGCATATTTCCAGGAGCCCGTTATCCAGAAAAGTTCCAGATCTCGAATTTTAAAAAATATGACGGATTAGGAGATCCTTCCACCCATTTGAAAGTATTCATTGGAGAACTCGGATCCTATGTAGTGGATGAGAAGCTGAGAATGCAATTATTTCCAAAAAGTATGACCAGAAAGGCCAGAGCCTGGTATGCTCGACTAGACAATTCCAAAATCTGTAGTTGTGAAAAGCTAGCCCATACCTTCCTAAATCAATACAGCTTCTAGTCACAAATGGCTCCAGACAGATATCAGATTACCAAGGTTAAAAAGTAGAACAGTGAGTCATTCAGAGAATATGCCCAAAGATGTAGACGTTTGGCTACTCAAGTAATTCCATCAATGATAGAAACAGAAATGGGAATGACATACATCGATATACAAGAAGCTTCATTCTATGAAAGGGTCCTAGCAGGCACAGGAAAATAATTGTCAAAGATGATCAAAAATGGAGAAATGGCTGAGATGGGACTGAAGTCTAGAAAAATTAAAGACCTTACGACTTTAGAAGCCGTGGCTGAACACATTTAGGCCAAAAATTATGAAAGTAATCCTCAGAGAGTTCATAAGAAGAAAGAAGAGGATGTATCCTTGGTACTACAAGGTCAAATTAAATAAGGCAACCAAAACCTGCCCATTCAAATGAAAAATTATTCCCTTTTCCAGACATCTGTACAACCTTCAAATCCTATGTTCCAAAGTACTGAAAAGGCTAAATGTTGAAGGACATTTACACCCTTAGGGGACTCACTGGAGAATATACTCAAGCTTCTGACAGCACAGAAAAAAATTGCTCAGCTCCTTCCACCATCCAATCCAAGTGGGAAGAATTTTGACCCAAGCAAGAAATATGCTTACCATTCTGGGGCTCCAGGCTATGACACCCAAGAATGTTGGTCTTTGAAGCACAAGATCTAAGACCTAATAGACAGTGGGGAGATCGTGGTAACAAAACCAGAGAAGCCACATATTCAAGATAACCCTTTGCCTTAACACAATGAGGAGGGAGTCAACATGATCAGTATGGAGAATGGAGAATGTTCTAAATACCTCAAATACGTAAGTGATTCTACCCAAACAAGCAAGGGTAGCTTAGACAAATGGGGATATTAGAAATGTCAGTTTCTATAGAATAAGAAATGAAATCTATCAAGGGACAGATTAGTCAACTGGCAGAACTGATGGTATATCAACACCAAATAACTCGATAGTTGATAACTCAAGTTAGCTAGCGGAGAACAAATCCTCCTACACCCAAAATTCTTCCAATTGCAAAGGAAGATCACTATCGGTTCCATGAATATGAAACCTGGGCAGACAAAGTTGCCAGGGAAGAAAAGTTCGAGCTTATAGAGAGTTTGCTTTTAAGAGAAAGTTTAATTCTTTGAATCAACAGATGGAAGAATCAATGAGGGAAGAGTCACATAGCTGTTACCCCTAGTGGACCCTCGATCATTGAAGTTTAATTTTTCCAAAATATGTTAGTATCATTCCAACACTCCTGGTCATGATACAAAAGAAAGTTGGGGACTTCGTCACCTAATTCAGAACCTGATTGAAAGCGGCAAACTGCTAAAAACAAGTCTAGACAATGGCTTTCATGGTGAAAAAGTAATATTTCCTCCTCTGGCATGGAGTTTGAAAGATATTGTGGCAGTCATTTCCTACAAAAAGGATTTAGTCGTAGTACCCTGACCATTCAAGGAAAGAGGGATAAAGGAAGAAAGAACCCTGTGAAAGTGGCTGCACCAGAACCACTGATGTTGCCATTCAGACCACAGTATCCCTTGATCAGCTTGAAAAGAGTCCCATGGAATTATGGGGAGAATAAGGGATCAACATAAAATCACACTGCTTCTATATCAAAGGAAAACCCGCTATATCTACCTCAGCGAGTAATAAAGCCAGTCATTAAAACCTAAGGGTAGAGTACCCGAGGAGTAAATTGAAGAATTCCTCAGAAAAATGGGGCATAATAAAGCCAAGGTGGTGCAAAGATTAAAAGAGGTACCCCGACAGATATCCATTCTAGATTTGGTTTTGTCTTTAGAAGATCATCGCAAAATCTTAATACAAGTGCTGGAAGAAGTGCATCTGCCTAAGGTAGTGGACACAGAAAAGTTTGGTCACTTGATAGAGCACTTCTTCAACATCAATGTTATATCTTTCACTGATGGTGACATACCAGTGGAAGGGACTGGTCATTATAATTCATTGCATATAGCAGTGATGTCCTCTAGATACGTGATAGGAGGCGTGTATAGATAGAGGGTCTTCCTTGAACATCTGTCTCTATGACACTTTAGAAAGAATGAAGATAAGTCCAAATCAAATCTGGAGCAGTCATATAGTCATAAGAGCTTTCGATGGGGCTCGACGAAATGCTATAGAAGAAATCGAACTCCCCGTAGAGATTGGTCCACATACATTCTACATATCCTTCTAAGTGCTAAAAATCACCACGGGATATAACTTACTATTGGGAAGACCGTGGATTCATATGGCAGGAACAGTCCCATCCACCATTCATTAACAGGTCAAGTACATCATCAATGGCAATTTGGTCACTATTAATGCCGAACAAGAATATTCTGTCTATGTACAAGGTGATATGCATATGATCAGCCTCAACAAAGGAATTGAGCCACCCAGTTTTCAAGCCTTTGATGTGAGCAACACTTACTATCGACCCATCGGGACCCCAACCTTGAAACCAAGAATCTCTTTTGAAGTGATATTCGTTGATAAAGAAATGATATCTTTGGATTTCTGTCCTGGCAAAAGACGAGGAAAAAATCAACAAGGGATCAAACATCCAGTCCAGATACCTAGCCAGATAGGGAAGGCTTGGATTAGGCTATTCCTATGGATCAAATCACAAGAACCAGCATAAGCATCAACCGGTTCAGGCATCCACCATTCTGCTACCAGATCTCATAGATGCCGGATTTGTGAAACCAACAAGGAAAGTCCCTACTTCTGTGTCAGGCATGCTGATTCCTAAGGTTAAAACGGCGAGTGAGAAAGAAATCTGGATTCCTGTTAAGGAAAATAATAAAATGAATGAGAGGTTCCAACAAAAAGTGCAAGATCAATTTGCAAAGATGTATTTTTTGGCATATACTGAGGGTATGAATGATGATATCCCAGATGATGACTATTCAGAAGATCAAATCCTGATCCCTCGCATAAATAGGTCCAAGGAGAACAGTCTAAAGAAAAGCACTAACCCTGATGTGAATTCAGTCATGGTCATCATCAAAGAGGAGGAAGATAACAACAACCCCTTCATCATCTCAGTCAACAAGGACCTACCCTTAGACAATTGGAGCAGCACTCCTTGCATCAGTCGTAAAGGATAAAAGGGCAGAGAGTCCATCTGCCCTGAAATGTAGATATTATTTATTGCTTACTTTTATTGCATAGTACTAGTAGTTACTTTTGTCATGATTTCATTGATGCTTTGTATGATTAAACAGTTTTATATATTAAGTGAAAGCATTTTATTTTCAGGACTATAATTTGGTTGTGTCTAGCCTTGCTAATGAATTGCCAAGTCTCAGTAGTGACTACGACTTTGATGTAGAGCTGGACTTTGACTTGATAGGGATTGATCAAGAGGAGATAGATGACTATGAGGTGCCTGAGGAGATTAAGGAATGGGTCAAAGACAAACCCAAACCAAACCTCGATCAAACTACCAAAGTCAATATCAAAACCTCTGAAAATCCTAAAGAAATCCAAATAAGCAACAACCTTACCCCAAACCAAATGACAGACCAGATTAAACTCTTAACTTAGTTCCAGGATATATTTGTATGGTCACATGAAGACATAGTCGGCCTATCTACTGACACTGTCATTCATCGACTACCCATCAAAGAGGGATTCAAACCTGTCAAATAGAAACTCAGGAGACTAAAGCCCAAGTGGAGTCTGAAGGTAAAAGAAGAAGTTGTTAAGCAATTTAAAGCAGACATTATTATGATGTCAACTTACCCCGAATGGTTGTCCAATATAGTTCATGTGCCTAAGCCCGGAGGGAAGGTACGAGTATGCGTGGATTATTGGGATTTGAACAAAGCTTGTCTCAAAGAAGACTTCCCAAAACCATTCATCTTCATACTAATAGACAACACGACATAGTATGGCATGTACTCATTTGTCGAATACTTCGCCGGATATCAACAAATCATGGTTGCCGAAGAAGATAGGGAGAAAACTACCTTTATCACCCCCTGGGGAACCTTCTACTATAGGTAATTGTCTTTTGGCCTTATCAATGCTGGTGTTACATATCAGCGAGCCATGATGGCCCTTTTCCATGATATAATGCACAAGGACATATAGGCTTATGTGGATGACATCATCGTTAAATCCCGAAGAGAAGATGACCACACCGACCATCTTAGAAAGCTATTAAACCAGCTTCGCAAATACGACTTGAAGCTGAATCCAGCCAAGTGTGCTTTTGGTGTCACATTCGACAAATTATTGGGATTTCTAGTAAGCAACAGAGGCATTGAGCTGGATCCCACCAAGATTAAGGCCATCATTAAGATGCCTATACCCCAAACAGAAAAGGAGATACGAGGATTTCTTGGGAGAATCAATTTCATAAGAAGATTCATCTCCCAACTCACGACAACTAGTGAGCCCATCTTCAAGATGTTGAGGAAAATTCCTCCGAAAAATGGAATGAAGACTGTCAAAAAGCCTTCCTCTCCATTAAGAAGTAGTTAATTGAAGCTCCTATTTTGGTACCACCAAGGGACAATGTTCCCTTGTTCATGTATATATCAATTAATGCCAACGTTATGGGCTGCATGATGGGGCAAAAAGATGATAGAGGCAAGGAAAGAGCTATCTATTAACTTAGCAAGAGATTTAATAGCGGTGAGCAGAAATACACATTGATCAAAAAGACCTATTATGCTTTAGCATGGGCCACCATGAGATTACAACATTATCTTTATGGGCACACAACCTATCTCATATCTTGCATGGATCCTCTAAAATACATATTCAACAAGCCCATGTTAAATTGTCAATTGTCCAAATGGTAATTGATCCTCCAGCAATTCGATATCATCTATGTGACTCAAAAGTCCATCAAAGGTCAAGGAATTGCAGATCAATTAGCAGAAGCACCATCAGGGAATTTTGAACCCTTGGAAACTTATTTCCCAGATGATGGAATAATGATAATTCAGCAAAACCCTCAAGAAGATACCATCCAATTATGGAAACTATACTTCGACGGGGCTGTAAACATGGAAGGTGCAGAAGCAGGGGTAGTTTTTTTTATCTATTACGGGAGAACAGTATCCTATGGCCATCAAACTGCAGTTTGTCAACACCAACAACACAGTCTAGTACGAAGGTTGTATAATGGGATTGAAACTGGCCCACTCCATGGGTATCAAACGATTAGCAGTCTTTGGAGATTCCGAGTTGGTCATCAAACAAACCACTGGGGCATATCACACCAAAGAGTTACATCTGCTGCCTTATCATCGGCAGGTCATCAAAATGGCTACGAAATTTGAAGAATAGCCTTCATCCAAATCCCTCAATATAAAAATAATTTCGTGGATGCGTTAGCAACACTGGCTTCATTGGTCCACATATCTGATAGAAGAGGAATCCCTAATATTAAATTTGCAAGCCAGAAGGCGCCAACCTATGAAAATTACATTGGAGAAGTATTAGATGAATTGCCTCCCATCAAAAAGGCTTGGTATCAGAACATCAATAAATATCGTTGAGATAGATCTACGCCCAATGGGGCAAGTCAAGCTAAAAGAAAGCGGATCCTTAAAAAGGCCATGAAGTTCTATTTAAGCAGAGATGCATTCTGCAAAAGAGATGTTGGAATAGGCTTGCTAAGGTGCCTAGACAAAGATAAAGCCCAAAGACTTATGGATGAAGTCCATGTGATGAAAGTCGTTAAGAACTATTTTAATGAAGATCTGAGTACCTGACAGTGTGAACCGTTGGCGACGATTCTAGTATAACATAGGGAAAAGGTCGATATTATAAACTGTTGAAAGCTACTTCTACCAAAATCAGTGGATTTAACATTGCAAGGAACTGGCATCAACCCTAGTATGACATTCGAAAAACCTGGAAAGAACGACCATGAAAGATGATGGAATCTATTATAAAAGAAATCTCCAGCTGAGGCATTGAGAAGGTTTGGTGATGATTGACAGTTGTAAACTACCATTCGAGTAAGCATTGAGGAGGTTTGGTGATGATTAAACTTTGTAAACTACCATTCGAGTAGTCATCGAGGAGGTTCGGTGATAATCGACCTTGGTAAACTACAGTTTGAGTAGGCATCGAGGAGGTTCGGTGATGGTGGACTGTTGTAAACTACCGTTCGAGTAGGCATCAAATCAGTTCAATCGATAATTATAAACTATCATTCGAGTAGGCATCGAGTAGGTTCGGTGATGATCAACCTTTAAACTACCGTTCGAGTAGGCATCAAATCAGTTCAGTCGACCATTATAAACTACCGTGCGAGTAGGCATCGAGAAGGTTCAGTGATGGTCAACCTTTGTAAACTACCGTTCGAGTAGGCATCAAGAGAATTTTATGATAGTAATAAGTAGAAGCTCTATTCCCGATAGGAACGTTGGCATCAACCGGATAGAAATCTCAAACATTAATGACAACCCCAACGTAGGATCGGGAAGGATTCGATGATGTAAACTGGTGCAAGTTATCATCAGGAATCCCCAATGAGGTCACTCATAAAAAGAGGAATATCCCCAGCAGAGGTAAAACCAGAAAGCGTATCTAGAAAATAGAGTGTTGGTAATAACCCTAACATTAAATTCAGAAAGGTACAGTGGTATTGACCATGAATGTCATCCCCAACAGAGAATAGGGAATGTACGATGATACAACTTGTGGCAGCTAACCCCACAAAGGCATATAACATTTATAATATATCATACCATACATTCCATTACGTTCGTATTTATCATATTTCCAGTGTTTAGTAATCTTTATCCTATTCATTCCATTATATTACATAAACATGATAAAGTGGGGCATCTATAGACAATCAAAATTTTGCATTCATGTTACTAACCCTACAGAAGGACAAGACCATCGTTTACCTTGTAGAGACAACCCTGGAAGTATAAATCATCAAACCAAATCCCCGGAGATAGCCTCGAGAAATCATCAAATCAATTTCCATGTAAATAACACCAAAAATCATCAAATCAACTTCAGAGATAGCCCTAAAGACAGACAAAAGTCAACATCAGTTAAACCCCGGAGATAACGGCGAGAAAGATATTTATAGCCACATCAAGCCCGGAACCAATTCGGAAGGGAAAAAGAGTAATTTTGCCAACTCAACATCAAATCAGATCAAATTACTGTGAAGAATGTCAGCAAGAACCATCACAGCATTCCGAGTGAAAACTGCGCTAGACAGCTCAACGGACTGACCACGAAGACTCGAAGATCTAGTCATGGAATCTTTTTCCTAGACTCAAAAAAGGTCAAGCCCCATGTCATTGTGTAGCTCTCGACAAGAGCTTTCTGAAAAGGTATAGTACTCCTCCACCGGATTCTCGGATTGCAAGTTATGAAGGTTCAAGCGAATAACGTATTGGTCGTAGGCCACGTACTTCAAGATAGTGGGGCCCACCATGCCCAACCATAGGTAGACCTACGGTTGCAGTAGGTGGGGCCACGGCTGATCGGGCCTAAATATATGGCCTCCCCCTTAGCTTATAAAAAAAAGAGAGAAAAAAAGAAAGGGCCGCGGGGAGAGAAATAGATGCCAGGAGAGGTAAACGGAGCTTCTATCTTTCTCTGATTTGCGTAAAACTTCTTTGTAAGTGTTTATATACATATATACTACAACATATCAAATTTTAACCTGTGGGAAACGAGTATCGAGGCACCAAAAGTCGTTCGAGAGCTGTTCTCATGAAATACTGCAAGATTTTGCCAGATCTGTCTTCTTTGCTTACTCTAATACCTATATAAGTGCTATATACATATATTTAGTAGCTTATATTCATCAGATCTGAAGTTTTAACTGTTCATTTCTTGTAAATAGTCAATATTTGAGCTGTATTGACTATATCTGTATTAGATCTAGCTTTTAACCAGTTTAAAAGTTGTAAAACTTGAACCTGGAAGATAGAATGGCTAAAATCTGAATAGATCTAGTTTTCTTTCTAGTTTTTGTAAGTATTTAGTAACCGCGTGACCCTATATCTGTATCTAGAGGAAACGGGAAGCTTTGAGCTACTCGTATACGGAGATTTGACTGATGAATCTTTCGTTTAGCGATGTCTAGTATAGTTTTATGTTTTATTGTAGTATATTCATTATGAATGCTGTTTATTTGATTTTTTATGAGCCTAGGAGCTACAGGATCTACGATTCAACCAATGGATCTAGATCCGGTTCCCATTATGGACTTGGTTGAGTTGTACAGCCACCTTACAAATTTTGTACTTGTAAATATAGGACCTTAAAACGGTTATTCGGATTAAAATAATGAAAATCATATGTGTGGTGTCTGGGCATACTTGGATAGCTTTCATACCCATAAGGAGCCCGACACTTATGTATATATATATATATATATGTACATATATATATATATATAGATATTATTTCGTCGAAGATGCTTCGCATCTCGAGAATAAAATCAAAACAAGCCGAAGATGGAATAAAATAGAAGTATCAAAGGGCTTCAATTTTTATGCAAGCGAAAGGGTTTGAAAACCACTTTTCAAAACATCACTTTTATATTCTTATCTAAAAATAGACTTTTCAATAAATCAAACCTGTAAGGACCGAGAATTTTATACGACTATAATTTTACGAATGAATATTTTTTTTATATATTATTATTTTATTAACTATTATCATTATTGTTATCAGCAATATTTTGAACATATGTGATACGAAATAAGCAAGTTAGTCAATTTAATGATTATGAGTTGACTAAGAAAGGAAGCTAAGATGAATAGTTGTTCAAAACCCTAATTTAAATTTTAAATAGGGATTTGAATATTAATACAATTGTTATTGTATTTATTATGAAATATATGTACATTATGTGATTAATGGTAAGTGATTAATTATTGATATGAATTATAAATAATTATTATATGAGTATGTGAGTATTTAAAGAATTTATCAATAATGATAAATGTGTTATGAATTATGTGGAATAATGTTAGTATTTAAAATATATACTAACTCTAAGAGATTTATTTTATATATCTCTATTAGTTAATTTTATAACTTAAGTAAGCAAATCTAATTGAGTTATAAAATTAAAGGTACATGAGTGACTATTTGAATTACAAATGAGTAAAATGGAAACCCTAATTAAATTATTAGGGTAAGAGTAAAATTAAAAGTATTGGACCTAACCTAAATTGCATGGCCCAAATAATTGTTTAGAAAGCCCAATAAAAATTATTTAAAGTCCAATCTTTTAGCTAGTTGAAGAGGGGCCTTTTGGACATTTGGTATTCTAAATATTGCAATAAAAATAAAACAAATAAACAAATGGGCTAATAAAGGGGGAGGGGGAGGCACATTAAGGAAGAGAAAGAAGGAGATGTATGCAATGATTGTTTCACTTTAGTTGGTGGCCAAACCTAACAACTATTCCTTATGTGTCATTTCCTCATTTAACCAACAACTTTAACCAACCTTGCAAGCCACCATATATTAATGATAGAGAGAAAGAGCAAGATATGTTGGAGATTTTGGATAGATATACATGTTATATCTATATCTAATTACTTACACACACAAAATCATTTTATTTCTCTCTCCTTTCTTTTTAACTAACACAAAAGAAACCAAGATAGAGAGAGTGAAAGAGTTTCGGATCAGCCATAGGGAGAGAGAGAAAGCTTGGCGAGTTCATAGTTTCGTAAACAAATTATAGAAAGAAGAATAAAGAAATCATAAGCAAAGATATAAGCTTTAACTAGTTTATGCATTTTATTTTATTATTTTCAATCAAAACTTGGATCTAAAATTTCAAAACTCCAAAACCTTAGATCTATGTCTTAATAAGTGTTTTATGTTTAGATCTGTCACTTTTAAATGTCAAAAGTTGGATCTAAAGCAAGAAATGAAAACTATGTTTTGAAAAGTAAGAAACTAATTTTTCCTTATTATTGATTATATTTTGTTTGGATTTGGTAAGGTTTTAATAAAATAGATGATGGATCATGGTAGATCCTTGATATTAAGGAGTATTAGTATGTATTGTGATAGTATATGATGTTTATTGTATGATTAATCAAGATATCATGAATGTTTTCTCAAAAAACACAAAAGTTAGAAAATCAGATTTTTGAGAAAATGGAACATAAAATAAAAACAACAGTATCTCTCATTCTATTTTAAATTTTTGAGTGTGGTCAATTTCTAGAATTAGATCTATAAGTCTTATAACTTTTCCAAGTGGAATCACTGAAAAACGAGTTGTAGATTTTTGTAGTGGACTGATTTTCGTAAAGGTTGCCAAATCTAAAAAATGAACAAAAGCAATCTGTCCAAAATTTTCAAGGGTATTTTTGGCAACTTAATTAATGAAATAAAATCCATTCTTTTGGGATATTAAAATAAATGATATAAAGTAGCTCCTGTCCAAAAATGAATTTATTCCGACTTAAATTAACCGAGTTATGGTCATTTCAATATTTTGATTTTTTTCGACTGAAAACAGCTATAATCGGAGTTCTATAACTCCGATGGCCACAAAATTTAAACGTGTAAGATCCTGCCAAGAGTTGAGAATTTCTGGAGTTAAGCATGATATAGCAAATTTCTTAAGTTACGAACTAAAAACGGAATTTTGAAAAATACTAATGGAAGTTGAAAATTTTCAGAAAAATTATTTTTGAGTACGAAATATATGTATATATGTGTGGCCAAAAGATAAAAAAATAATAAGATGATTTGGTATAAAGTATGTTGAAAAAGGGGAATCCAGTTTGCTGGATTTCAATCTGGTTTGCTGGATTAGCCACGAGGATGCTGGATTGGTATGTTTGGATAATTCAGGATGCTGGATTGGTATGTTTGGATAATCCAGGATGCTGGATTATTATGTTTGGATAATGCAGGATGCTGGATTGGACTATTTGGATAATCCAGGTTACTAGTTTGGTAGGTTTGGTCAATTCAGGTTGCTGAATTGGTAATCCAGGTTGTTGGATTGACAATGCAGTTTGCTGGATTGGTTATATGGTTTACTAGTTTATAAATAAGAAACTTATAAATAAACGAGTAAATGTTAATATGTTATCTAATGTTTAATTATGTGATTACATATTAGATAATTTACTTATAAAATAGTAGTATTATGAAGTATAATGTGATATACTGATTGCAATTATAATCTTATTAATGATAGGTCTTTGTATTAAAAATAAAACTATATTACGTAGCAGTAAAACAGCGATCAAGGCAAGTATCCCTACTCTATGCATTTACTTTATGTAAAAGATCTATAACTATGCAAGTATCTCTAACGTGTTTCTCATTAAGCAACTATCTCTAATTTGTTTATTATTGAGCAAGTATTCTAACCTTTGCATTTACTTTATGCAATGGATCTTTGTGTAAGCAAGTTTCTTAACTCTACTTTTCATTGAGCAAGTATCTGAACCTTTGCATTTATACGATGGATCTTTGGTTGAAGAAGTATTCTTATTTCATTTATATTCAAGCAAACTATCGAATTTCATTCGATTCTTTCATTGTTTACAAGTATCTTATTACTATCTTCATATGATTCATATATAATCAAAATTATTCTGTTATTTATAAGCTAAGCTTGGTTGTGCAAGTGTCCTCACTTGTATGAACTATTGTATTTGAACAAGTACTCTTGAACTCAAAATTCTTTGACATTATAAGTATTGATGCATACTATTCTATATTAGTATCTATACATGGTTTAAAAGTTGTCTAAGCTATTTGACTCGGCTAGACATAGTTTGGAATGTGTCGTTGAATATTATTAGTTATGATAGAGTCGCCCAACTAAATTACTTTGGTTCGGACTCTAGACTGAGTATGAACATCCCGAAATGGGGAAAATTTTATGCGCCAACGGCGGTTATGATGAACGTAATTATCGTTCTATTAAATAGTGTTGATCAATACAGGGCATACGGGCTGATCACGCAACATGTCCTTATGTCATGACGGTATGCAGATAAATTTCTATACAAACCGTTTCAAACTTGAAAATAATGGTTCAAGGTCTATTGACCGCTCAGCATTTATAGTCACTACGTCGTTTCAAAATTGTAAACGGTTTGATATGTTGTTATGAATTGTTTCAAATGGCTTCACAACTATTGATTCGTTGTAGAAGTATACTTCAAAGAAAATATTTATTTCTTTCAGCTGGTGTTTATTATCTGATATTACTGCTGAGCAATTAAATGCTTATTCTTGCTTTAAATTAAATGTTTTCAGCTAAGCGTGATCGACCAGAAGGTTCTGGCAAGGACAAAGGAAAGGGGAAGCTGAAGGAATAAGTCATAAGGTGTTATTTATAATAATTAGAGTTATGTATTATGATAATATGATATTTATCATGTAATAACGTACTTAAAGGTTCGTACCTGGGGATTAGTTAACTTTGATATAATTTTTAAGTTTATAATATATTAAGTAGTTCGAATGAATAGATATTGTGTAGCTCCAAGTACGAGTTTCAAGTACCCGGATTTGGGGGCGTCATAGGTTGGTATCAAAGTATTAGGTTAGAAACCTTAGGTGGGGATACCTTAGGTTATATCCTTAGGCTAGATAGAAGCATTGAAAATAAATAACTCAAATAGATTTTAAAGGAGACAAATTAAGGAAATTTGTCATAAAATGAAATAAAAGTAACTTATATGAAACTATTGTTTGTTATGTGTGTATAATATGTACTAATCAGAAATAAAATTATGTATAGATGTTAAGCGAAAAAGGATTAGGAGACTCTCATAACGTGAAGAAGGAGAAAATCATCCTATCCGAGCCAATATCTAAGCCAATAACTGAAATAGAGGTTCACATTGAAAGCAACCCTGATGAGGTGATTATTTTGATAAATATAGTACCGGAACCAGTAACGGTGGTACTGATAGATAGTGATTCAGACACAGAAGTTGGAGTTGATCAGGCATCAACTGAAGCGCAGAATTTGAAGAATAAGGTTTCTTCTCTGGAAAAGTTGTGGGAAATAGAAAAGTTACTAAACAGTCAATTGCAAACGGCTTTAATTGAAATAATGGAAGAACAAAAAAAGTTGAATATCCAAATTGATCAGATGGGAGCCAAATGTAGAATATCGTGTGCAGCTCCAGGCCAGAAGGGGAAAAGAAAGATGAATGACCGTGATCTATGAAATTCTGATTATAGTCAAGGGAACTTTAAAAAAATAGGAAAGTATACAAACTGTAAAAGGAAGCATGAAGGCATATGCAGGAAAGGGCAAAATATATGCTACAGTTGTGGACATAAGAGACATATCTCTCCTCATTGTCCCAATCCGAAGCAAGGTATATGTTTTATATGTGGATTGGTAGGTCACCAGGCTAAAGGTTGTCCAGGATTAAGGGAGGGAGTAGGAAACAAGTAGGATAACTATTATATGATTATGTATGGTAGGAAATATGTGTATGATATACATATGTGTGTAATGAATTACCCAACGTTTGTATAAGTTGTAGCAAGGATTCCCGACTTTTGTTGTCACAGGGAATGATAAATGTTTATAGCAATATGTGCTATATGATATGGAGTACTATGAACTCGTTGAATGAATATGAATATATATGTTTGATTAAGTAAATAAGTTTTCAGAATTAAGATAGTAAGTGTCTATCTTATTATATGATTGTTTGAGTTTAAGATCTCGCGTTACATTTTAAATGTTAACACTTATACGATGATGTATAAAATATAAAACAAGAAAGAATAATTTAAGGTTTTGTTTAACAGAATAATGCCGCCAAGGAGACGAAATCGAAACCAAAGAGCAGAAGAATCTGTTAATACGCAGAAGGTCAAGAAAACCCAATGCAGAATCTTATGAATATGTTGGCACAAGCCATGCATACTGCAGCACCAGCAGCAAGGAATCGAACAAACAATCGATTGGCAAACTTCAAAGACTTCAAGGCAGTAGGACTGCCAGAATTTAGAGGTACAACTGACCCTATAGAAGCCCAAAATTGGGTGAAGGAGATGGAGAAGGTTTTTTTATTGCTAGGGTAGCGGAGGAGCAAAAGATAGCTTTTGCAGCCTATATGATGAAGGGAGAGGCAAATTTTTGGTGGGAGGCAAATCAAACTAGAGCTGGAGAAGGAGTGGTAATATGGACTAGGTTTAAGGAACTGTTCTTCGAGAATTATTTCTCGTCCAGTATACAGGCTAGGATGGAGGTGAAATTTTTAGAATTGAAGCAGGAAAATATGTCTGTGTCGGAATACACAGCTAAGTTTAGTGAGTTAGCTAGATTCGCTCCACACCAAGTGGATACGGAGGCAAGGAAGGCAAGAAGGTTTGAACATGGCCTAAAACCTTGGATCTACAATAAGGTGGCGGTGTTGCAGATTCGTTCTTTTGGATCGCTTTTGAAAAAGGCTATCATAGCCGAAGGAGGAAGTGAGGCCATGAGCCGTTATAATAAGGAAAAGAAGAATAATGGTAAAATCGAGGGAGCTGTCAAGGTGGAGGGAAGCAGTGGAAGTGGAAGTGGAAAAAAGAAGTGGAATAATTTTGGAAATATGAAAAATAGGCAGGGAAACATAAAGAAACAGGGTAAGCAGTGTGAAAATTATAGGAAAAATCACTCGGGTGAGTGTCTGAAGGGGAAGTTTGTGTGTTTTAAATACGGGCAAGAGGGACACATCTCTCCTAAGTACCCCAATCCAAGGAAGAATAGTGGGTGTTTCATTTGCAGATCGACGGACCATATGGTGAGGGATTGTCCGAAGCGAATAACTGACGGGGGAAATGCCAATATAGGGATTAGCAGTAGAACACTCGCAATAACTGGTCCAACTCAACCAAGTAAATCAACTGCAAGGACCTTTAATATGACGGTTCAAGATACAGTAGCAGCTAGAGATGGAGTTCCAGGTATGATTTCGATCAATTATATCAATGTATATACTTGATTCGAATATAACCTATTTTCTTATATACCGTGAGATTGTTAGGATAAGTACGTTTACCCTTGTAAACGTTTGGAACCCTTAAATATAGACATACGAAAGATAATTTCAAGAAAAGATATATATTATAATAATAACTCGTTAATAAAAGGATTTTTGAAGGAGGAATTTGAGTTCCGTTGGGAACTACTATAATTGGTGCTAGCAGACAGTCAGCAATGGATCAAGAAGCGCATCAGTTTCGGACTCGTGATACAGAATCTTATCAGGAGGGGAGAATGTAGTAATTCAATAAAAAAAATTAATAAATTAAAATCTAAGGATAGATATGAAATTAAGCGTAAGGTAATGGTGATTCCGAGGACGGAATCCTTATAAGGAGGGGAGAATGTAAGGACAGAGAATTTTATACGACTATAATTTAACGAATGAATTTTTTTTATGTTAATATTTTATTAACTATTATCATTATTTTTATCAGCAATATTTTGAACATATATGATATGAAATAAGCAAGTTAGTCTATTTAATGATTATGAGTTGATTAAGAAAGGAGACTAAGATGAATAGTTGTTCAAAACCCTAATTTAAATTTCAAATAGGAATTTGAATATTAATACAATTGTTATTGTATTTATTATGAAATATATGTACATTATGTGATTAATGTTAAGTGATTAATTATTGATATGAATTATAAATATTGATTATTTGAGTATGTGAGTATTTAAAGAATTTATCAATAATGATAAATGTGTTATAAATTATATGGAATAATGTTAGTATTTAAAATATATACTAACCCTAAGAGATTTATTTTATATATCTCAATTAGTTAATTTTATAACTTAAGTAAAGCAAATCTAATTGAGTTATAAAATTAAAGGTACATGATTGACTATTTGAATTACAAATGAGTAAAATAGAAACCCTAATTAAATTATTAGGATAAGAATAAAATTAAAAGTATTGGACCTAACCTAAATTGCATGGCCCAAATAATTGTTTAGAAAGCCCAAAAGAAATTATTTAAAGTCCAATCTGTTAGCTAGTTGAAGAGGGGCTTTTTGGACATTTGGTAATCTAAATATTGCAATAAAAATAAACCAAATAATAAAGGGGGAGGGGGGCAGCACATTAAGGAAGAGAAAGAAGGGGATATATGCAATGATTGTTTCACTTTAGTTGGTGGCCAAACCTAACAACTCTTCCTTAGGTGTCATTTCCTCATTTAACCAACCTTGCAAGCCACCATATATTAATGATAGAGAGAAAGAGCAAGATATGTTGGAAATTTCGGATAGATATACATGTTATATCTATATCTAATTACTTACACACAAAATTATTTCATTTCTCTTTCCTTTCTTTTTCGCTAACACAAAAGAAAACCAAGATAGAGAGAGTGACAGAGTTTCGAATCAGCCATAGGGAGAAAGAGAAAAAGCTTTGTGAGTTCATAGTTTCATAAACAAATTATAGAAAGAAGAAGAAAGAAATCATGAGCAAAGGTATAGGCTTTAAATAGTTTATGCATCTTATTTTATTATTTTTAATTAAAACTTGGATCTAAGATTTTAAAACTTCAAAACCTTAGATCTATGTGTTAATAAGTGTTTTATGTTTAGATCTATCACTTTTGATTGTCAAAAGTTGGATCTAAAGCAAGAAATGGAAACTATGTTTTGAAAAGTAAGAAAACCATAAGTTTTCTTAGTATTGATTATGTTTTGTTTGGATTTGGTGAATTTGTAATGAAATAGATGATGGATCATGATAGATCCTTGATATTAAGGAGTATTAGTGTGTATTATGATGGTGTATTGATATTTATTGTATGAGTAATCAATAGATCATGAATGTTTTCTTACAAAACACAAAAGTTAGAAAATCAGATTTTTGAGAAAATGGAACATGAAATTAAAACAACCATATCTCTCATTCTATTTTGAATTTTTGAGTGTGGTTAATTTTTGGAATTATCTCTATAAGTCTTCTAACGTTTCCAAGTTGAATCACTGAAAAAGGAGGTGTAGATTTTTGTGTGGACTGATTTTAGTAAAGGATGTCAAATCTGAAAATGAACAAAAACAATCTGTCCAACATTTTCAAGGGAATTTTTGGAAACTTAATTAATGAAATAAAATTCAATCTTTTGGGATATGAAAATATATGATATAAAGTAGTTCCTGTCCAAAAATGAACTTATTCCGACATAAATTAACCGAGTTATGGTCATTTCAATATTTGGGTTTTTTCGACGAAAACCGCTATAACCGGAGTTCTATAACTCCGATGGCCACGAAATTTAAACTGGGAGTTCACGTTAACAGGTGTAAGATCCCGCCAAGAGTTGAGAATTTTGGAGTTATGCATGATATAGCAAATTTCCTAAGCTACGTGATAGTAGTGTGTGCATACAAGCCAATCATGTATGATGATAAAGCACATACTTTATAAACAATCTTATTTATTTATTAATAAAATATTAATTTAAGGCATTTAATTATCTCTATGGTACTGTTTTATAATATGTAAATAACCCATAGTTTTAAACATTGTTTTTAGAATCATGATGAGATCATGCTAATGAGATTTAAATTCTTAGAAAGCTTAAAAACTAAAATAGTTCTCAATCGTGGGATTTCTAAAATGGAGATTAGTAAATTCGGATAGATTGGTACATATTTTGCTTGTTCATTGGATGAGGATGACTGATCTCATAGTCATTTGTGTGGAGACACTAAAGCAAGTATGTAGGTGCTTATTGGAGAATAAGTTCACTGAACGTGACTCGCTATGGAATACCTACTGAAGTTTTACTTGCCTGTCAATAGGAATTTCTAATGTGATAGTAGTACAAGTGATCCTTGGACTTGAGATCATCATAGTATCTTGTATGTAACAAATTATACTTTGACTTATTCCTTAAGTCCTTTTAAGGCATATATAGGGTATGTATGGGTATAATGAGTTACATATGGAGATAATGTATGATCAATAAAGAATCTACCACCTCTAGTAAAAGAGGAGATATGTCCTATGTGATTCGTTAAATGACAACCCAGGAATCCTTGGCCAAGGTGGAATTAAATTAGAAAGAGGTTTCTAATTTGCTATATTTGGAGTTGTGCATTTTCTTATCGAAATACATATGATTAAATAAATTAAGACTTGACAGTAAATCCATGTCTTATATTTAATTGGGACATTGTATGGTGGAATGATTGAATTGTACAGTAACTATTAACTCACAGGTTCTTTTCTGATTAATGTTGAAATCTATATTATCTGAAAAGTCATTGATCGCTAGGGAGGCTTATCCCTATTGTAGAATAAATGTTATTTATTTAAATAGATTATTAGTTTAATTTATTTATTTAAATAAGATTAGAATTATTCTAATTAATTTATTCACAACCAGTTTAATATGGAGAACCTAAAGGGTCACACCATAAAAGGAAGAAGAATTATTTAAGAAGAAAATGACATGATAGTAATAATGCATTAAGTGTGATTAATTTAATCTATGGTGATAAAATAAATTAAATAGTTTAATGTTTATTATTTAATATTTTAGAAATATTAAATATAAATTAATAAGAGGAGTCTTATTAATATTATTATTATTATTATTATTGATTTAATTCTAAAGGAGTTTAGGAATTAATATAATATCAGTACTCTCTCTCTCTCTCAATCATAATAAGATTAGGATTTAAATTAATTACAAGTGTTTAATTAATTAATTAAATAAAACCCTATTCTAATTGGATTAGGAGGGTTAACCTAATATCTATATAAGAGAGTCTTATATCAGAAATAAGATACGTGAATTTTTTCAAAGATTGGGAGTACACATATTCTATAGAGATAGAAACAAGGGTTAAGCCAATAACTCATCTTCCTGAGTTCTTCATCTTCCTTGGTGGATCACCGTTAGAGGCCAAACATTTGGGTGGCCGACATTTATCAAGAGAAGGAGCCACTACAGAGGAATCAAAGGAATCAAAGGAGTAGAACTCGTACCTGAGGAAGCTTGGATCTTCAAAGGTATAATTCCATGTTCTCTCTTTTCTGTTATTGATAACTAACACAAAGCATGATCATGGTTATGGGTTTGTATAAATTTTTGAAAACCTATGTTTTGCGCTTCCGCCCTATTTATGTGATTTGATTGCATGATTGCGTTACGTACAAATCCAACAGTGGTATCAGAGCCTAACTTTGTGCTAATTATCAATTTTATGATTCCATGTATGAATTGATGTGAGAATTGGATCGAATTTTCTGGACAAAATCGTTTTCTGCAAGTTTCTGCGAAGAACGGCGTAGCTGCGCAGCTGCCCAGTTCATTACTGGCGCAGCTGCACCGGTCTGCAAAAACTGGCGCTTCAGGCTACCTACGCAGCTGCCCAGTTCATTACTAGCGCAGCTGCGCCGGTTCCTGAACAGACCCTGAAATTTGATTTTTATTAATTAAGTAAACTGTTTATTAAATTAATAAAGTTTTAAAATAAAGATGTTTATTTTATCTGAAATATAATTTCAAATTGCTAAAATTAAAGGAGTTTAATTTGGATTTATTTTTGATTAAAATAAAAGAGTTTATTTTGTTTTAAAAATAAAATTTAGCAAAACTTTTGTCCATAAATGACATCGATCCATATATGGAATAGCTTTATTATTCATGAGATGAATGGATATTTATTGATGCATATGTTAACAGTGTATGATAATAGTGGTTGATTATGGACTATGAACAATGTGATTGGATTTTATTTTGGATGGGTTTTATAAAATGGGGTCTGCGTACCTCGTCTTCTCTAGTTTTATTCTCGATGTAAATTATATTTCCTTCCTATGTACTTCCCCTTGACTGCTGATCAAGGTTTCTATTTAATTATAAATTATTTATATAATAGAGATAGTTAGAATTATCTTGAAGAAACTGAAGACCAAGGAGCAAGGAGCACGTGAAGACCCGTTTGTATGGAGCTCGGGTTTAAATGTAATAGTTACATTTAAAATTTAAATTCTTGCACTCCTAGGTTTGACCTTTTGGTTCACTTGGTGGCTCTAGTGAACCAAACTAGAATAAAAGTCCATAATCAATCCGGGTATAATATAGGATTCTATATTGCATGCTATATATTATATTTTATGCAAACATGTTTCGCATGTTTAATAAAATGACGCGTATTTTATATATATATGTGCATGCGCGCTAAACAAGATGAGACAAATAATAACAAACTCCTCAAAGAAATAATATTAAGTCTGAAGCGTTCAAATGATATTTGGAATATCGAACGTCACCTTCTAGCATAATTAATTAATAGAGTATTAAATATTTAATATGAGTTTGTTGTGCTATCCACAGGGCGAGTATTGAGTATTTAAGATATTAATTAATCACATTTGATGCTTATCAAGAAAATTGAATGATCTAGTCTTGTTGTGCTATCCACAAGGACAAATATTTTTTTTTTGAATTTATGGAAGTGCTAGGCTGGACTTAACTTAAATCATTTTAGTTCGGATGTGCACACACATGACCATTATAATTTGAGAGGCAAAATAAAAGGAGTTACGTGGTGATGTAATTGACAAGAGTTGTCTTCCTATTTATTTGTATATTGCTTGTTGTGCTATCCACAAGGTTATATACATTTGAAATGGGATCCTTAATCTCACTAGCAAATCTTTAATTAGATGTTGTCGAACTATATAAGTGAGGGTAATATAGTTTGATGAAAATAGTGGGAGATACCAATTTAAAATAAAGACCTAAATTTATTTTGGTTTGCAAAGTTAATAAAATGAATGTTTGCTAAAAATGTTGTCTTTTCACATGCAGAATTTAAAAATGTCAAAATCATTAATCTCACTACGAAGCATACTTGATGCAAATAAGCTTACCGGGCCGAATTATGAGGACTGGCTAAGAAATCTGAGAATTGTTCTCACTGCTGAAAAGATTTCTTATGTCCTAAATTCTACTATCCCTGGATCTGTTTCGGAAACTAGCCTCTGAGGAAGAGATTGCCACTTTCAATAAGTGGCAAGATGATGCATCTATGGCTCAATGCATCATGCTCGCATCCATGAATAACGAGCTTCTGCGTCAGCACGTAAATATGGATGCTCATACTATGCTGCTTCACCTCAAGGAGTTGTATGGTGAACAGAGTAGGACTGCTAGATATGAGATATCTAAGGAGCTCTTTTGATGTCGGATTGACTGAGGGCACTACTGCCGAGACTCATGTTCTGAAGGTAATCAATTTGATTGAATGCCTTGGACAGCTTGAGTTCGTCATGGATGGGGAATTGAGTCAAGATTTGGTCTTACAGTCACTCCCTGAGACCTTCTCGCAGTTTGTGGTTAATTTTCACATGAATAAGCTAGATGTCAGCTTGCCTAAGCTGCGTAACATACTGAAAACTACAGAAGGTCACTTCTCATCCAAGAAAAACCATGTCTTGATGGTGGATTCTTCCAATAAAAGGAAGAGGCCCAAAGTGTCTTCTGAAAAGAAGAAATCCAAGAAGGCTAAGGGAAAGGGGAAAGAAAAGGAACAAAATAAACCTGAACCAGCTAAAGGAATGTGCTTTCATTGCAACGAGCCTGGGACATTGGAAGAGGAACTGCAAGAAGTTTCTAGCAGAGAAGAAGCTTGGAGAAGCTTCGACTTCCAATCAAGGTTTGTTTATGATTGAAATTAATTTTTTTGAAAGTCATAATTCTACTTGGGTATTGGATACCGGCTGTGGGTCTCACATATGTAACACTGTGCAAGGGACTGGTCAAAAGTATAAAGCTGAACAATGATGAGTGATCCTACGAGTGGGGAATGGAGCAACGGTTGCTGCATTAGCTGTAGGAACTTATTGTTTAGCAATGCATTCGGGCAAGTTCATTTATCTTAATAACTGTTATTATGTTCTGAATATTATTCAAAACATTATTTCAATTTCTGTATTGGATATGGAAGGTTTTGACGTTATTATAAAGAACAATGGTTGTTCTATTTATAAAGACGATGTTTTATATGGTATTGGAAATTTACGAAATGGACTTTATACACTTGACTTACAAGAAAATATATTTCAAATTGAACAAACTAAGAAAAGGAAAAGAGGTGATATTAATTATACCTACATATGGCATTGTAGACTAGGTCATATCAATGAAACAAGATTATCCAAGTTGCATTAAGATGGGCTCCTCGAGCTATCCGATTATGAATCATATCCAACTTGTGAATCTTGTCTCATGGGTAAAATGACTAAATCTCCTTTTAGTGGAAAAAGAGAAAGAGTTACAGAGTTATTGGCATTGATTCACACAGACGTTTGTGGATCCTATAACAACAAGTGCACGGGGTGGGTATTCTTATTTTATTACTTTTACTGATGATCACTCAAGATTTGGATATGTGTATTTAATGAAATACAAATCAGAATCATTTGAAAAGTTCAAAGTGTTCAGAAGTGAAGTAGAGAAACAAATGGGCAAGAGTATTAAGATACTTCGATCAGATCGAGGTGGAGAATACTTAAGCGGTGAGTTTCTCAATTGTCTCAAAGAAAATGGTATAATCTCACAATGGACTCCTCCAGGTACACCACAGTTAAATGGAGTATCTGAAAGGAGAAATCGAACACTGTTGGATATGGTTCGATCTATGATGAGTTTTATCGACCTTCCAATTTCCTTATGGGGATATGCCCTAGAAACGGCTGCATACCTACTTAACAAGGTACCTACCAAATCCACCCCAAAGACTCCATATGAGATGAGAAACGGGAGGAAACCAAATCTTAAGCCTATTAAGACTTGGGGTTGTCCAGCTTATGTCAAAAAGTTTGAAAATGATAAGCTACAGACTAAATCCGATAAGTGTAGATTTGTGGGATACCCTAAAGAAATCGTAGGGTATTATTTCTATCATCCTGCTGATCAAAAGGTGTTTGTTGCAAAATATGCTACCTTCTTGGAGAAAGAGTTTATCCATGAAGGGGTTAGTGGGAGTAAGATATATCTTGAAGAAGTTCAAGAACCACAAATTACCATGGATCAAAGTCAGGTACATAACCAAGTAGAATAACCTACTGTACCACACCCTGTTCATAAATCTGGAAGAGTACCGAAGATACCTGAGAGGTATGGATTCGTTACAGGGGATGACGATGAGGTACACATCATGAATGATGATGACCCATTGAATTACGAACAGGCTATGAGTAATAAAGACTCAGAGAAATGGTAGATGACCATAAAATCTAAAATAAATTTGGAAGCTATGCTCAAGTCTATTTGGATTTTTCTTGCGATTGCAGCTTATTTTACTTAATCTGGCAAAATGGACGTGGAGACGCCCTTCCTTAAATATACATTATTAGGAGAATGTATGTATAATACAGTCAGATGGTTTTTGTTTCAATGGTTGAAGCAAATCATGTATATGAGCTACAACAATCCATTCGTGGATTGAAGCAAGATTCTCGTAGATGAAATTTTTGTTTTGATGAGACAATCAAAGAGTTTGATTTTGTCAAAAATGAGGATGACCATGTGTGTACAAGAAGGTTAGTGGGAGCGCTATTTCATTCCATGTATTATATGTTGATGATATATTACTGATAGGTAATGAAATTTCTATGCTAAAATCAATCAAAATAAAGTTGTCTAAACATTCCTCCATAAATGATTTGGGTAGAACATCCCGCATTGGGGATATAAATCTGTATTAATAGATTTAAAAGGATGTTCGGCTTAACCTAAGAAAACGTATATTCATTAGATGCTAAAGGTGTTTAACATGGCAAACTCCAAAAGAGTGCCTCATGATGATGAGCCATGGAGTGTATCTCTCTAATATTGTCCTCAGTAAAAGAGAGATCGCATGAGTTACTATCATGTATGCAATGAAATATACGAGACTTGATGTTGATCAGTCAGATTCTAGAGAAGATCACTGTGAGACAGTGATAAACATCCCAAAGTACTTAACTGACACTAAGGATGTCATCATGACACGTGATGGGCCTAAATAAATCTAGAGTGCTAAACAGACTCAAGTTTTCAGACTGACCAAGACGACAGTAAATCCACTATAGGGTAAGTCGTTACATTGAAAGGTGGTGCAGTGAATTGGAAAGGTTCCAAACAGCAAAAAGGTTGTTGATTTAGTGACAAAGACAAAGTATATAACTGTAAGTGAAGCTGCAAATTGATGTTTCGGATGAAAAGTTCATTACAGAACTAGGAATAGTTCTTAAGTCTCATCTTGAATCTAAAACATGTGTTGCGGCACTTTGATTAAAGAAATCATTGAAAGAAGAGCATATAGACTCTCAAGATAACATTGTAGATCCATTTACTAAAGCTCTAACATAACAGCAGTTTGATCGTCACTTAGAGAAGATGGGTATGAGATACCATGGTGATTGGCTTTAGTGCAAGTGGGAGATTGATAGTAGTGTGCATACAAGCCAATCATGTATGATGATAAAGCACATACTTTGTAAACAATCTTATTTATTTATTAATAAAATATTAATTTAAGGCATTTAATTATCTTCATGGTGCTGTTTTATAATATGTAAATAACCCATAGTTTTAAGCAATATTTTTAGAATCATGATGAGATCATGTTAATGAGATCTAAATTCTTAGAAAGCTTAAAAACTAAAATAGTTCTCAATCGTGGGATTTCTAAAACGGGGATTAGTAAATCCAGATAGATTGGTACATATGTTGCTTGCTCATTGGATGAGGATGACTGATCTCATGGTCATTTGTGTGGAGACACTAAAGCAAGTATGTAGGTGCTTATTGGAGAATAAGTTCACTGAACGTGACTCGCTATGGAATACCTACTAAAGTTTTACTTGCCTGTCAATAGGAATTTCTAATTTGATAGTAGTACAAGTGATCTTTGGACTTGAGATCATCATAGTATCTTGTATGTAACAAATTATACTTTGACTTATTCCTTAAGGCCTTTTAAGGCATATATAGGGTATGCTTGGGTATAATGAGTTACATATGGAGATAATGTATGATCAATAAAGAATCTACCACCTCTAGTAAAAGAGGAGATATGTCCTATGTGATTCGTTAAATGACAACCCAAGAATCCTTGGCCAAGGTGGAATGAAATTAGAAAGAGGTTTTTAATTTGAATTATTTGGAGTTGTGCATTTTCTAATCGAAATACATATGATTAAATAAATTAGACTTGACAGTAAATCCATGTCTTATATTTAATTGGGACATTGTATGGTGGAAGGATTGAATTGTACGGTAACTATTAACTCCCGGGTTCTTTTTATGATTAATGTTGAAATCTATATTATCTAGAAAGTCGTTGATCGCTAGGGAGGCTTATCCCTATAGTAGAATAATTTTTATTTATTTAAATAGATTATTAGTTTAATTTATTTATTTAAATAAGATTAGAATTATTCTAATTGATTTATTCACAACCGGTTTAATATGAAGAACCTAAAGGGACACACCATAAAAGGAAGAAGAATTATTTAAGAAGAAAATGGCATGATAGTAATAATGCATTAAGTGTAATTAATTTAATCTATGGTGATAGAATAAATTAAATAGCTTAATATTTATTATTTAATATTTTAGAAATATTAAATATAAATTAATAAGAGGAGTCTTATTAATATTATTATTATTATTTTAATTCTAAAGGAGTTTAAGAATTAATATAATATCAGTACTCTATCTCTCAATTCTAATAAGATTAGGATATAAATTAATTAAAAGTGTTTAATTAATTAATTAAATAAAACCCTATTCTAATTAGATTAGGAGGGTTAACCTAATATCTATATAAGAGAGATTTTATATCAGAAATGAGGTACGCGAATTTTTTCAAAAGTTTGGAGTACATATTCTATAGAGATAGAAACAAGGGTTAAGCCAATAACCCATCTTCCTGAGTTCTTCATCTTCTTTGGTGGATCACCATTAGAGGCCAAACAATTGGGTGGCTGACATTGATCAAGGGAAGGAGCCACTACAGAGGAATCAAAGGAATCAAAGGAGTAGAACTCGTACCTGAGGAAGCTTGGATCTTCAAAGGTATAATTTTATATTCTCTCTTTTCTGTTATTGATAACTAACACAAAGCATGATCATGGTTATGGGTTTGTATAAATTTTTGAAAACCTATGTTTCGCGCTTCCGCCCTATTTATGTGATTTAATTGCATGATTGCGTTACGTACAAACCCAACACTACGAACTAAAAACGGAATTTTGAAAAATACTAAAGAAAATAGAAAAATTTCAAAAAATTATTTATGTGTATAAAATATATGTATATATGTGTGGCCAAAATATAAAAAAATAATAAGATGATTTGGTATAAAGTATGTTGAAAAAAGGGAATCCAGTTTGCTGGATTGGAATCCAGTTTGCTGGATTAGCCACGAGGATGATGGATTGGTATGTTTGGATAATCCATGATGCTGGATTGGTATGTTTGGATAACTTAGGATGCTGGATTGGTATGTTTGGATAATCTAGTATGCTGGATTGTTATGTTTGGATAATCCAGGATGCTGGATTGGTCTATTTGGATAATCCAGGTTACTAGATTGGTAGGTTTGGTTAATCCAGGTTGCTGAATTGGTAATCCAGGTTGTTGGATTGGTAATGCAGTTTGCTGGATTGGTTATATGGTTTACTAGTTTATAAATAAGAAACTTATAAATGAACGAGTAAATGTTAAGATGTTATCTAATGTTTAATTATGTGATTACATATTAGATAATTTACTTATAAAATAGTAGTATTATGAAGTATAATGTTATATACTGATTGCAATTATAATCTTATTAATGATAGGTCTTTGTATTAAAGATAAAACTATATTGCGTAGCAGTAAACAACGATCAAGGCAAGTATCCCTACTCTATGCATTTACTTTATGTAAAAAATCTATAACTATGCAAGTATCTCTAACTTGTTTCTCATTAAGCAAGTATCTCTAATTTGTTTATTATTGAGCAAGTATTTTAACCTTTGCATTTACTTTATGCAATGGATCTTTGCATAAACAAGTTTCTTAACTCTACTTTTCATTGAGCAAGTATCTGAACCTTTGCATTTATACAATGGATTTTTGGTTGAACAAGTATTCTTATTTCATTTATATTCAAGCAAACTATCGAATTTTATTCGATTCGTTCATTGTTTACAAGTATCTTATTACTGTCTTCATATGATTCATATATAATCAAAATTGTTCTGTTATTTATAAGCTAAGCTTGGTTGTGCAAGTGTCCTCACTTGTATGAACTATTGTATTTGAACAAGTATTCTTGAACTCAAAATTCTTTGACATTATAAGTATTGATGCATAATATTCTATATTAGTATGTATATATGGTTTAAAGCCGTCTAAGCTATTTGACTAGGCTAGACATAGTTTGAAATGTGTCGTTGAATATTATTTGTTATAATAGAGTCGTCCAACTAAATTGCTTTGGTTCGGACTCCAGACTGAGTATGAACATCCCGAAATAGGGAAATTTTTATGCGCCAATGGCAGTTATGATGAACGTAATTATCGTTCTATTAAATAGTGTTGATCAATATAGGGCATGCGGGCTGATCACCCAACGTGTCCGTAAGTCATGACGGTTTGTAGATGAATTTCTGTACAAACCTTTTCCAACTTGAAAATAATGGTTCAAGGTCTATTGACCGCTAAGCATTTATAGTCACTACGTCGTTTCAAAATTGTAAACGGTTTGATATGTTGTTATGAATTATTTCAAATGGCTTCACAACTATTGATTCGTTGTAGAAGCATACTTTAAAGAAAATATTTATTTCTTTCAGCTGATGTTTATTATTTGATATTACTGTTGAGCAATTAAATGCTCATTCTTGCTTTAAATTAAATGTTTTCAGCTAGGCGTGATCGACCAAAAGGTTCTGGCAAGGACAAAGGAAAGGGGAAGCTGAAGGAATAAGTCATAAGGTGTTATTTATAATAATTAGAGTTATGTATTATGATAATATGATATTTATCATGTAATAATGTACTTAAAGGTCCGTACCTGGGGATTAGTTAACTTTGATATAATTTTTAAGTTTATAATATATTAAGTAGTTCGAATGAATGGATATCGTGTATCACCAAGTACGGGTTTCAAGTAACTGGATTTGGGGGCGTCACAAAACCCTTTATATATAGGTTCAACGAAGCACAACACTACTTTCAAATAAAGCACTTAGGCCCAATTAACTGCAATACACGCACACAAATGCACAATGATTAGTGATAAGTGGCTTTTATGACCACTTATTCGGATAGTAACCAACTCATTCTGTTGCTTAAACTCAAGTATCATTGTTCCTTTTATGTGTTTTTGCTTTGTTTTGTGATTTTCAGGTTTAGAAACTCTCCGGGTGCAAATTGAGTTTAAAAGAGCAAAAGAATGCTTAAATGGGACAAAGCACTGAAATGGGCTTAAAGCATGAAGATAGCATGGGTGAGTAAGCAATGAAGGTGATGCCACGAGTCTAGAGGCCAAAAAGAGCAAGAATGGCCTTTGAAGCAAAAATGGGAAGGAATTGCAATCCGGACGTCGTTTGGGTGGTTCACGTTCATTTTGTGTTCTTGGATTGGAACTTGGTTCATATTGTAGAGCATCTTATAAGCTTTTTGAAACATCTTGAATCATCCAAATCGGAGTTCGGAGGCGAGAGTTATGCCCCGTATACCAACGGACGTCAAACCTCACGGTTTTGAGTTTTCATGCACAGCTGTCACTTGGAGCTCAATTTCAGCCTTCATCCATCAATTATTTCTCAATACTCAAAGAATGAAAGTTGTAGAGCTCTTCGATAGCTTCGATTTGACAGGTAGCAGTCCTCATAACTCCTCCCGGATCAAAATATATGGCCATTTTACCAGAGGACTCTGCAGAAGAAAATGCTTGGCACGGGCGAGCGGATTTTAGGCCATTTTTGGGCGCTGCCGCGCCAAGTCCCCAGCTGTGCCAGACTTGACTTTTTAATTGAACGGGACTTAGCTTTTGATTGGGATATAAGGGGGCTCGTTTGGGGCAAGAAAGAGGATGATATATTGGCCCTAAGCCCTAGTTCCTCTCTTCTCTTCCTTTACATCTTGTTTAGTCTAGATTAGGAGTAGATTAGTGCTAGTTTAGTGTTAGTCAGTTAGATTCTAGGGTTTGGTTAGTGTGTGAAGATTGAAGCAAGAGGATTGACATCAAGGGTCCAAGCTTGGAGAAAGATTTGAAAGCTCTATCCTTAATCTCTCTTTGCTATTATATTGTATATTTAGATGATGTTATTGAATCTTGTGGATAATATACTTGAGTTATTTATGGCTTAAGCTTATTTTGAGGTTCCAATGGAACCTTTTGAGTAGTTTACTATGATATGCTTCCATGCTTGTCTCTTTGATTGTTATATGACTGTCTATTACGATTCGTGCTTGCATTGCTTAACTGATTCGCGACCAATTACTGTGATAACCTATGTGGACTTGAAAGACAAAGCGTAGGTTTAGATCTAATCGTAGTAGCGGGTGATTGTGTAAGGGACTTAAGTGTGTGCTTATGCAGCACTGGAAAGTCATTATGTATGCATCACCACAGTTGAAAGATTATAAGAAGGGATATCCTACTCATGATCTGGAGTTAGCAGCAGTGGTTTTGGCTTAAATATTTGGAGGCATTACCTGTATGGCCGAGAAGTGTGAGATATATACAGACCACAAGAGTCTAAAATATATCTTCACGCAAAAGAAGTTGAATATAAGGTAAAGGAGGAGGTTAGAATTGATCAAGGATTATGATTATGATATTATATATCACCCTGGTAAATCGAATGTGGTGGCTGACGCCTTGAGTAGAAAGGGTCAGAAGAAGTTGACGATGTTAACAACTCAAGAAAAGATGATAACAACAATGATGAGAATGGAATTGGTGATAAAACTTTTGAGGGAATTGATGAGAAGTCATTTATAATGGATACTTGTCCAACTATTTTGGATAGAGTAACGGAGGCACAACTCAATGATGAGGAGTGCGAGAAGATTAGGAAGAGAATTTTTAATGGTGAGTAAATCAAGTATAAACTCGATAATGAGGGAATGATTAGATTTGAAAGAAGAATTTGGGTTCCGGCTATGCTTGACCTTAAAGAAGAGATTTTGTAAGAGGCCCATTGTTTGAGGTACTTGATACATCCGGGTAGTATAAAGTTGTATCAAGACCTTCGACAATATTTTTGGTGGCCGAACATGAAGAAAGAATTCACATAATACGTAAGTAAGTGTTTGACTTGCCAGAAAGTCAAAGATGAACATCAAAGGGCAAGTGAGTTATTACAACCGTTAGAAATTCCAGAATGGAAATGAGAGAATATCACAATGGATTTCATGGTAGGACTTATAGTTACTCAGAGAGAATTCGACGCTATATGGGTTATATTTGATCAACTGACCAAATCGGCTCATTTCCTGCTGATTAAGGTAAAGTATAATCTAGATAAGTTAGCTAAATTTTATATCAAGGAAGTTATTTCCAGACATTGAGTGCCAGTTTTTATCATGTCTGATAGGGATATTCGGTTCAGGTCAAATTTCTAGAAGAGCTTGCAAGAGAACATGTGAACATAATTAACGTTGAGTACAACGTATCATCCTCAGACAGATGGCCAAAGTGAAATAATAATACAAACCTCGGAAGATTTGTTGAGAGCCTATGTCATGGACTTCAAAGGAAGTTGGAATGAGCACTTACCACTCGTGGAATTTACTTATAATAATAGCTATCACGCTAGTGTAGACATGTAGCCTTACAAAGCGTTATACGAAAGAAAGTGCAGAACGCCACTATGTTAGGACGAGGTAGGGCAACGTCGACTGTGAGGACCAGAATTGATGCATCAGACTGCCAAGGTTGTTAAGTTAATACGTACGAGATTAGTAATGACTCAAGATCAACAGAAGAAGTATGCAGACCAGCATCGAAATAAAAGAGATTTTGAAGTTGGGTCATACGCATTTTTGAAGGTATCGCCTTAGAAGTGGAAGATACGCTTCAGTAAGAAGGGAAAGTTGAGTTCGCGTTTCATCAGATTATTTGAAGTGCTAAGAAATGTAAGCAAAGTGGCATATGAGGTTGCCTTACCTCCTAAGTTAGAATATGTACATAATGTATTTCATTTGTTGGTTTGACGACCGTATAAACCTGACTATAAGCATTTAATAGAATATGAACCAATAATGGTTGACAAAGACTTGATGTATGAAGAAATGGCAGTTCAAATAATTGACATAAAAGAAAAAGTCTTAAGAAACATGGTTATACACTTGGTGAAGATAATATGGAGGAACCACAATGCCGAAGAAGCAATATGGGAACTCGAATATAGGATAAAGAAAGATTACCCCCAGCTTTTTGTATGGTTTTATGTTTTATGATTTTGGCAACAGAATCTTTATAAGGGGGAAGAATGTAATGATCGCAATGATCGAACAATCTTTGTAAATGAGATGTTATATGAAATTATTGAATAAAATGAGATTTTATTGATAATTTGTTTTTTATATGACTTATGGTCATTATATAATCGCGCTACGAGTTATGTGCACATTTTTTACTGTTTAAAGGGTAAATGTGGAAAATAAAATTTTTTAGAAGAAAAATCGTAAAAACACTATTCACACTAAAAACGAAAACTTATTTTTTTGAATTTTTGAATTACGATATAACCTTTCTTCGGAAGAGGGTGATCGGTGGCGAAATCGAATTTTTAAAAATCGATAGTCGATTTTTCGGTTAACCGAGCGAATTATGAAAATGTAATCGAAGAAGTTAGAAAACCTAATTGGATAAGAAAATGTCTAACTATAATTAGTTGGACTATCTAAGCCTAAGAATTATAATGTTTGGCTAAGAAATTGGAAATTGGATTGGGTTGAGCTAAGGTTTAAGCCTAGGGTTGAGCTTAGGGTTTGGATGGCTTAGTTTGGTTTAGCCAAGGGTAAAGCTAAGGGTTTAAGGTGTTTTGGCTTAGGGTTGAGCCATGGCTCAAGGGGTTAAACCCTACGACTTGGAGCCAAAGAGAATTATAGTAATGTTTATCCCATGTGGGATAAATAATGTGTGACTCACCTTATCTAAAGAAAGATAAGGGGCCTTTTGGTCCTATAGTTGCCAGATTTTAGGAGGTGGAGGGGACAAAATGGTGAGTCATATAACATGACTCACCTTATCCCAATAAAGCATTAAGTGTTTGATCTCCCAATTAAGTGGCTACTAATTGTCTTGAGTTAGTTTAATTGTGGTTTGATTAGGCTAACTCAAGGGGGTGATTAGTAAGTTTTAAACATGAGGGGGGAAGACCTTGTGTGACCTTTGTTAGGTGACCAACTTGTATGAATTGGAAAGTAGGTTTTATATATACAAAACCCAAAGTATCATCTCTTCACTTTAATAAATTTTGGTCAAGTGTTAGAGAGCAAGAGAAAGCTTGACAGCTAGAGAGAAAAGAGAGTGAGGAGAATGCTAGATATAGAGAAGAAGGAAGAGGAGAAGGATTAGTAAGTTTCAAAGCTTGATCAAGGCTAATGAATAAGAAGAACCCTAAGAGGTAAACCCTTGAACTACCACCTTTTCATCTCTTTATTTTCTTTTGTTTAATTAGTTGTTGGTGGTTGGTTAAGTGAAGATCATGGGGGTGATCTTGAAGTTATAAGGTGTTTATGAAAGAGTAAATCTTTTTAAATCACCTTAAATTTGCATGACAAGTGAACCAAGGAATAAAAAGTAAGCACAAGCATTAAGATGGAAAAATATGTTAATAGTGCACTATAAATGGACTAGTATAATGTTTTTATCTATATGTCGTTGTTGGATTTTGAAAAATGGAATCTTAGATATGTGTATTGTCAAGTTATTCCAAGTGGAACGGAGGAAAAATATGACATAACGAAGTTATGGTGAAATTTTCCATAAAAAAGGTGTCAAACTTGAAAAACCCTTGTTTGGTACCTTTTTAGGCCAAGTTTGTGGGTAGTTAATGCTTCCAAAAAATTATTCCTTTTAAAGATTTATGTAATTGGGCGAAATCATGAGCCGTTGGCTCAAGAACGAGCTTAATCTGACTTCGTATGAGTTAGTTGTGATGTTTTAGAAAATACAACATTAAAACGTCTTTTGGCAAAAAATAGTTTACGGGGGACTTTCGGACCAATTTTTAGACCAATTAAAGTACCTTAAAATTTATTTTGTCCAGGGGATGTGTAGAGTATGTTATAAGGAAAAAATGGCTCAAGAACAGACTCATTCCAATATCAGATGATGAAGTTACGAAGCCGTGAAGTAGAGGCGACGAGCAAAAAATATTTTGCGAGTAAAAATAATGGACGAGGACCCCTGCCTCTCTATTTTGGGGCATTCAAATTAGTTTTAATTTGAATACCGGGGCATAGGGTAATAGTCTTTTAAGGATAGTTTTGATATATTTAGTAATCTAGACATAACTCTTTCGTATGAACTTAGATTGAGGTGATTCAAGATGATATGGAAAGATAAGAAGTAGACCTACAACTTTAATTATTAAGAATTGAGATGTAAGATCGGGATCAAGGTAAAAAATGAGCTATTTTAAGACTGTTGTGTAATAGGAGACAAACTGTGGCGGTTTCTTTGGAATGCCTTGGTGTCAAGACATGTTTGGCTAAGTATTTTTGAGTTCTAGACATTGGACTTTTGAAATATAGTCTAGAGAAATGTAAACCAAGGAATGGTAGATGTATTGGACATGTTAATCGTACGCAATGGTGTGTCGGTTAGGCGCTCGGGTTAGAAAAGTCGGGCGTACGACGTACGAACGTCGAAACGCCGAGTCGAATGTTAATGAACTTAAATAGTGTTCCGATTATTATGAACGAACATTATAAAATATGGAATAAAGTTAAAGTAAACCATGAGTGACATTTATACGTGGCTAATTAATATGTTTATATGCACTGAATTTGTAGGACATACAAAGGGCGTTTAACACTAAAGTATTAAAGATCGCTAAGGCAATTTTTCTAACTCCATTCAATCTTAATTTTAATGTTAGTTTGAAGTATGTGGATGTATATTCTTATGAATAATCTGTGTGTATGCTTTGGTTTACACAACGTTTATTTTTTGTACAAACTTCAGACTTATAAAAACTCTTTGTTGGATTTATAAGTGTTTAGTTATGCCATAATGCATAAATTGTTTAAGTTTTGCTATAACGTATGAATTAGTCAAGTTTCCAAAGTTTTGATATGCATTAACTATTTAAGAATTATGTCAATGCCATTTGTATCGGCTAAACATATGTTAAAACCTTTCAATGATCTAAATATGATCTTTTGAATTGTTATTGAGTATAAGTAAAACTTCCAAACCAATTTTTACTTGGTGTGGATTCATTATGAGAATGAACAAAAATAATATTGGGGAAATGTTTTAATATTGTCGTCATACAATGTCGAATTATGGAAGAATGCAAAATAAGTCATTCGCCATTTAGTATTGATCAATACAGGGTACAAAGGGCTAATCACCCAACGTGCCCATAAGCCATGACGGTTTACAGCGGAAAAGTTGCCCTTTTGGAATGAAAATAAAAGTTTGAGGTCTTATGACCGCACAGCTAAAGTCAGTATGTCATTTCAAAAATATATTTTGAAAACGAAGGTAGTAATTTCTTATCATTTGAGATCGCTTCACAACTTTTGTTAAGTTCTTAAAGGTTTTTTTTGACACAATTGAACTAGTCAGCAAAAATTGAATAACCTGAAATACTAAGCTTAAGCAACCTCTATGAATTTCATAATAAAAACACCTCCAGTGAGAAGAGAGATAATCATCAGAGTTAAATTCCATTGAGTTTTCCACATTCAAAGAAGAAAATAAATTTTCAAACTCCAGAACTGATTTTATCAGAACCACAACTCTGACTAATGACAAGTAAGTTAACATATAAGAAAGAACAATTCCATAAGATTGTCAATTCTAACTCCTCTAACTTAGACGTAAGAGTAAAATCTCTTAGTGTAAATCCTTCAGATAACTTTCTCAAAGATTCATTTTCAACCTCAAATTTAGATGGAGACAATGTTTCTCAGAGTAATTTACAACTCTATTTAGATGGAGACAATGTTTCTCTTTCTTCTTTTGAAGAAGAAAATAACCCTTTGCTAGAGCACTAAGACAATTTAAGTAATGATGCAACACATACATAATATCACATAATGTAATTTTACAATCATCATAATTAATATTGGAAGTGAATGTCAAATATCGCACTTACGTCAATCTCTTGACAATCAGTGGTACTGCTTGAGCCATTGCATTACGTTGTTTGATAAAGATTTGTAATCTTAAGAGACACCAACAACCATTATCACTGTTAGCATCTCCAGGATGATCTTTTTACTTTATCAGATAGACTTACTGAACAAAGCATATTGAGCGGATCTTTAGCTTTAAAACAGATGGAAAAACTTAGCATCCCTTATTCCTTGGAAAGCTCGAATGAACCTCAGGGTTTAGAATCTTGTTGGGATAGACCTTGCTATTTGCACTGGAGCAGTTGAGATTCTCATTGAATCTGACGAATTGATCCTTTCTTCAGGGACATGAATGGATTAACACTTAGCTTCACCCTTGATCACGGTTAGAAAAGCTTCTCAGACTCCTTTGGTGGATGTGCAAATTATGACATCTTCAAGCACATCATTGTTTAATACTATGAACATGAAACTCTTAGCTCTGGCTGCACCTGTACTTTCCCATGGATGGATTGCTCAATCTATTAATTAGTCTTAGCCTTGCTAAACTCGTCTGATAATAGCGATAACTTCATTTATGTACATGGATCAATTTGGATAATATCAAATAGATCATATACATTCATAAATATATATATATATATATATATATATATTCATATACATATAAATTTCAATGTGTAAGCTCTTCTTCATTTAAAAGTTGTGTTTAACTTCCGTTACCAAGTTTAGACCTAGTTTTCGTTTAGTGCCTTTGATAAACACAAAGTTTAAGCTTTAGATATTCGTGAGAACCTGCTCTGATATCACTTGTTATTTAACAGAGGCACACTAGAGATCTAGAAGGGGGTTAAATAGATCTTTAAAAACATTTCAATTAATTAAAGATGTATTACCAAGTAATCGATTAATCATATTGATTAAGCACATCAAAATATTCTTTGGTAAAATCCCTCTTAAAGATTATGGAAATCTCATATCCTAATTTAGTCTTGTGACGCCCCGAAATTCGGTCTATCTTCACACCCAAATTCTGTACATCACGAGTACATCACACTACATACATACATCATTATATCCTGAAGAATAACGATATATCCATTCAATTCCCAATTTCTATTACCATACAATCTTCATTCATTACAAATAATGATAATTACATTATTGTTTTCATCTTACAAGTGTGACTTAACTAGTCACCATATCTACAGAATAGTTTAACTAACTATTCTACAACTATTGGCTTGATCTTCATGCTCATTTATACGATGAATGGCACTTCATCTTGTGACACTAATGGTACTCGCAACCATAGCACCTTACCATAGCAGGACATCGATCAGCTTGATCTTCACAGGGTCCTTTAACACATACTACCATCGTTTGCTAAAAACGTTTTTATTTCAAGCAAGTGTGAGCATTCAATTACTCAGCAAGTCATAACAGTTGAATATTAACAACTCAAGAATCAAAATTCTTTTAAGACTTCAATAATCGAATAATGGTTATGAAGCAGCTCAAATAATAAGAATACGTTCTGATTCCTATCATTCTAAAACATTCATTATACATCTTGCTACCTTTTTCATACATATTATGTCTGACTAAAATTATTAGCACAGACTTAACAAGAACAGTTCATAAATAAACTGCACTCTTTCACATTTAACAGTTCAATCATAAAACAACTCATCTCATAAAAACATCGAAAAGCTAAAACTATGGCACAAAGCCTCATACATTCTACCATCATGTACAAATATTACACATTTGCACATACAAAATACTTTCTCATGTTCAACATATGAAAAGTTAAGAACTAGCATTCATAACAAAATATGGATGAAGTTAGGAAACTTGCCTTACGCACAGTTACCGCTTATAGTTTACGCTGAACTGCTCATCAAAATTCCTATGTATCACATAAGGAATAACACATACCAATTAGTCAAATACTTGACTTATGTATTGGTTTAAACTTCACTTTACTTCTTATGGTTCGAGTTCTTGTAATCTAAGTTTACGAGACCAACCCCCATATTTATTTCTTCTATTCTTTCAATAACATTATACTTAGCACACATCGAGTCTCTAACTAATATTTAATATAGTAAACTGAGTGATTTCTCACAAACAACCAACAAACTAGTTTCTCGTTTCGTCTACACTGTCTTTCACAGTGAGTTAGATCGGTTGCTAGTTCGTATTAACCGTCGCTCTCTGACGGAATCGTTTAGCCCAAATATTATATCTTGACCATTATAGACTATGATTGTACTACAACTTATACTTAACATATCTCAATCATTATAACTATAATGTCCGTTATGTTAATCCTTATTACATATCTTACAACGTCCGATATATCTGACTCGGAATATTATTCAAGTTATTATCATTAACTCGGCTTTTCAATGTTATACGCTATTCTTCATTCTCTTATTACCATTCGTTACGACTTATTAACATTCATATGTCATAAACAGACACTCGTAAATCGTCGGTAGACACAACGACAAACGAAACCATAATCAGTTCGCTAGGTCGCACACATTTCCATCGAAAATTGTTATCAGACTCCGTATAAAAATTACATAAGTTTTACCTTCACTTCTTAACATTCTCGTATGTCACACCTCTATTACAGATCATGTAACCTTAAAGTGCATATTAAACTCGACTACAATTCACGGTTTAAGTTTTCAGATTTTGAGTTTTAAATTTAAATATATTTATTCAACATTTAATTCTCAAAACCATTCTTAAACATGTTGTTTAAGGGTTCTCTCTTCATGAATATTAATAATTTACTTGCTCCACAATTACTATGTAAAATATTGGGTAATAAAAATCTCCAGTTGGAAATTTTCCACTTAAGGGCGCTGCGGCGCCACCCTAAGTGTTAAACCTGGCGCTGCAGCACCGAGTGGTAGTGGTTGGCTCCCAAGTCTGGCTCTACGGCTCCGACCTTGTCCTTTAGAATTTTTTTTAATTTTTAAACTTCCTGAGCTCGTAACGTAATCGTTATAACTCGGAATTGGCTCATTCCAAAGCCATTAGTTCACATCTTTTAAGTTCTATGATTCCATCCAGTCGGAATTCATTTATAAATCTGTTGGCAAGAAATTCATCGTTTCATCCATTATTACGCGTTTGTTAAATGTTCGTGAACGTTCGACACTCAATTCTTCATTTTAAGTCTGAATTTGTTCTTTCTTGCCCTCACAAATTTTATTTGCCTAATTCTATGATACGCCATCGAAAACCAAAGTTTTTGAGTTAAACGGCGACTTTTGACTTTCATTATGGGAAAATTTACGATTCGACGATTAACGTCTAATCTCATAAACTTCGCCATAACTTTGTTACTCGATATTTTTACTTCAAACCAAATGAAATCAATCCATTGGTTATTCATCTGTGATTCTAACCATCATAAACATCTAAGTTTTAACGGCTTTCTTCTTTAAGTATCTTAACTATTCAATTATGGTGTAACTTATTCATTCACAACCTATTTCAAGGTTTTAACTCATTTCTTCATTAAATTCTTAACAATTCCATTATGATTTTACTTGTTATTGTTTATTAGTGTTTTAAAGTACGGTAATATCCACCTTATCACTTCATACAATTCATGCATCACTAATTATCACTTCTCTATCAATTAAATATTAAAGGAAGATGAAAAATCAAGGTTTAAGCACTTATACCTCTTAGTGTTCTTGAGTTCTTAACTTTGTGTTCTTGACAAAAGTCTTAAGTAGCTTTCTTTGCTTCTTGATTTCTTTTCATAATCTCTTATCTCTCTCTATGCTAGTTGAGAATTTGCAAAAATCACAAATGAACTAGCTTAGCTTCTCTTATATAGAATTTGCAAGATCAAGGGCATAAGGGCCATTTAGGTAAACCTCTTTACCCCCCATGTCTCCCCACATGCCATCCATGTCCTCCCATGTGCTAGCACATTGCCACCATGTGCTACCCATGTCTCCCCCATGTGCTCCCATGTGCCATCATGGAATGCCCATGGGTTTTACCCACCCAATGACCCATCGGTTCGACCCATGGGTTCGGTTCTTAATTTGGGCTTAACATTAATTCTCATTGGGCTTATTCTTAGGCTTGATTTAATAATCATTGGGCCTTAATCATTCACCAATTGGGCTTGACAAAGTTCAAGTCCAATAGTTAAAGTCCATTAAGAATTATCGTATTCCCATTGTATAATTCTCATATTCTCATCGTATATACTTCGTATGATATTCATGTTATACGTCGTATTCATCTTCGTACCATACTCGTATAATAACTAGTATTATACTCGTATTCGTTTTGTATAATAATCGTTATTATTACACTTAACAATTTTCTTCTTCGGTTTTACTTTCCCTAACCCTTAGGGTTTTATGTCCGCAAGAAAAAACTTTGCGATCCATAACTGAAATATTATTAAATATTCCATCTTGTCTTAGAATCTTATCATTACGCGTTTCTTGGAATTCAAATATTTTTGAATATTCCGTCTTTCTTCTACCGATTAACTTTTATGCATTCTTCGAAACTTTAAAAAACTGAAAAATACTTTTTGACCTTAAGCATTTTTCTACACGTTTTCCCCTAACATAGGCTAAACGAATGAAAAGTACATAACAGTACTTTTCGCGTTTTTATTTCGTCCTATTTCTGCGCATTTTTTGGGAAAACTTTTATTAGCTAACTTAACTTTTCACGACATATTATCGTCAAATATTTTGACAGAATGTCATTTCGACATCCCGATCTCTCAGAAAGGCTTATGGTTCTCAAACCCTAGCCCTTAGGGTTTCAACATATGAATAGTGCCTATTTCGTCTTTTTCTCAGAAATATTTTTGTTCCCGAAAATTATTTATTTTTGTCTTGAAAATTCTTACTCGTTCATTCTAGCTCGTAGCTAGAATCCTCCCTGTTTCAAGTCATCCTATGTCATAGAATGACTAATAAACACATAACACATAATATAATTAATAAAAATTCAATTTATTAACAAATAATTCTTTAAACTTAATTTTTGGACAATCCGATTTTCTGGGTAGTCATATTCTTCTCTCCTTATAAAAATTTCATCCTCGGAATTTCTAAAACCACATCCATACCAGGATGCTTTATCCTTACAACCTTCAACGAAGGTTTTAATCTTACTTCCTTAACTTATAAACATCCTTTTTCATAAGCATCATCATCTGCTATAATCATCACGTGATAAACATCATGACAACTTTGTTTCAAATCACTCGGGATATCATATTCACCCCTTCTTCTATAAATTTCACCCTTTAAATTGTTAACATACTCTTATTCTCAAATTCTCTTCCAAGAAGTTCTCATCTTCCCTTCATTCAAGAATCTTCACAATTTACAAACGAATTATATAGTTGAACGAATGACTAGGAATATAAAGATTTTGTTAAAACATTTTGCTGAGGGGTCGTAAAGACCATTAAATCTTTACTAAGTTTAACGGGTATTTCCACCACAAACCATATGTAAAATGTTTACCAATCACAAAGACCGAAACATCCTTTACTAGGCATGTTTAACAGGTATTCCCACCGCAAACTAACCATTATATTGCTTCACTAGGTTTAACGGGTATTTCCACCGCAAACCTTTAACAGGAAGTTCTCAGAGAAAGCTTGATTTCTTTTAAACGTGACATACCATTTGTCTAGCCAAATTAAATATCTTAGACCATACAAATAAATTGGATATCAACTTGAACCATTCGTTTAGTCAAATCAATTGACATCGACTACTTCTTTAAATTCTTTCATCATAACTCAAAATGTTTAATGACGTCATGATACCGTACTATTCACAGTACATTGAGGACTTCATCAGTTTATGACTTTGTCATTCTAGATCGTACCATAGCGGGTTGATGATCCATAGATCACATCCAGCACTAGGTTCAAAATGCATTGATAACTCCATCTTTGTACCATCTATGCACCAAATGCACTGATGATATAAAATTCATTTTGATATTTCAAATCAAATTTTTTCTAGCCGAAATGATTAGCAGAGACATACAAAGAATAGTTCTTTTAAAATCCATTGGTTTCCAAATGTTGAAACCAATATTTTCTTTCCGAAACATACACATCCGCACGATGTCAATAATTTTGAAATCTAGCTATGCTAGATTTCTTGGAATTTTCAACTTCCTTCTTCTTCCTTCATTGTCATACTTGCGACAATCTTAATTTCTTATAGCACCTTAAATGCTACTTATACTGAAAATAACTTGTTTCTTGTCTAACCATTCCTATACCACAGTATAGTTCATCCACTTACCACACTTTATGTGTTTCGGAACTTTCCACAACCATATGTGTTTAAGAACTTATCTTCACAGTATGTAATCCAAGAACAAATCAAGGACAATCCATATGCTCAATGCTCAGGAACATAGCATATAACTATGAGTCACAAACTTTTCATAAGTATGAGTTTCAAGAACTCGCACCTATCTTAGTACATTCTACTATCCAATATACACATGAGAAAAGGTTCACCTTCTCGTCATATATATATTGATAGCGCGACATTACTATTCCAATGATTATCACTGTAATAGACTGAGTGGTTGTTACAACAAAGCACAAACCCTCGCCCATAACAAAAGTTCATACAACTCAGCTATCACATAAGTACATCACCCTCCATACATACATCATTATATTCTGAAGAATAACGATATATCCATTCAATTCCCAGGTTCTATTACCTTAAAATCTTCATTCATTACAAATAATGATAATTACATTATTCTTTTCATCTTACAAGTGTGACTTAATTAGTCACCAAATCTACAGAATAGTTTAACTAACTATTCTACAAGTCTTGGCTTGATCTTCACACACATTCATACGACGAATGGCACTTCATCTTGTGATGCTAATGGTACTCGTAACCATAGCACCTTAACATAGCAGGACATCGATCAACTTGATCTTCACAGGGTCCTTTAACACATACTACCATCGTTCGCTGAAAATGTTTTTATTTCAAGCAAGTGTGAGCATTCAATTGCTCAGCAAATCATAACAGTTGAATATTAACAACTCAAGAATCAAAATTCTTTTAACACTTCAATAACAGAACAATGGTTATGAAGCATCTCGAGTAATAGGAATACGTTTCGATTCCTATCATTCTAAAACATTCATTATACATCTTGCTACCTTTTTCATACATATTATGTCTGGCTAGAATCATTAGCACAGACTTAACAAAAACATTTCATAAATAAACTGCACTCTTTCACTATTTAACAGTTCGATCATAGAACAGTTCATCTCAAAGAAACACCGAAGTGTTAAAATTATGGCACAAGGCCTCATACATTCTACCATCTTGTACAAATATTACACATTTGCACATACGAAATGCTTTCTCATGTTCAACATCTGAGAAAGTTAAGAACTAGCATTCATAACAAAATATGAATGAAGTATGGAAACTTGCCTTACGCACAGCTATCGCTTACGGTTTACGCTGAACTGCTCATCGACATTCCTATGTATCACATAAGAAATAACACATACCGATTAGTCAAATACTTGACTTATGCATTGGTTTAAACTTTACTTCTTGTGGTTCACGTTCTTGTAATATAAGTTTACGGGATCAACCCCCATATTCATTTCTTCTATTCTTTGAATAACATTATACTTAGCACACATCGAGTCTCTAACAATATTCAATATAGTACACTGAGTGGTTTCCCACAAACAACCAATAAACTAGTTTCCCATCTCGTCTACACTGTCTTTCACAGTGAGTTAGATAGGTTTCTAGTTCTTATTAATCTTCGCTCTGTGACGGAATCGTTTAGCCTAGATACTATATATCTCGACCATTATAGACTACGATTGTACTACAACTTAGACTTAACTTATCTGAAACATTATAACTATAATGTTCGTTAAGTTAATCCTCATTACATATCTTACAATGTCCGATATATCTTACTCGAAATGTTATTCAAGTTATTATCATTAACTCAGCTTTTCAACATTATACGCTATTCTTCATTCTCTTATTACCATTCGTTACGACTTATTAACATTCATATGTCATAAACAGACATTCGTCAATCGTCGTTAGACACAATGACAAAGGAAACCATAATCGGTTCGCTAGGTCGCACACATTTCCACCGAAAATTGTTATCGGACTCCGTATAAAAATTACATAAGTTTTACCTTCACTTCTTAACATTCTCGTATGTCACACCTCTATTACAGATCATGTAACCTTAAAGTGCATATTAAACTCGACTACAATTCACAGTTTAAGTTTTCAGATTTGAGTTTTAAATTTAAATATATTTATTCAACGTTTAATTCTCAAAATCATCCTTAAACATGTTGTTTAAAGGTTCTCTCTTCATGAATATTAATCATTTACTTGCCCCACAATTACCATGTAAAATGTTGGGTAATAAAAATCTCAAGTAGGAATTTTTCCACTTAAGGGCGCTGCAGCGCCACCCTAAGTGTTAAACCCGGCGCTAGTGGCGCCGAGAGGCAGTGCCTGGCTCCCGAATCTGGCACTGCTGCGCCAGCTTCTTAGGCTTGGGCTGCGCTGCAGCAAAGGCTCTGTTCTTTAGAAAAAAAATTCCATTTTTAAACTTCCCGAGCTCGTAACGTGATCGTTATAACTCGAAATTGGCTCATTCCAAAGCCATTAGTTCACATCTTTTAAGTTCTACGATTCCATCCAGTCGTATCTCATTTCTGAATCCGTTGGCAAGACACTCTCCATTTCATCCATTTTTACTGCGTTCGTTAAACGTTCGTGAACGTTCGACGTTCAATTCTTCATTTTAAGTCCGAATTTGTTCGTTCTTGCTCTCGCAAGTCTTATTTACCTAATTCTACGATTTGCCATTGAAAAACAAAGTTTTTGAGTTAAACGGTGACTTTTGACTTTCATTTTGGGAAAATTTACAATTCAACGATTAACATCTAATCTCTTAAACTTCGCCATAACTTCGTTATTGGATATTTTTACTTCAAACAAAATGGAATCAATCCATTGGTTATTCATCTATGTTTCTAACCATCATAAACATCTTTGTTTTAACGGCTTTCTTCTTTAAGTTCCCTAACCATTCAATTATGGTTTAACATTTTTATTCACAACCATTTCAAGGTTTTAACTCATTTCTTCATTAAATTCTTAACCATTCCATTATGGTTTTATTTGTTCTTGGTTATTAGTGTTTTAAAGTCCACTAATATCCACCTTATCACTTCATACAATTCATGCACCACCAATTATCACTTCTCTATCAATTAAATATTGAAGGAAGATAAAAATTCAAGGTTTAAACACTTATACCTCTTAGTGTTCTTGAGTTCTTGACTTTGTGTTCTTGACAAAAGTCTTAAGTAGCTTTCTTTGCTTCTTGATTGCTTGTCATAAGATCTCTTTTTTCTCTCTCTCTCTCTCTCTCTCTATGATAGTTGAGTGTTTGCAAAAACCACAAATGAACTAGATTAGCTTCTCTTATATAGAATTTGCAAGACCAAGGGCATAAGGGTCATTTAGGAAAACCTCCTTACCCCCCCCCCTATGTCTCCCCACATGTCATCCATGTCCTCCCATGTGCTAGCACATTGCCACCATCTGCTACCCATGTCTCCCCCATATGCTCCCATATGCCATCATGGAATGCCCCATGGGTTTTACCCACCCGATGACCCATCGGTTCGACCCACGGGTTCGATTCATAATTTGGGCTTAACATTAATTCCCATTGAGCTTATTCTTGGGCTTGATTTAATAATCACTGGGCCTTAATCATTCACCAATTGGTCTGGACAAAGTTCAAGTCCAATAGTTAAAGTCCATTAAGAATTATCGTATTCCCATCGTATAATTCTCGTATTCTCTTCGTATATACTTCGTATGATATTCATGTTATACGTTGTATTCATCTTCGTACCAAACTTGTATAATAATTATTATTATACTCAGTATTCGTTATGTATAATAATCGTTATTATTACACTTAACAATTTTCTTCTACGATTTCACTTAACCATTTTCTTCTACGATTTCACGTTCATTAACCCTTAGGGTTTTAAGTCTACAAGCAAATACTTCGCAAACCATAACTGAAATATTATTAAATATTCCATCTTGTCTTAGAATCCTATCATTACACGTTTCTCGAAATTCAAATATCTTGAATATTCTGTCTTTCTTCTACCGGTTAACTTTTACACGTTCTTTGAAACCACAAAAAATTGAAAAACACTTTTTGGCCTTAAGTGTTGTCCTTCATGTTTTCCCCTGACATAGCTAAATGAATGAAAAGTACATAACAATACTTTTCATCATTTTTGTTTCATCCGATTTCTAAGCAGTTTTTCTAGAAAAACTTTTATCGGCTAACTTAACTTTTCACGACATATTATCGTCAAATGTTTTGACCGAATGTCATTCCAACATCCTGATCTCCTTGAAAGGCTTAGGGTTCTCAAACCCTAACCCCTAGGGTTTTAACATGTGAATAGTGCCTATTTCGTCTTTTTCTCATAAATATTTTTTTTCCAAAAATCTTTTATTTTTGTCTTGAAAATTCTTACTTGTTCATTCTAGCTCGTAGCCAGAATCCTCCCGGTTTCTAGTCATCCTATGTCATATAATGACTAATAAACACAACACATAATATAATTAATAAAAATTCATTTTATTAACTAATAATTCTTTAAACTTAATTTCTGGACAATCCAATTTTTCAGGTTGTCACAAGTCTGATGGATGTTCAAAAACATAGCAGATAATACAAAAGAATGTGCAAAATGTAACTGACGTAAATTAAAAGACACGAGATTTTTAAGTGGTTTAGATACTAAACTACTCATAATCCACTCTTCTACTCCACCGAGCAGGATATCCACTAAGGATATAGGTTCAACAGAGCATTTACATCTGAACCACTAAGGTTACTTCGAGTCATTGAGTCTCGACATTGTGTCACTTAAGCTTGACATTTTGTTCACAAAGACCACGATCCTCTAACCTCATTTCGGTCACTAAGACCAAAATCCTTCGAACCCAATTCAATCACTAAAACCAGGATCCTTCGACCCTACTTCCTGTTTGATGGCGTTTGTTGGAGGTGCTGTTAAGATGACATTTAAGCTATTCATCTTTTGGTACTTAACAGCTGGTAATGATCATCTTCTTGGTGCTGCCGACCTTTGTCATTGATACTCGACCTCTTCTTGTTGTCAACAACTACTTATGATCATAGTTGATGTGCTGCTAAGCTTTGCAGTTCAGCTCAATATCTTCTTGTCCTTTGCAGCCTTGAACACTTTAGATTGTAGAGTTCAACTGCTCTATGTCTTCATCTTTTCAACTTTGAGTGTTCTTATTGATTCATAGAGTGGTATTTGAGGTTTACCTTTTGATTTGCAACTCATACTTCATTACATCACCTTCATGGCTCCCCGGTACTTTAACTCTCAGCTCTACCATTTTCTTCAACAACTTGGCACTTCGACTCTAAGCTCTTTGGCTCTGGCTCTTCAGCTCTTTGCCTTTTGGCACTTCGGCTTTAGCTCCTTGGCACCTTAGCTCTTTGCTCTTTGCTCTTAGCTCTTCATCTTCTTAGATCTTCGGTTCTATCTTCTTGGGTCATTCTCACTTCTGTACTCTAGCACATTTTTGTACTTTTTCTTGGCATTACAGCTCTAGCTCTTATGCATTATGTTGATTTTACTTTTTCGCTCAAGCTAGCACTTTTGATCTTCATATCATGCTACAACTCCTCTCTTTAGTGCAATGGCCTTTTGATTCTCTATTGATATGGCGAGGATGTTCAACATCTTTAAATTTGAAATCTCAAAGATATTTATAGTCTTTCAAAAGACTTGTGACGCCCCCAAATTTCGGGCCACAATGCCTCGAATCCGGTGTGTCACTATCTAACAATAAAAACTAAAATCATACACTCACAGCGGATAATCTAGAATAATATACAATGATTTATTATATTTAGTCTCCCAAGTCTCGCAACCTACAGTACTTGATAGATTACATAATAATATCAAATAAAGACTTATTACATAACCCTACTTAAGTTTAAACATAGTTCTGAATCAGTCTTAATACATCATCTTAGATGTCATAATACAACAATAGAATTTCTAAAACATAAAGGACTAGCTAGTCGGTAGCCTTTGCCCTTGCCCTTATCCACGCCCGAAGGTCCGCCCTGCTCTGCCTTAACTGAAATGTTTTAGGAAAAGCAAGAATGAGCAACAAGTTTGCTCAGCAAGTAATATAGCAATAAGGGTGAGCAATATAGTTTTCACATCCCAAAGGGGTATATCAATAAGGATAGTTCAAGTATAATATGAAGTATCGATAGTTCTCAACAACAGTCACCAAGGACAAAAGGATATCAATCAGATTCAATACTAAATCAATTAAGATTTCAAAACAATGGATACTGAGCAGTCACTAAGGACTATGAACTTCTACTAGAATTAACAAAAATATACTGATAATCCAATAAAAACAAGTACAACAAGTGATCAGCCTAAAGTACCCTACATTATGTATAACATTTAATCGTACTTCAAGTGCCCACGTCGGTCTCCCGACAAATATAGATTCCCCTTAAAAAGGGTTGTTCATCTCAGTCAATATAAGACTCCGCACCAATCAATTGGTTTGGATCGCTTTTCAAATTCATAATATATGTTTAGCCGAATCAAATGGCATAGACCGCTCTTTCAAGGTATATCAGAAAAATTATTTGTTCAAAACTCAACATTTAAAGTTCGAAGAATATAAATCGACTTTATCTTATCCACAAAGTATTTATGTTATAAAACATGAATTATAATTCGAATAGCTTACTTGTACGACAATAATAGCACAAGCTTAATAGATACTCAACAAGAATAGAATTCGAGTACTTGCTTACAATATTTATTGAATAATGTAATGCAAGGGTTTAGGATACTTGCAATTAATAATACAAGAACGGGTTCAAGAAAACTTGCACAATAAAAGTGTGCAAGTCAGGGAACTTGCATTCCATATATTAATCAAATAAAATTAGGAAACTTGCCTTATGCGTAGATTACCAATATAAGCTTATCAACACTTCGAACTCCTATCGTAATATATTTATGTATAGGATATTCATTATCTAAGTATATTCGATATAAAAGGTCGATATGTAATTCAAGTATACACATATAGGTTCTCACTTAGTCTTGTAACTCTATACGTACGTCGTTACGTACTTTACATATGCTTGTCACGAAATCAGTATATAAGACATTACGAAATCAAGTACATAGTTATATCACGTATAGTATCATAACACTTAATCAACATTATCTTCACTAACTTTAGAATCCCTTCTATAAGTTAAATGTTATCATGTTACTTCATCATCTCATATAAACTTATATCAGTATCAATTATAACATCCTTAACAGATTAGAGCATCATAATAAGTGAACTGCTAAAATTAGAGTAAGCAAACTGCATCAGAACTGAAAGTGACCTGGCGCAACTGCGCCCTGGTTAAGCCTAGGGACAGCGCAGCTGCGCTATACTCTGGCCAGACCATGGTTGGTCTGCTGCCTTACTATTTCTGTTCAACATGTTAGCATACATCTACACATGGCATATACTCATGTTAACGGGTCATTCATGCTTACCAAGTTAATCGAAGTCCAACCTTCCATGTTATAGTTCTAGATTAACATCCTTAATAACTTAAGGTCATACAAGGTTATGAAATCATATAAGCTATCATGCTTGTCATTTAAACACAGACGGTGGTCACATAACTTGTTTTAGGCATGCTCACAAGTATTTACATCGTACACGTATACTAGTGTCGTTACTTGTTTGAAAACTTGCCTAACTCATAACTCATACGTGGTTATCTTGCATTGTAACTAACAAGGGTGTACACATATATGATATCTTAGAAATGTTAAAAGCATATTCAAGCATTCCAAAAATATCAGAACCTAAATCTCAATATAACATGTCAAGTCCACTTTCAAACCTTATATTTTCGTTGGTAAACTTTCACTAATGAGGTCCAACATGTGCATGCTATATCATGAAACATATATACCCATGTCATCACGTTCTTCATGCATTTCTAGGCCATACAAACATGCTCAAAAAGTTAGAATACAAACATGAATGTAATATATCAAGGTTTCCTTTTTAAAACTCTAAGTTTATTTCAAAACTACAAGTTTCTTAGTAATGATACACTATCATAGTAAAACATGCTCATGCTATATCAATGTACTCCTATATACATGTTAATCATGTTCTCATGCTTAGTTAAGCTATATCAACTAATTAACACTTAACAGGTTGTAGCAAAAATAGAAAATTATCACAGAGGCCCGGCGCAGCTGCGCTGCGCCCCAGTACAATAATAGCGCAGCTGCGCCGGGCTCTCGGCCAGCACCAGAAAGGCTTCTGCTTCGGCAGTTTCCAAATTGAACTATAAAAATTCCTACGAATTTGATTGTAAACCAACTACATTATAGTTCTAACATGCTTATTAGTTTATAACACTTAACAAGTATTCTACAATCCAATTACCATCTACATAATCAAGAACTTAAGAAATTTCAGAAATGAGGATTAGGGAGAGTATACCTCTGCAAATGGAATTTAGCTTGCTGCTATATCACTCCTTCCTCAACTGATATATATGGTAACTCTCTATTCTCTCTTACTTAGAAATTCTCAGCAAAAGAATTGAGAAGGAAAAGAGGCTATATTTATAGAGAATCAAATTTCCTAGACAATGCAATTCTCCATCAAAACAAACCAATGGGATAAAAGATTATTTGATGGTTAATGAAGAGTTGTTGATTGGTTGTTGAATCCCATCATGATACCCACTTCCCATTGAATGATTAGCTACAATGCTGATTTTGAGAAGAAAGAGTAGAGTAGCTAGCCTTTTGCTTGCACACATGAAGAAGAAATGAGTCTTTCATTTTGGAACAAGCCATATAACTCAGCAATATGAATACAACACTAAGGTTATATATATATGCCTACCATGCATACTTAGGTATATAACATATATACAAATTACATTTCATATACTTTTAGGTTATAAATAGAGTCACAATGTAATTTTAATAAGTAAATAATATTACAATGTAGTAAGTAGGGTACATATATATATCAACATATAATCCATGTACATTTCGTAAATACCAAATATAATTCAAGTGGGTATTATCACATTATATCATCCCAACTCTATTATTTCAATTATATTAATATATTGAAGTAACCATAAATTGTTAATTGTTCACAATATATTCATGAGGTACTAATTTAATGTTCACACACTCACATTGTCACATATTCTCATTATGTATTCATATAACTTATTTAATCTTAATGTATAGTTCTCGTATATTGTATAGTCACACAAAAGTGTCACATTGCACTTTACACTTTATATAATATACGTGTAACTACTATATATTATACATTTAATTATCGCATGCCTAGCACATAATAATTAATCGAGTAAATATAATCTTATTATATTTATTAATAATTTACTCGTTAATGTTTTATTATTCACAATCATAATTACTCAACATTAATTAATTACTCATTAATATTCTATTACTCACGATAATAGTTAATTAATAATATAATATTAATTAATAAATTACTTGTCCATTCATCCTTTAAAATAAATCATCAGTTGTTTCCATTCTCGTGCCACACAAGGCATTCTACGAGTTTATCGTAAACTCCACATTCTCCTAATTAATATAAATTGAATTTGAACTTATTTGAATTAACTCATCTCATAACACATAATTATTTATATTCATATAAATATTCATTTCCATTAATTTAATCATTAATAATATTTGGAAATTCTCGGTTATTATATCCTCCCCCCTTATAAAAATTCTGTCCTCGAAATTGCTACAAGGTTGCACAAATAGATGGGGGTAGTCACTCATCATCCTATCTTCTAATTTCCACGTCTCCTCGACATCGTGGTTACGCCAAAGTACTTTTATAGATGAAATAACTTTATTTCTTAAGGTTTGCTCTTTTCTATCTAGAATTTGGACAGGAATTTCTTCATACGCCAAGTTTTTCTCCACTTGAATGGGCTCGTAAGAAATCACGTGGTTGTAGTCGGCCTTGTATGGACGCAACACGGAAATGTGAAACACATTATGGATGTGCTCCAACTCAGGTGGTAATGCTACTTTGTATGCCACTTCGCTCACTCGCTTCAATATCTCAAACGGTCCTATGAACCTTGTACTCAATTTTCCTTTCTTGTCGAATCGGATTTTTTCCTTCCATGGAGATACCTTCAAGAATACGAAACTACCGACTTTTAAGTCTCGGTCCTGCCGATGCAAGTCTGCGTACTTTTTTTGGCGATCTTGAGCTGCTACTAGTCTGGCTCTTATCACTATCACCACGTCCGCAGTTTGTTGTACTAACTCTGATCTAAGTATTCATCGCTCTCCGACTTCATCCCAACATAACGACGTTCTGCATTTTCTTCCATAAAGAGCTTCGTATGGTGGCATGCCGATACTCGCATGGTAATTATTATTATATGCAAATTCTACTAAGGGTAGGTGGTCGTCCCAATTTCCCTTGAAGTCCAGTCACGCAAGTCCTAAGCATGTCCTCCAGCGTTTGCATTTTTCGTTCACTCTGTCCGTCTGTCTGAGGATGATAAGTGATACTCAACCTCAACTGTGTTCCCATTCTCTCTTGTAAGCATTTCCAGAAGTTTGACGTGAAAAGTGGATCTCGATCAGAGACAATTGACACCGGCACTCCATGTCGTGAAACAATCTCCTTTACGTACAGACTCGCTAACTGATTCAAACTATAGCGGATCTTGATAGGTAGAAAATGTGCAGTCCTTTGTTAGTCGATCCACGATAACCCAATTGACATCATAACCTTTCTGCGTGAATGGAAGTCCCACCACGAAGTCCATCGTAATGTGCTCCCATTTCCACTCCGGTATTTCCAATGGTTGTAGTAAACCACTCGGCCGTTGGTGCTCTGCTTTAACAGTGTTGGCAAGTCAGACATCTACTAACACACTTTGCGACTTCCCGTTTCAGAATGGGCCACCAAAAATGTTGCCTCAAATCTCGGCACATCTTCGTGCCTCCCGGATGAACAGAATACGTCGTATTGTGTGCCTCGTGCAAAATTTCTTCTCTCAATTCGGTTACCGCTGGCACCCACACTCTCCCTTTGAATCTCAAGATACCTTCTTTATCTATTCTGAATCTTTGTTCATCATTTTCTGCAATCCTCTTTCTGATTTTCTCGCACTCCTCATCTTTCTCTTGTGATTCCTTTACTCTGTCCAACAAACAACTATTTCTAATTTTTTTCATTTCTCTTATTAACTCCTCTTGAGTTGTTAAGTGAAACAGTTTCTCCCTTCCTTTCCTACTCAAAGCGTCGGCAACCACGTTTGCCTTACCCGGGTGATAAAGAATATCACATTCATAATCCTTGATCAATTCTAACCACCTTCTCTGACTGCATATTCAACTATTTCTGTATGAAGATATATTTCAGACTTTTGTGGTCCGTGTATATCTCACATTTCTCTCCGTACAAATAATGCCTCCAAATCTTCAACGCAAAAACTAGTGTCGCTAACTCTAAGTCGTGAGTAAGGTATCGTTTTTTGTAGTCCTTTAATTGTCGTGATGCATACGCAATGACCTTGGCATGTTGCATGAGCACACAGCCAAGTCCCTTGTGCGATGCATCACTATACACCACAAAACCTCCTACATCGTCTGGTAGTGACAACACAGGCGTCTCGCTTAATCTTTTCTTCAACTCTTGAAAACTTTCTTCACATTTGTCTGTCCACACTGAACTTCACCGTCTTCGTTGTCAGATTGGTCGGGGTTGCTATCTTCGAAAAATCTTGGATGAATCTTTGATAGTACCCAGCTAACCCTAAGAAACTTCTCACCTCTGTTGGTGTTCTAGGATGTTCCCAATTACTTACTGCTTCTACCTTTGCAGGGTCTACTGAGATTCCATTCTTATCCACCACGTGTCCTAAGAATTGAACCTTCTCCATCCAAAATTCACACTTAGAAAACTTCGCATACATCTTCTCCTTCCTTAGTGCCTCCAAAAAAAATTTCAAATGTTCGGCGTGCTCTTCTTTTGTCTTTGACTAGATCAAGATGTCGTCGATGAAAACTACAACAAACTTGTCCAAGTATAGCTTGAAGACTCGGTTCATCAAGTCCATGAATGCTGTCGAAGCATTAGTCAATCCGAATGACATTATCAAAAACTCATAATGTCTATAACGGGTTCTAAACGCAGTCTTTGATATGTCTTCCTCTCATACATTCAGTTGGTGATAACCTGTCTGTAGGTCTATCTTCGAGAAACACTTTGTTCCATTCAGTTGATCAAATAAGTCGTCTATCCTCGGTAGCGGATATCTGTTCTTGATCGTTACTCTGTTCAATTCTCAATAATCGATATAGAGCCTCATCGATCCGTCCTTTTTTTTAACAAACAACATTGGTGCTCCCCAAGGAGACACACTCGGTCGTACGTAACCGTTATCTAATAACTCTTGTAATTGTATCATTAGTTCCTTCATTTCTACTGGCGCCATAACTGAAAGTGACCTGGCACAGATACGCCCTGGTTAAGCCTAGGGACGGCGCAGCTGCGCTGTCCCTTGGCCAGACCAGGGTTCGGCTGCTGCCTTACTATTTCTGTTCAACATGTTAGCATACATCTACACATAGCATATACTCATGTTAACGGATCATTCATGCTTACCAAGTCAATCGAAGTCCGACCTTCCATGTTATAGTTCTAGATTAACATCCTTAATAACTTAAGGTCAAACAAGGTCATGAAATCACATAAGCTATCATACTTGTCATTTAAACACATAAGGTGGTCACATAACTTATTTTAGGCATTCTCACAAGTATCTACATTATGCACATATAACTAGTATCAGTTATTTGTTTGAAAACTCGCCTAACTCATATCTCATACATGGTTATCTTGCATTGTAACTAACAAGGGTGTACACATGTATGATATCTTAGTAATGTTAAAAGAACATTCAAGCATGCCAAAAATATCAGAACCTAAATCTCAATATAATATGTCAAGTTCACTTTCAAAACTTATATTTTCGTTAGTAAACGTTCACTAATGAGGTCCAACATGTGCATGCTATGTCATGAAACATATATACACATGTCATCACGTTCTTCATGCATTTCTAGGCCATACAAACATGCTCAAAAAGTCATAATACAAACATGAATGTAATATATCAAGGTTCCCTTTTTAAAACTCTAGGTTTATTTCAAAACTACAAATTTCTTAGTAACGATACACTATCATAGTCAAACATGCTCATGCTATATCAATGTACTCATATATACATGCTAATCATGTTCTCATGCTTGTATAAGCTATATTAACTAATTAACACTTAACATTTTGTAGCAGAAATAGAAAACTGTCACAAGGGCCTAGCGCAACTGCGCTGTGCCCTAGTACAATACTGGCGCAGCTGCGCCGGGTCTCGGCCAGCACCAGAAAGGCTTCTGCTTCTGCAGTTTCCAAACCCAACTATAAAAATTCCTACAAATTTGATTGTAAAGCAACTACATTGTAGTTCTAACATGCTTATCAGTTCATATAACACTTAACAAGCATTCTACAATCCAATTACCATCTACATAATCAAGAACTTAAGAAATTTTAGAAATGAGGAATAGGGAGAGTATACCTCTGCAAATGAAATTTAGCTTGCTGCTATATCACTCCTTCCTCAACTGATATATATGGTCACTCTCTATTCTCTCTTACTTAGAAATTCTCAGCAAAAGAATTGAGAAGGAAAAGAGGCTATATTTATAGAGAATCAAATTTCTAGATAATGCAATTCTCCATCAAAACAAACCAAATGGATGAAAGATTGGTTGATGGTTAATGAAGAGTTATTGATTGGTTGTTGAATCCCCTCATGATACCCACTCCCCATTGAAATAGCTACAATGCTGATTTTGAGAATAAATAGTAGAGTGGCTAGCCTTTTGCTTGCACACGTGAAGAAGAAATGAGTCTTTCATTTTGGGACAAGCCATATAACTCAGCAATATGAATACAACACTAAGGTTATATATATATGCCTACCATGCATACTTAGGTATATAACATATATACACATTACATTTCATATACTTTTAGGTTATAAGTAGAGTCACAATGTAATTCTAATAAGTAAATAATATTACAATGTAGTAAATAGGGTACATATATATATATCAACATATAATCCATGTACATTTCGTAAATACCGAATATAATTCAAGTGAGTATTATCACATTATATCATCCCAACTCTATTATTTCAATTATATTAATATATTGAAGTAACCATAAATTATCAATTGTTCACAATATATTCATGAGGTACTAATTTAATGTTCACACACTCACATTGTCACATATTCTCATGATGTATGCATATAACTTATTTAATCTTAATGTATAGTTTTCGTATATTGTATAGTTACACATAAGTGTCACATTGCATTTTACACTTTATATAATATACGTATAACTACTATATATTATACATTTAATTATCGCATACCTTGCACATAACAATTAATCGAGTAAATATAATCTTATTATATTTATTAATAATTTACTCGTTAATGTTTTATTATTTACAATCATAATTACTCAACATTAATTAATTACTCATTCATATTCTATTACTCACGATAACAGTTAATTAATAATATAATATTAATTAATAAATTACGTGTCCATTCATCCTTTAAAACAAATCATCGTTGTTTCCATTCTCGTGCCACACAAGACATTCTACGAGTTTATCGTAAACTCCACATTCTCTTAATTAATATAAATTCAATTTGAACTTATTTAAATTAACTCATCTCATAACACATAATCATTTATATTCAAATAAATATTCATTTTTATTAATTTAATCATTAATAATATCTGAAAATTCTCGGGTATTACAAGACTTCCCATAGCAAAGTGTTTGTTGGAGCATTTATGACATAAATATCTTAGTATCCTTGATGTTGACTTTCTGGGCTTGTGTTAGGATGCTTTCTACTGGTCACATCAGACTGCTGCTTTTGTCTCCCAACATCTATATATATCTTCTCTCTTCAAAATAGATGTTAGACATATTGATATGATCTTAGATATTTCTTTAAGGATACACTATTGAATGCCTCAGGACCTTCAAAGTTGCAACGTTCTGATAGTCAATCTTATATATCAGTTTTGACTCTGCTCTGCGAACTTGTTGGTACATGTGTTTCATAAGGACTTTACAAAATTTATCATTACAAATAGGGTGTAAATGGATATATACGGATTCGGATACAGTAGTATCCGTATCTGTTTATTTGCGGATACTAAACCGAATACGGATAATATCCGATTTTTTCCGAATACGAATAATATCCGTTTTTTCTCGAATACGGATGCGGACGAATACGGATTTTTTGGTTACCATTTATAGTCCTAACTATAACTAGAATAAAAAAATAATGAGTTTTAAAATTTAGTTTATTAATGAATGAATGTTAATTTATTTATTTTTAATAAATATTTAAATACAATAATAAATGTTCTTAATTACAATTCAAATAAGTTTTTATCATTTTTGAAATTCTAAATTTTAATACTACTTATTAATGTTTAGATGTCCAATATTGTAGTCTGTATGAATATTTATAATTTATAATTAGATTCAAAAGTTTACATTAAATATTTAATTTTTTTTCTCAAATATTTGATTAAAATTTTAATAATATGTTTATGGGAACTTTTATTTATAATTTATCCTCAATACATGGATTATAATTTTCATAGTTATAAAAAGTTTATTTTATTTCATTATATTTATTGAGAGTGCGAGTTATATTGTATATGTGACAACTGACAACTAGTTAATCCAACTTCATCCAAAATTTACTTTGGACTTCTAATTTTTAAATAATTAGGCAAACGAAAGTGATAAATACTCCCTCCACCCGAAAATTCATAAACGTGAATTAATTATTCAAACCCCTTCTAGATTAATTCTAAATTAATTCGAACTTAACACATTTTAATAATAAAATTATATTTTTTATTGTTCTTGTCTCCCAACAGTGCAAATAAGTTTTGAAAGTAAAAAACTTATGGCAAGCTAATACCTATAGATTTGTTCTTCTAGTATATAATTTTCTTGGTAAATGATACATTTTAGATATTTTAACTTTATAATAGTAAAAATTTATGAACTATATTTAAATCAATTTATTTCAATTTATTAATATTAAAATAAAAGTGTTATTTCTTACTTTTTAGAAGTGAAATGATATATTTTTAAAATAATTTTTGTATGATAGTGAAAACTAATTATTATATAAGGAATGTCACTTTAAAAAAATTATTTTGCTTATTATATTAATATATAAGTTATTTAGATACGAATTTCGGATATGGATTCGAATCCGGATATCCACCGGATATATTTACGGTCGGATAAACGAATACGAATACGCTTATATCTGTATTCGTATCCGTTTATTTGCGGATACCTTTAAACCGAATACGAATATATCCATTTTTTTCCGAATACGAATAATATCCGTTTTTTTCGAATACGAATGCGGACAAATACGAATTTTTTAGGTTACCATTTACAGCTCTAATTACAAATATACATTAATCATTTGTTCATCAGGTAATGATAATTCAATTAAGATCAACATAACAGTTTTGATCTTTTCAGTTCTAAGTCCTTATACATTTGTTTCGTAAGGACTTTACAAAGCTTCTCTTTCACACGTATGCTTTAGTCGATTAATCAGTTCATATATATAAGTTACATTCATTTGGATCAACTCAGATAGATCAGCCTAACACGTTGATTTTTCTCTAGTCTAAGTCCTTGTACATTTATCATTTTATGAATGACTTCACAAAACTTATGCATACAAATATACATTAAGTATTTCATCATCAAATCTTATACATTTGGAATCTTCCCCTCAATAGATCAACCTTTTAATCCATATGCAGATTCCTAACAAACTTGGATAGTTATGTTTGTATCACTTATAAAAGCCCAAGTAAGAATGACATGATTAATTAACTGTCAAGCATGATAGTTATATTCATGAAGTAAACTGAGGTTTTGAAAGAAATTTGCTAAAAAGTTTGCCTAAAAAAGAATTTACAGATTTGTATTAGTGGTTAGCAAATATTTAACTTACATAGACTGTGAGTTTTGTGCATTAAAGAGTCAAAAAGGTGAAAACTGTTATGTGAGGTGTTGGTAAGTGGATAAAGGGTTTTAGTTTATCAATATTCAGATGTCTAAATGAACCAAATCACAAGATAGTGAGGTTGCAGGGTTGTGTTGAACATGCAAGGTTGAGCCCTGTTTTGAGAGAGCTTAGACTTGCTTGCTCAGTTGACCATCCACAGAGAAAAATACCTTGTCATATGGTTTAAATGCATGTCCAAAAAATTTGGAAGCCAAAAGCCTAACCTAAATTCCTAAAAATCATCAAAGTGACCCTGAAATTCACCTCTGTTGTAGATTCAGCATTAGAGTGAAAATGTTGAACCCTCTTTTTGAGCCTCAGTTCTAAAGGTCTAATATGGTTGTTTTCAATCAACAAACTATGGGGAAAAATACTTTAATATGTGGTCTAAATGCTTGCCAAACTTGAAATCAAATAGGCTAACATAAAAATTCAAAAAATTCACCAAAGGGGCTCATAAAATCATATTTGCTGTAGTTTTTGCAGCAGTGTGATTGTCCTAAACCACCTTTTTAAGCAACTATTTTGAGAAGTCATAAGTTGTTGTTTCAGCTAATTAACTATGGAATAAAATGCAATGTCATATGGTCTAAATACATGTTCAAACTTGAAAGCAAATAGGTTGACACAAAAATTCATAAAAATCCCCAAAGTAGCCTTGAAAATCACAGAAATTAAGTTGTTGCTGTACGGTTATGTTGAGCATGCTTTTTAAGCATCTATTTTGGGAACCTTAATGTAATGTTTTGAGTCAACTAAACAATGGATTAAATACTCTGTCATATTGTAACGACCGAGAAAATTAGATTGTTATTTAAATAAATTTTTGTTTGATTATATTGAATAAAATGAGATTATATATTTAATATAATGAGTAAGCTGTTTAAAGGTCGTTTTATGACCTAGAATGAATGAATGATCGTAGGATTCTGGCTTTGTGCTAGAATTAAAGTATATGAATTTCCAAGATGAAAATAAAAGTTTTTCGAGAAACTTTCGAAAAATTACTATTCATCAATTTCTGCTCGGGAATTATTTTTAAATTTTTGAGAAACGCGTAATATTAAAATTTAGAGGAAAGATGGATTATCCAATAATAATTCAGTTATGACAACCGAAGTTTTAACCTGTGTACTTAAGAATTCAGATGGTTGGGGAAAGTGAAAATATAAAGAAAAGAAATGATTAAGTATAATAAAGATTATTATTATACGGATAGAATACGAGTATAATATAACGTATTATATAAGTATAAAATAAAGAATAATACGATGTATAATATGAATATTATACAAAGTAAATACGAAAAGAATACGAGAATAATAAGGTAAGAATACCGAAAGTCAAAGTCTTGGTCAATGAAAGTCAAGATTGACTATTTGATCAATGGACTTGGACATTTCCAAGCCCGAATGAATTAAGGGGAAAGCCCAATGCTAAATTATATCAAGGCTCGATAAGAATTTAATTCAAGCCTACAGTTAGACCCGAATCAAACTAATTCTAAGCTGAACCAAGAACCGAAACCCGTGGGTCGAACCGTTGAACGAATAGGTTAGTAAAAATGGATTGGGGCAATCCATAAGAGCCCCACAACCCACATGGGCTAACCACTTGGTGGCCAATATTCCTAAGGAAGCTTGGTGGAATAGTAAGGAGGTTTGATGTTGTGGAGGTTTTATGGAAATGACCCTTTTGCCCCTCCTTTGCAAATTCTATAAATAAAAATCCTTAACCTCATTTGTTGTTTACAAAATTTTAACCAACACACTTGAGCAACATATTGAGAGAGAAGTGAGAGCAAATATGAGAGATCAAGGAGAAAAGGAAGCTAAATCATATGATTAATCAAGAACGCGAAGAACACAAAAGTTAAAAAGCTTAAACCATAACTTTCTTCTATTTTTCTTTCTTTGATATTAGAGAAGTGTAAAGATGGTGGTGTATGTATGCTCCGAAGGAATAAGGTGGATTTTAGTGGACTAAAAACACTAACGAATGTTTAATAAGTGGTATCATAATGAACGATTAAGCACTTAATGAAGAAAAATATGAAAAAATTAGAGCTTGTTGATGGACAAGTTTAAAACCATCGCGTATAAGTTAGGTGCTTATTGCTTGGTTAGGATATAGATGAATAAGTGATGGAATTGTTCCCTTTGGAACGGAGTAAAAATTTGTAATAACGAAGTTACGACGAAATTTTTAGTAAAAAGCGTTCATCGTTGAAATCGTAGTTAACTAGGATTTCTGGACAAAAATGGGATGTTAATAACCAACCTAGAAAACTTAAGTTTCGTTTAGAATATCGAATAATAAGGAATTTGTGAGCCATAGGCTCAAGAACGGACGAATTTGGACATTTAATGAATGAATTACGGACGAACGAGTGAAGAACGCTCAAGAACGTAAAACGAACGAATAATAAAAATTTAACCAATGGAAAGCGTTGTTAATAGATTCAGAAACTTATTCTGTCAGGGGGAAATCAAAGTAGGAAAGATAAGTAAGAAAATGGCTTTGGAACGAATCTATTCCGAGTTATAACGCTCGAGTTACGAGCGTTATAATATATGATAAACCCATAGTTTTAAGCAATGTTTTTAGAATACTGATGATGATCATGCTAATGAGACCTAAATTCTTAGATAGCTTGAATCTAAAATAGTTCCAAATCTTTGGATTACTAAAAAGGAGATTAGTGAATCCGGATAGATTATCACATGCGTTACTTGCTCATTGGATAAGGATGATTGATCTAAAGATCATTTTTGTGAAAACACTAAAGCAAGTATGTAGGTGCTTATTAGAGAATAAGTTCACTGAACGTGGCTCGCTGAGGAATACCTAATGGAGATTTACTTGCCTATCAATATGAATTCCTCTAGTGATAGTAGTACAAGTAATCCTTCGACATGAGATCATCAATCTTCTACCGTCATTGTTTGAGCTTCTCCAAGCCGTCTTCATCACTGATTTCTTCATGCACCATCAACTTCGACCAATGAGCCCTAATTTTTCCTAATTTTCTTGATCGAATTTCCTAGATTTACAATCTAATCGAGCTGCACGTATGCTACAGAATCACTTTGAGCTTTAGTAGCTTATTCCAGCTCGGGAAGTAGAAGAAGATATGGAAAAGACTTAAAACACCTTTCCAGATCCATACGTGTGCCGTAGCCGATCACTTTTGACCGGTTAATTGAAGAAAGTGTGCTTTTTGTTAAGTATAACTGAAGTTTGGGGTGTACTTAGACACCTTTTTCAATTTAGGGAGAAAAAGTCAACATGTGTGTAAAGTTTGGGGTGTAAATTATCTTTTAGTCAATAGTTCCCAATAGTTGGATTACTAAAAAGGGGATTAGTGAATCCAAATAGATTGGTACATACGTTGCTTGCTTATTGGATGAGGATGATCGATCTCATAATCATTTGTGTGGAGACACTAAAGAAAGTTTGTATGTGCTTATTGCAGAATTAGTACACTGGACGTGGCTCTCTAAGGAATACCTAATGGAGTTTTACTTGCCTATCAATAGTAATTCCTTTAGTGATAGTACTACAAATAATCCTTAGACTTTAGATCATTATAGTATCTTGTGTATGATGAATTATACTTTGACATGTCCCTTAAGACCCTAAGGGTATATCTGTGACGCCCCCAAATACGGGTACCTTTTACCTCGGACCTGGTACGTTACGGTACTTCATCATCATACATATTCTATCATTTAATGCGGAATTAATAAACGGATATTATTTATTTCATATGATTCTATAACATTTCCCCATGTTTACTAACCTTTACTGAATACATACCTTTAAAATTACAAAAGATTTACATAAGATAACTAAATAGTTATTCGCATAACAATCTAAGATTGTACTTTGCTCTTGTCTGTGTCCTTCTTTGAACCTTCGTCTAAATCTGCAATTTTGTTATCATGATATAGCAAGGGTAACCAACAATTTTGCCCAACAAGTTTAAATTCAATAAAGATGTATCATGATTGAAAGAAAGAATGAACTTTTGAATTTTCAACAATATAATAATTGTGAAAGAGTATGAATCAAAACTTCAGTAATTGAATGACTAAATCAATAACGTTTAATGTCAACAAGGACCATGAACAACTTTACTGAACCTTAGGGTAATGAAGGTGATCAGCCTTTCATACATGTTGAACATATGCAACATGCACAAAGTCTTCAAAATGAATTTGAGTTAACAAAGTTTAAACATGCTTGATCTAGCTGACACAACTAGCATAGATCCAATTCATAAACAGTTCATGAATAAAAAAAACGTTAACATAATTCACAGTTCAATAATAATAGAACATGAATTCAATTGCACAAAGTGCGAATCTCAATAATCAGTATAGATATAAATAATCAACAATAGTTATTCACTAACATGCTTTGAAAATAGTAACTCGAGTTTGAGTTAGGGAACTTACCTGTTTGACGAGCTACAGCTTACTAGCTTTAATTAACACTATTTGAATGACCTAACATTGATAATGTAGATCTATCAATTAGTACTGCGTATAATTATTCATCAATACGCTTACTCGTATTATTATCTAACCAATACTACAATCACAAGGTACATACATCTAATGTACTATCATTAGTCCTATATTTAATTGATCTTAGGCTAATGATTTAATAATTAATAAGGTTTTTCTTAAGTGATAAACAATTATTAGTTCTTTAAACAATTTATTATAATTATTTAATTAAGGAGTTAATTAATTTTCTTCAATTATTAACTCCCACTTCCTTCGATTACTATTTAATATTTGTTAAATAGTAATTAACTATTTATCTTTAGTTATTACTTGCTAATAACCAATTATAACTCCTCATTATTTAATGTTAATTAAATAATGGACAATTAAATTATTAATTATTTTGAAATAATAATTAACAAATCCTTCATCCTTGAATAAATAATAATTGATTTATTAACTTCATTCTTCTTTAATTATTCCTTATTATTAATGAAAAAATAATTCATTAACATTCATTTTTATTTATTATTTAAATAATAAATAAATAATTCTATAAACTTTCATATCAAAGTAAGTAAGTAATTACTTCATTATTACTTAATCTTACTTAAATACTATTTAATCATTATTTAACATTAATTAAATAATAATTAATTATTTTTTAAACTCTAATTATTATTCGATCTCCATTAAATAATAAATAGTTATTTTATTATCACTAACTCATTTTAATTATTATTGAACATCATTTAAATAATAATTAAATACTTAATTACATTTCACTTTATATGTAATTAACTTACTAGCTCATTAGTGGCTTTAAAGTTATTTATTATAATAACTCACTTTCATTTCACTTCATATTGTTACTCTAATTTTCGCCCAAAATTTCAGATTTGAGGTCCTTCACGGAAACGGTTATAGAACGAAGCCTAGAACTCGAATTTAGGTTCCGTCAGAGGCGTTGGATTCGTATCTTCCTGAAATAGAATTTACATTTATCAAACATCAATTTATGCTCTGTTTAGGTCCCAGAAATCAGTGTTAAAGTGACTGATCAGTAGGGACGTTTACAACAGTTGGTTCGTTTCCCAAATTTGGGGTCCTTAACGGAAACGCTCATATCTCGAGATCTACATCTCGGATTTAGGTCCATTTGGTATCGTTGGATTTGTATTTTCCCAAAATACATTTTTCATATATCAAACACCAAATTTGAGTTTGTTTTGGTTACCAAAAATAGTCCAAAAGTGACTGATCGGTAGCATGTTTACAATAGTTGGGTAGTTTGGGATTTAGTTCATAACTTGCTCATTTTTAAACATATTTGAGTCATTACAAAGGAGTTTTGCCCTTAATTCATGCATCTAGCATACCAAGAAAGAAAACCTCAAATATCACTTGTAGATTTCAATATGCACATGCTATAGCATACTAGTTAAATAAACATTTCTTCAAAAATCCATCTAACATCCTTTTTCCAAATCTCATCACATGAACTCATATAAATCCACAAGTCTCATTTGTTAAACTCAAGATCTAACACTCTAATCATGATATTAATCATATTCAACATGCATCACAAGAATCTAACATAAAATTACCTAGTGCATGCATACATGTGCCTTTCTCTACCCATTTGGTACAAATCTCTATTTTGATCCTACTTTCAACTTCAAAAATATTTTGATCATCATATAAAATATTTTTACACATATAGATGAAGGGTTTTCAAAGATCAAACTTAAGACACTTTGTTTCATCAAAATCCAACAAAATAAGAAATCAAAACCTGACAATGAAGAGAATCAATACCTAGTTCTTCTTGCTATTTTCCTTATCTTCCCAAAGTAGCTTAGATACTTAGCATGCATGAAGATCAAGACTCTCTTCTCCCTCCTGAGGTGGCCGAACCTCTCTCTCTCTTTCTCTCTCTATATTTTCTTTTTCTTTCTCTAGCTAAGGAACTTGGAAGTATAATGAAATAAAATCAAGTTAATGGAGTGGGTATAATTGAAAGAGTAAGCATTCTTCCACTAACTCTCTTCCGTAATCATTACTTGGTTGTTTAGTCACTAAACACAAGTGTTGGACATGCTAGGAGAGTTACACATGTCATGGGTGTTGGTTTCAAAAGATTATAACCAAGATTTTGGGCGAGCTTAATAAAATTTCAAATCCTCCCCATATTACCCCTTAGTGGCCGGCTATGCACCCCTTTTTCTCCCATTATTGATTTATTTTTATTGTGTTATATACTTACTTGAATGATTTAAAGTCCTTTCTTTCATGGACCAAGGTTTGGGCCTCCTTAATTAATGTTTGGGCTCATAATTAATTAATTTGGGCCACTAGTAGGCAAGTTTATTTATACACTACTTGGGCTACTATTTATTAATTCCACATGTTAAGCTTAGTTAATTAATTTAACTAATAACATTCAAATCCACCTCCACTAAAATAAGTGGGCTTGATTATTAATCCAATTAGGCTAGTCCACTAGTATTATTTACTTCTTGGACTATTACACATTTATCAGAGGACTAACAAGTCTCCTCACTTAATGGACTAAGGTTTGGGCCATTTAATATAATATTTTGGGCAATCCAACATTAATTACTTGGGCTTGATTTCTAATTAGATTAAGTACTAACTACAATCAACTTGGGCTCCTTTTGTTTATTTATTTGGGATACTAACATACTTGATAATTTAATATTGGGCTAACTAATAATTTAGTTACCCTTAATTAAACTATCTACAAGTTCAATGGTTAATTAAACTAATGGGCTTGTTTAAACTATTTATTCTCCTTAGTCCATAAAATAAATTATCATCTGGACTCTTATACATTATTATTAATATAAACACATTCTCACATATCAATAATATCAATTAACTTACATAACCCAATTAGACTTACTATAATTAGGTTTTAGAATAAATAGTAACTTGAGATTATAAAATAAATCCCTTACATTGGTATATATATATATATATATTTATTCAATACGACACATATTCCACTTATAACTCCAATTTTGACTTTTTTATATAAAAGTCAGCTGTTGACTTTGACCAAAAAGTCAACCCTTATACATTTTATGTTTATTGTCCTTTTTGACTAAACTTGACGTTATAGATGCAACCGAGCAGCCCGTGTTTCAAAATTCTATCTCTAACTCAAATTTTGAGTTTTAACTTACGCCATTCTTATTGCTAATTATATTAGGTAATAACTTTCCACTTATTCCCCTTCTTATTTGCCAGTCAAGGCCAACATTCAAGCTATGCTAATTACTAACATAGTCTTCACTTGATTCTCATATCCTTAACTTAATTCATCATTCCTCTTGCTAAAATATATAGCACCTTACTAAGTATATTTATATATTTCTATACATATACTCATATTCGTTTAACCTCATAGTATCTTTTCATGTGAATTTTTATTCCCTTAATAAAATTTCCACATGCATCATTATAACATTTATTTGGACCATTCAGTTCACATCAAATTTATAGGTATCGTAATACCTTATCCTTGATATTTCTTCAAGTACATACTAATTTATTTATAGGGTTTTGGAATTTTGTAATCCATATTTTCGTTATAACCTAAGAATAGCAAACCATATAGGTTTTCCTTAAAATTTTTTAAATAAATCCTCAAATTCTCACCTAGGTTTTATTCTTTAACCTTTATTCTAATCATTCAAGATTTTATAAATTTTCGGGTTATCACAATATCAAAGGGTATGCTTAGGTATAATAATTTATACATAGAGATAATGAATGATCAATAAAGAATCTACCGCTTCTAGTAAAAGAAGAGAATGTCCTATGTGATTCGATAAATGACAACCCAGTAGTCCTTGGCCAAGGCAGAATGAAATTAGAAAAGAGTTTCTAATTTGTATTATTTGAAGTTGTGCATTTTAGGATCGAAATATATATAAATTAAAAAAATAAGACTTGATAGTAATTCCATGTCTTATATTTAATTGTGACATTGTATGGTGAAAGGAATGAATTGTACGGTAACTATTTAATCAAAGGTTCTTTTATTATTAATGTTGAAATCTATATTATTTGAAAAGTCATTGATCACTAAGGGACCTTTCTTTTATTGTAGAATAAATGTTATTTATTTAAATGAATAAATAGGTTATTTATTTATTTAAATAAGATTAGAATTTTTCTAATTGATTTATTCATAACCGATTTAATATGGAGAACCTAAAGGATCACACCATAAAAGAAAAGATATTTATTAAAGAAGCAAATGACATAATCGTTGTCGACGTTAGGAAATTTCCTACCGCATTCTCTACCCTTTAGATTTGGCTATGTTGATTTTATCTTTCTTAAAGGGTGAGATTTTAGAAAAGGCCGACATATAATGTCGATGATTTTAAAAATTGGACCGAATTAGAAAGAGCAGCCAGTTGGTATGAGTTCAAAAGGTTGTACCAACTCAACCGAGTTTTGAAAGATTTTCGCAATATGGCCTAATATGTGACTCCATTTAATTGGTCTGGAACCCGAGATTCATAGAGTTCGGGGGCTTTCTTAAGCAAGAGGAAGGTGTTAGGCACCCCCCTCAATTTTTATAAAACACGATTACCACTACTTTTTTCATTCCCTAAGCATGTGAAGTGTGTGTGCGTATGTGTGTGTGTGATACAGATAAATGTGCTCAAAGTGCTTTATTTTTAAAGTAGTGTTGTGCCTCGTTGAACCTATATACGAATGGGTTTGACTCGTAGCAAATTTTATTTTTTAACAGTCATATGAAAGTGGTGTTTTTAAAAAGTTATTTTCAAACCCTTTCGCTCTTATAGGAATTGAGACCCTTCGATACTTCTAATTTTATTCCAAATTCGGCTTGATTTGATTTTTTTGAGATGCGAAGCATCTTTGATAATAAATAAAAATATTTACAAGTGACGGGCTTCTTGTGGTCATGAAAAGCCATCAAAGTAAGCCCGAGCACCACATACATGTTTTTTCACTATTTTTGGGCCTTAAATCGGGATAACCATTTTAAGGCCTGAGATTACATATACAAGGGGTTGCAATATGATTTTACAACTTAAACAAGTCCATCACTGGAACCGAGATTTAGATTCATTGATTGAATCTTCAACTGTGTGGTTTGTAGGCTCACATGACATCATTTAAAAGCTTGCATGATGTAAATACTGAAATAAAATGCATATTTACTTCTAGACATCACTGAACAAAGGATTCATCAGTTAAATCCTTGTATGCGAGTAACCAAGCTCCCCGTTTCCTCTAGATACAGATCTAAGGTCACGTGCTTGCTAAATATTTACAAACCAGAAACTAAACTAGGTCTATCAAGATCTTAGTCAGTCTAGCTCAAAAGGTTCATGTTTTACAACTTTTTAACCGTTTAAAAGCTAGATCTAGCTAGATCTAGCATAGATCTAGTCAATATACTTTAAATATTGACTATTTACACAAAATGAACAGTTGAAACTAATAACTCTGTAGACACTTGGAAATTTTATATTCCTATTACTAACTACGCAAGAGGGAAAATTTGTCTTTTATCTTCCGGAGACAACCCTGGAAGTCTACAACAGAAATCAAACCCCCGGAGACAACCTTGGGAAATATCAAATCAAACCCCCGGAGACAACCCTCGAAAACATCAACTCAAACCCCTAGAGACAACCATGGGAAACATCAAATCAAACCCCCCGGAGACAACCCAAGGAAACATTAAATCAACCTTAGAGACAACCCTGAGGACAGACAGAAATCAACAACAGTCAAACCCCAAAGATAACCCTGAGGGAAGAAAGCTATAATTGCATCAAGTCACGAGACAACCCCAGAAGTGCAAAAGGGTAATTTTTCCAACTCAACATCAATACTGATCAAACAACTATGGATAAGGACATACAGAGCCATCACAACGATCCCGAGTACAAACTGCGCCAGACAGCTTAACGGACTAACTGCGAAGACTTGAAGATCTGGTCATAGACCCATCTTCCTGAATTCAAAAAAGGTCAAGCCCTATGTCATTGCATAGCTCTTGGAAAGAGCTTTCCAGAAAAGTATGGCACTACTTCATAGGATTCTCAGATTGCAAGTTATGAAGGTTTCAACCAGACTGTGTGTTGATCAAGGTGTACGTACTTCGAGGCAGTGAGGCCAACCAGGCCCAGCCGCAAGTTTACCTGTGGTTGCTGCAGGTAGAGTCGCAGTTGGCCGTGCCTATATATACCCCCTCCCCCCTTAGCTTCTAAGAAAAGATTAGGTAGAGAAAAGAGAGAAAAAGGGGCCAGGAGAGAGAAAATTAGTAAGAAGGAACTTGTATCTTACTCCGATTTCTATAAAACTTCTTTGTAAACACTCATACACATATATACTACAACATAACAAATTTTACCCAGTGGAAACTGAGTTTTGAGGTGCTAGAAGCCATTCGATAGCCATTCTCGTGCAATACTGTAAGAGTTCGCTAGATCTGCTTTCTTCGCTTGCTCTAATCTATATATAAGTAGTATATGTATATAGTTAGTAGTTTATATTGGTCAGATCTAACTTTTTAACCGTTTATTTCATGTAAATAATTAATATTTGTGCTTTATTGACCAGATTTGTACTAGATCTAGCCAGATCTAGCTTTTAACATATTCAAAAGTTGTAAAACTTGAACTTGGAAGCTAGAATGGCTAAGATCTGTACAAATCTAGTTTTCTTTCTAGTTTTTATAAGTATTTAGCAACCACGTGACCCTAGACTTGTATCTAGAGGAAACTAAAAGCTATGGGCTACTCGCGTACGAGGATTTAATTGATGAATCCTATGTTTAGTGATGTCTAGAATAGATATATATGCTATTGCAATATATTTGTTATGCATGTTGTTTATGTGATATTATGTGAGCCTAGTAGCTACAGGATCTACGATTCAAACAATAGATCTAGATCCGGTTCCTGTAATAGACTTTTTTGAGTTGTACAGTTAGCTTGCAAATCTTTGTATTTGTAAATCCAGGGCCTTAAAACGGTTATACAGGTTTAAGGCCCAGAAATAGTGAAAATTGTGGTTTGTGGTGCTCGGGCCTACTTCGATGGCTTTTATGCCATTAGGAGCCCGACACTTAAATATATAATATTTATATATTGTCAAAGATGCTTTGCATCTTAATAAAATCAAATAAAATCAAATATGGAATAAAATGAAAGTATCAAAGGGCTTCAATTTCTAAGCGAGTGAAAGGATTTGAAAATGTGACACCCCCAAATCCGGGTACTTCATTTCCACATGATTTGGATTCACTTTCTAAATATAATATACATCTACCCAATAATAAAATAATTGCAAAGTAAATTACAACCTTTATAAATAATAAAATCTTCCTTATAAATAAATCCCAGGGTTTACTCTAACCTTGACATAACATTAACTGCGGAAAATAAAAACATCACATAAAGTTTGATTACAATTTCATTCAAAATAAATTAAACAAGCCTTCACTTGTTTAGCTTCCCTTTGCCTTTACTCGTTGACGGGGCATCAACATTTTTAACCTTAGCTGCAATGGTTATTTAATGTAAGAGTGAGCAAATAATAGCTCACTAGAATACAACAATATATAAGACATACAAGAATATCTTTGAAAAGGTTTGACTAACTTTTACTTTCATAATGATAAAGAATTGAACAATAATTCTCTATCAATATTAAAAATTCGAATATAGAATTCATCTGAGGGTCGTAAGACCTTGAACTTCTGTCCTAGGTTATAAATATTTCTATTTAAAACCTTTAACAGTCATTAAGACTATCGACCTCAACTCGTACTTAAGGGGATCAGCCCTTTGTACCATGTACGTGCACTACATTTAACGCTTCTGCGTGGTAACCTCCCCTAGTAAATAGGATTGTTCATCTAAGTATTTGAATACAAGTCCGTACCAAAGGAAATTTGGTTTGGATAAGCTTAAAAGGGTAATTTAGAATTCAACGTTCATCAACTAAGGAATAGTTGAATCGACTTACAACAATCAAGAATAATTCATAAATAAAAGAATTACGAATTAACATATGCTTTAGAATTAAACTTAAAACATTTAAAAATAATATATAGTCCTTGCTTGAACAATAAGTCAAGATCACATTAAATCATGAACTTAAATTAAATACTTGTCCATTGCAGAATAAAAAGGACAATCTCAAACAATGAATATATGAACTTAAAGAACTTGTATAAAATTTAACGAGTTCAGGGATAAAAGACTTGCATAAAAATTAATACAAGATCAGGGTTTAGAAAACTTGCCTCAACCGCAAGCTACTAATAAAATCACGTTCTAACAATTCCTACACATATATATTTAATCACAATAACCTAAATTAGTTAACATGTAACTAATTCACATAATTAGTTAACCCCTCTAGGTTAACCCATTCTAGTTTAAATAAATAAATTAATAATTAACCATCACATAGTTAATTATACCACATAGACATGTTCACATAATTAAATCAATTAATAATTATGTAATTCATATTAATTATAATTAAATGAATTATAATTTAAACATTTAATCTAATTATAATTACTCAAATTATAATCACATCTTATTTAATTAAATTATAAACAAATTATAATTAATAATTAATTAACTACATCATGCATTTACTAAATTATAATTACACAAATTATAATTTCTAATTAATCATGCAAATATTGAATTATAATACACAAGATTATAATCTATAATTAATCGTGCATTTATTATAATTACATAAATTATAATTTAAAATTATCATTCGCTTGTTTAAAATTAATCAACTATAATCATTATAATTTAACAAAATTATAATTTCAGTGAACGCAGACAAGTTCGCGTACTGTGCAGAGAAAAAGCCAATATGACTTATTTCTCCACACCAAATTCTAATTCCAGTTCATGTAATTCATATTAATTAATAGAAAACACAAACTTAAAGCTTCTAACATGATTCTAACATACATAAATATTATAACACATCATCAAACAACCAATTTCATGATTTTTTTGAAGAAAAACCATTGTTAAGTGTACTTCATGAAATTAAACACTGCACTTTTATTTTTAACCCAATTCATGAAATTTCAATTTCACTAACTCTACTCCTTAATATATTAACATAACTCAAAAATAATTTACACAACAATTGATAAACACATAACAATTCGATGATTTAAAGTCTATTTTCAGAAAACCAATTCTCTATGAATCAAATTCTCAACCAATTAAATTCACAATACATGAATATTTTTTACAATTGAAGATAACATCATTAAAATTCTACATAGGTATATAAATATATACAAATTCTCAATTTTACTCTACACTTAACCAATATATATATATATATATATAAACATCCATATGAACATCACTTTCTCCATTAAAACATGTTTTATATATCAATTGAATTTCTAAAACTTGTCTATGGCATACAATCCACTTACAAATAATTGTAACCAAAATTTCTACTTTTCTATATCAATATCACAATTACATGGAAAAGATTTTTCACAGAGAACTCAATCATAAAGAAAACAATTATATAAAGTTTTTAAAAAAAACATAAGGTAGTGACTATACCTCTTTTTGCTTAGATGATTGAAGAAGAAGATGATGATTTTGATTCCTCTCAAGTTTTTTCTTTTTCTTCTTCTCTCTATCTTCTTCTCTGATATTTCTCTGCTCTCTCTTCTCTTCTTTGTTCTTAGTTTAGACTCAGGCTTAGACTCAACTAACGTAACATAAAAAATATAATACGTATATTTTAACTGATATAATAATATATATTAAGGGCAATTACTCCCCAAAATAAATTATCAGTTATAGGATTTCAAAAGCCACTAGGGCTTGTTTGGCAAAACATTTTATAAAAACAGATTATTAGTACTAAGGCATTGTTTGGGTAAAATGGGTTTAAAGCTAGTGCAAAGGTCCTGTTTGGCAAAACCTTTTAAAACAAAAGTAAGGGCCTTGTTTGGTTAAAACCATTTAAAAACTCTTTTCTTTATTTTAATAAATCCTTTTAACACATACCTTAATGTTACACTTTAATTAATTAAATCTTTTAATCATCTAATTTAATCAATTAAAATCTAACATCAATTAATCACATAAAAATTTGCCACATAATTAAAATTACTCGCTAATTATAATTCATGTAACACTTAACACATAATTCATCTAATTTAATTATCTCAATTAAATTAGAATTGTACTAAAAATTAATATACATCAATTAAATTAAATATTAATTTAATTAATATATAACACTTAATTAAATCACTCCACAAAATCACATAACTTATTTATTCAACTCAATAAATAAATCACATAAAATATTTATTTAACTCAATAAATATTTAAAATTATTATATAAAATCTCAATCATTACAGAAAACCTCTTTTCAAAACATCACTTTCATATTATTATCTAAAAATAAACTTTTCAATAAGTCAAACCCTTCGTATATAGGTCCAACGAAGCACATCACTAATTTCAAATAAAGCACTTTGTGTACAATTAACTGCATCACACACACACACTTCACATGTTTAGGGAATGAAAAGACGCGATAACCTGGTTCCACAAAAGTCGGAGGGTGCCTAACAACTTCCCCTCTCTTAGCAAGCCCCCGAACTCTATGAATCTTGGTTTCCAAGACCAATTAAATGGATTCAGATATTGGGCAATATTTCAAAATCTCTGAAAATTTGGTTGAGTTAGTACAACCATTTAAACTCATACCAACTGAAGGCTCTGTCTAATTCGACCCAATTATAAAATTAATCTTTTCAAATCATCGACATTGTATGTCGGTCTTTTCTAAAATTTCACCCTTTAAGAAAGATAAAATCAACATAGAGCATATAAAGGGTAGAGAACACAAATAGGAAATTTTCCCGGAGTCAACATGTGGCGACTCTGCTGGGGACAGTAAAGGGCTTAAGCTGCATTTCAATCTTTTCAATTCCTTTTTTATCAGCATGTGTGTGGATGTTGTCTTTGCATTGAATGGATCTGAATGAATGCTTTATTTACAACGCTTTATATTAGTGTTTCGCACAATGTCATCATATTGTATATGGTGAGACGCAATGTATGTGAATATATGTTGTGTGATTCCTCCACCATGAGGCGAACCCGTCGATAGCTGATTATTGGATTCAAGAGGAGACTAATCCCGCGAGGCTTAGGAAAGGAGCCACTCAGATCCGCTCCAATTGAAAGTTTGAATTAATTTCCCATCCAGTAGATTGCGATGATCTTGAAACCTTCATGCCGAAAAGCTCGTGAGAGTAAACCTAAGATAGGTCAGCGTCTGATAAACCAAACGCAAAGGAAAGTCTCTTCATGCCTTCCCTCTTTTAATACACATTCACTTTAAACACTATCAAATATTAAATGTTATAAATGTTAATTCTTTTCAACTTCATTGTCAAATATCAAATCTTGCCATACTGTACTGTCATCAAAACAACTGACATCTGTTTTGCAAGAAACATTAAAAAAAACCCTAAAAACTGACACATTGCATAGCATGCATACTGTTAATGTTTGTCAAGACTAAACTACCTACTTTTATTGTAGGCAATATTGGTCCGATTACCAGATCAAAATCTAAGAAGTCACAAAGCCTATCAACTAACATGGATGAGAGTACCTAATAGGGGTTAGGTTTCGTGTCTCGAGAAGATTCGAGGGACTTAAAAACCAAATAGCAGAATTAGATGTATTCCTAAAAGAACAGAGTAAAGGTACTCAGGGTCAACAAATACCCACTCAAACAGAGTCCACTACACAAGGTGGCAGTTAGGGTACTGACAAGAAAAAGGAAGCATAGATACCTGAACCTCAATCCAATGAATAAACTAACAAAACCCCTGAAATCACCAATCTCAAGGAAGATCGAGAAACTGGAGATATCCGAAAGAAAGTCCAATAAATGGAAGAAACCATTCGGTCAATCAAATGGACTGGAGCATATGGGAGTGTTAACTACTCAGACCTCTGCATCTTTCTATGGGCCCATTATCCAGACAAGTTCCAAACTCTGGATTTTGAAAAGTATGACGGATTGGGAGATCCTTACACTCATTTGAAAGTATACATTAGAGAACTCGGATCCTATACCGAGGACGAGAAGCTGAGAATCCAGTTTTTTCAGAAAAGCCTGACGGGAGAGGCTATAGCCTGGTATGCTGGACTGGTGTCGACGTCGGTGGAAAAATCCGCGGGTCGGGTCACAAACCGGATGGTTCTCTCTTCCTAAGTTATGTCTTCCCTTACTCTTTTTATTGTGAAAAAGGTTTTGAAGGATTTTTTTAGGAAAAGGCCAACATGTATCATGTCGCCGATTTAAACATTTTATAGAGTCGCCAGTTGGTAGATTTGAAATGGTTGTACCAACTCAACCGAGTTTTGTTTGAAAAGAGGACTAATTACTGGACACTGTCGAAACTTGATGTTTGAAATAGAAGTTTTGAATTTGGGGGCTTGGTTAAGTGTGGGGAAGGTGTTAGGCACCCCACAACTCCCTTGTAAACACGGTACCACATCTTTTAAATATTTTTCTTTTAAATTTATAATGTATGTGTGTGAATGCTGTAAGAAATTGGGCCTATGCTTGATTGGAAATATGTTTATGTATTGTTGAACCTATATACGAAGGGTTTGATTTGATTTGCAAAAAAGTCTTTGATTTGATTTGCAAAAGTGTTTGATTTGATTTGCAAAAGCTTATCTTTTCGATAAGATTATTGAAATGATGTTTTGAAAGCAGGTTTTGAAACCCTTACGCTAACATAGGAATTGAAGTATATCGATACTTCAGTATTTATCTTTTCAGCCTTTTGGCTCAATTTGAATGGTGATTATCTGGCTGCGAAGCATCCTCGACCACTAAATATATACAAGTGTCAGTCTCCTCATGGGCATGACAGCCATTAGAGTGACTTTGACACGACAAACCATATTTTCACTATGTTGAGACCTTAAATCCGGATAACTGTTTTAGGGTCTTTTGTATGTACATTTTTAAAGAAAAACTTGCAGGGTACAATTGTAAAATGGCTTTTTTCCATCGTGGGAATCAGATTCTGATCAGTTTGATCATGAATCCCACGATTTCTAGGGTCACATAAGGAAGCCAATAAACCTGCACAGCTCAAATTTATACAAAAATATATCCAAATATCGCCAGAACCAAGGATTAATCAGTAAATCCTGGCCCGCACATGGCTGAAATGTCTCGTTCCCACTCGATAGCGATCTAAGGACCGCGAGGTTACTTTCATAACTAAAACTAGAAAAAATACTAGATTTAAATAAATCTCAGCCATTCTAGCTTCCCGGTTATGTCTGGACCTATTTTGAACCGTTTGAAAGCTAGAGTTCGTGAGATTTAAAGAAATCTAGTTCGCCGCAAAAATGTCAGTGCCGATTCATATCAAATGAATATTAAAGCAGTAATTTAATCGTAATGAGTAAAGCAATATATATATAATTATATATACAAAAGCTGTAAAGGGCGATGTGTTTGCACTCCGATGCCCGTACTGAAATGCAAATATATATTTATAAAAGTTGTATAAAAGCCACGGAATGATCCAGGCTAGACAAAATGTAAATATACATAGAAAAGCAATAAAGGGCGGTGGGTTTTCACTTTGATGCCCGGACTGGAATGAATATATATATATATATATATATATATATATTTATAAAAGTTGTATAAAAGCCACGGAATGATCCAGGCTGGACAGAATGGAAATATATATATATGTATAAAAGCGGTAAAGGGCGGTGGGTTTTCACTTCGAGGCCCGGACATATATATATATATATATATATATATATATATATATATATATATATATAAGAAATTAAAAGACCACAGAATGATCCAGGCCTAACTGGAATGTAAATATATATATATTTATAGTTAAATATAGACAAAAAATAGTCAAACCGGGACTGGGAAGATAACCCAGTCTGGTGAAAGGTGCATATATATATATATATATATATATATAAGTAGTAAACTACTACGGATTTGACATCCGGGCTTGACAGAATTGAAAAGATAGTATATATACAGTTAAATATATAAAAAAAAGAAAAACTCGGACTGGGAAGATAACACAGTCCGGCGAAGTTTCTAATAACGAAGTTACAAGTATATAAAAGCTGTTAGAAGCGACGGATCATCAATCCGAGTTGCAGAAATGCCAGAAAATGCGTTTAGGCACTAAAATGTACCAAAAGTTATCAAAAACGGCCATGGAACTGAGTTCCGGGCATATTTAGAAAACGAAACTTGATATGCAAATGTATAACAGTGTAATGAAGTAATATAAACTTGCTGATCGCAAAAGTACTCACAATGGACTGCTACACGAGTTTTTTGCCAAATCGTAGGCTTTAAACGTCAAAATCTATCGGTTAATTTTTGATATGTGATAGTCTGTGGGTATATCTACGTGTTAGAGTAAAATAATTTGGGTTTGGAAGACAAGAAAATGGCTGTAAAACAAAACAGGGTAGGGGTTCAGAGCATTTTCATATTTTTTAAATGAGTTGGGGGTGAGCTCATATATATAGACCCAGGAGAAGCAGCTCTACCTACTGCAGCCGTAGGTAGAGGTGCGGCTCCATGTGGCAGGGCCCACGTGGCGGGTCCCGTTGCATCGAAATACGTGCACTTCGAGTAATGCGATGTCAATTTAGAAACTTTCTAACTTTTGATCTGAGCATCCGTTTGAGGTGTGCTATACCTTTCTGGAAAGCCCTCGCCGAGCTCGTCGTAATGATGTAGGAGAAAACCTTTTTTGAGTCTAAAAAGATGGGTTTATAACTGGGTCTTTGATTCTTTGCAGTTTATCCGTTGAGATGTCTGGCGCTGTTTTCACTCGGGATCATTGTTATGGTTCGTTCTGACCTTAATAGCATCAATTCAGCTTGAGTTTTACTGAATCAGTTTTAAGTTAGTAAAATGATCATTTTTCCCCTCCTGGGGTTGCCTTCAATGTTGGCATGGCCTTCGGCTGACTTCCTAGGGTTGTTTCCACGGTTTGGATCCCATTTTGAGTCTGTTTGTCCTCAGTGTTGTCTCTGAAGCTGACTTGGTCCTTCCAAGTTTTTCTCTAGAGAAGTTATAATGCTTCAGGATTGTTTTTGCAGTTAACCTGACCTCTCGGGTTGAGATCGGGGCTGACCTGTACTTCCCGGGTTGAGACCGGGGCTGACCTGTACCTCCCAGGTTGAGACCGGGGGCTGACCTGTACCTCCCGGGTTGAGATCGGGGGCTGACCTGTACCTTCCAGGTTCAGATCAGGACTAACCTGTACCTCTTGGGTTTAGACAGGGGCTGATCTGTACCTCCCGGGTTGAGACCAGGGCTGACCTGTACCTCCCGGGTTGAGATCGGTACTGACCTGTACCTCCAGGGTTGAGATCGGGGCTGACTTGTACTTCTCGAGTTGAGATCGAGGCTAACCTGTACCTCCCGGGTTGAGACCGGGGCTGACCTGTACCTTCCAGGTTGAGACCGGGGCTGACCTTTACCTCCCGGGTTGAGACTGGGGCTGACCTGTACCTTCCGGGTTGAGATCGGGGCTGACCTGTACCTCTTAGATTCAGACTGGGGCTGACCTGTACCTCTCAGATTCAGACCAAGGATGATATGTACCTCCTGGATTGAGACTGGGGCTGACCTGTACCTCCCGGATTGAGACTGAGGCTGATCTGTACCTTCCAGATTGAGACCGGGGCTGACCTGTACCTCCCGGGTTGAGACCGGGGCTGACCTGTACCTCTCGGGTTGAGACCGGTGCTGACCTGTACCTCACGGGTTGATACCGGGGCTGATTTGACGGCCCGGTATTGAGACTGGGGTTAATTTGACGTCTCGGTATTGAGACCGGGGTTGATTTGACGTCCAAGTACTGAGACCAGGGTTGATTTAATGGCCCGGTATTGAGACCGGGGTTGATTTGAAAAGACAATTTTACCCTCCTATAATGTTAGTGATAGGGAAACAAAATTTTGAGTGTCTATAGATGCCCCTCTTTATCTAATTCATGCAATGCAGTGGAATTAACAAGATAAAGACTGTTACACACTAGAAATGCAGATGCAATGACAAAGCAATGCATGGCAGGATACGTGATGAATGTTAGATACCTTCGAGGGGGTAGGGTTATCACTGATTAATTACATTAGTTTCTGCTGGGGATAACGTTACCCGTGATAAGCCTTGTTGCAGCATTATCATGCAGTCGCTGGTAGGACATCAGAGTTAAGCTATCCCAGACTATTTTCATCACTTTCTGTTGGGGATGACATCTTCTGTGATAGCATTATTGACTCTGACGGGGATGACATTATTGATGCTACCTTGGTTTGAGACCAATGGTTTCCCACACCTGCCGATACTCTTCATGGGGCATATTTTCTTTTCGGTTGATGCCATTGTACCTTTCTACCGGTTTCCCCGCTGGGGATACATCTAGGTTACTGAGTGACCTCAAGGTGTGCTTCTGATGTCTATCTTGATGATAATCTACACCGGTAGTTGGCAACAGGAAGGTTAAATAACCAATCCTTCTTCGTACCTTCGTACTCCCTCTAAGGATGTGTATAACAGATTCCATCATTAAGGATGACTTATTATTTTGCTTCCGTCACCGGATCACTTCCGATGCTTCGCAGGGGTTGCGCTAACAGCTGAGACATTGCTGGGGTTGAGCTAAAGGCTGATACTACATTGGGGTTGAGCCAACTGGGGTTGAGCCAATGGCGGAACTGTCATCGGTCAGTACCCGACGCTTCGCTGGGGTTGTGCCAATGGCTAAACTGTCATCGGTCAGTACCCGACGCTTCGCTGGGATTGTGCCAACGGCAGAACTATCATCGGTGAGTACCCAACGCTTCGCTGGGGTTGTGCCAACGGCTGAACTGTTATCCGTTAGTACCCGACGCTTCACTGGGGTTGTGCCAACTACTGAACTATCATTGGTATGTATTCGACGCTTCGCTGGGGTTGTGCCAATGGCTGAACTCTCATCAGTATGTACCCAACGCTTCGCTGGGGTTGTGCCAACAGCTAAACCGTCATTGGTCAGTACCTGACGCTTAGCTGGGGTTGTGCTAACGGCTGAACTATCATCGATCAGTACCCGACGCTTCGATAGGGTTGTGCTAACAACTAAACTGTCATCGATCAATACCCGACGCTTCGCTGGGGTTGTGCCAATGGCTGAACTGTCATCGGTCATTACCCGACGTTTTGCTGGGGTTGATTTCTGGCAGTTTTGTGCCGTTTTTCTATAGTTTTTTAGTAGTTTTCATCACTGATCCCCGGATATCTCTTCGGGATGATAACCAATGGCTTTCATAAAGATTTTCCTTCTGTCAGGATTCCACTGCTTAAACACAGGATTTCAGGACAACCTGCTCAATTGCGTAGCGATTTTTTCTCAGATTTAACTTTTCAGCTCATATAAACTCCATTTTAACTCGAACTGAACCGAGCCGGAGGGAGTAGGGCCCACCTTGTGGAGCCACTGGTAGAGGTACGGCAGCCGTAGGTGGGCCTGCTTCTACCTGCGTTTTTAAAATGGGCAGCAGAGGGCTCATAAACTTATTTTCATTTCGAGTTTCAAACGGAATTTGATTTTCTTTTTCAGATCTACGAAGTTCGGGCAGCTTTTTTTAGATTCCGTCAGCGATTGCGCGTTCTGCACATTTTAGGTGACGTTTAACATCCTCTTTCAGTAAGTTTTGACTATTAAAAGCATGTAAACCACGTACGGTGTTTTTAGACGCAATGTATGAAAAATGTATGCTTATATGACCTGCTAAATTTTTTTTGGCTTTATAAGGATGCATATTTTACTGTAATGCACGTTTTAACGTAAGAAAAATCAGATTCTAAGACAGTCATATTTTGCTCTTTTTGATCAGTTTACTTATCCTTTTTGGGGCCTAGTGAGCCTGGATTTTCAACTAAAAATGTCCATGATAATTTGGCTACCATGTGAAGTTTACTTTTGATTTTATTTCATAAATATCAACTGTTTTTGTTTTTGGGAAGGTGTGTTACTGATTGGCCACATAAACATGCCTATATGCATGCGGACAGTCCATTTTACAAAGGATACTCTGGTAAAAAAATTTCAAAAGCCCGAGCATTTAATAAACATGCAATATGACTCTACTGGGGATTTTTGACTAACCCATGCATGTTTTAGGATTAAGATTTTTGAAAAACATGCAGTTTGGACTCTACTAGGGATTTTTGACTGACCCATGCATGTTTTATGACTTAAAAATGCATAAAATACTGATTTAAATTAATAAGCCATAGGTTTTAGGCTTGCCACACCCTTTTTAAAGTGATTTGGAGACTTTGTCCAGGTGATGGACTGAGACAGACCCATGTAGTGCTAGCAGGGTAGTTTCATGAGTTAGACGTAGGCGAGCTTTTGATGTTCCTCAGCGACGTCCAGCTCGACCGCCTCGTAGATTAGCAGTTGGTGATTCGTCCAACCTAGGAGGAGCCGCTGATTGATATAGATAATGAGGAGGCTCCTTTTGCTGCTCGCATCACAGGTCAGGCCCTACGTGCGGAGCTTTCGGGCATTGTTGTGCTAACCCAGGAGTTGCAAGGAGACTTAAGTCGTCATCCATCGTGATTTCTTCATGCCAATGAGGTGACTTGAAGTTTTCTTCTCTCTGGATTCTCTTTCTTTCTTTTGCCATTCTCGGGGGACATGTTTTCGGTATGGGTTGGTTTTTGATGCAGGTTCCTGGCTTTACGCAGCCCAGAGGGAACTGGTTCAATGTGCACTCCCATAACCACACTTTGCACCAGGAGTATAGAGATATCATTGATGGCTGGGGGTTTCAGGCCTTCTTCTCTAGTCTTCCCCGCAGTTGCCCTGGGGTTATATGAGGGCTTTGTCTGAGCGCTAGTTCCACCAGACTTAGTCTCTTCACTTGTTAGACTGCGAGGTGATGATGATGCCTATAGATTGAAGTTTCAACACTGGCTTAGAGTTCGAGGGTGAGCCCATGCCTGTTGTGGTCGACATTATGCCCACTGTCGTTAGATCCCTGTTGGGAGTTCCTTTATCGGCGCTCAAGGGTCGGACAGTCCGATCTGGTCCCTTGAGCATAGATGCCCAAAGTGGGGCTTTACTTGAGCCTCCGCCTGATGATCAGAGGGTTAGGGATCGCATCTTGAGGCGATTGTTTCTGGTGATCATCAGGGGTTATTTTCTGGTGGACAACTCATCGACTGTGTCCTTTGCCCTAGTCAGTGCCAGTCGATATATAGAGCGCGTTAGTGACTTTAATTAGGGTTCCTACACCTTTGCCTATTTTCTCTAGGGCATGCGAGTGCTCTCGAAAGGTTTGACGGAGGCTTAGTTAGGGTTCTACCCATTTCTGCTGGTTAGTACATCTTTTTTGTACCTTTTTGATTTTTCCATTTACATTTGTCAGTCTTGGTCACTGAGGACTACGGCTCCGCCACTACTTTAGGTCTGGAGACCTATCCCCGAGGACTGTGTTGGAATCACTCCACTCTGATGGAGGTCTTTTTTGCTGAGGGCTTTACTCATTTCTTCATATAGTTGGAGCTTTTGACAGCCGGAGCGATCTCATGGATCCCATATACCTCCGAGTTTTTGATAGTTAGATTTGAGGGAGGCTTCTCCACTAGTGGGGAGTTTGCATTGTCGACCCGCAGAGTCCCATTTTTGACAGAGGGAGGCTGGCTGCTCTATTTAGGAGAGCGTGTTATCAAGAGCATCACGGGGCAGATCTGTATTCCCATTGTTCCTCCTGCTTGGCATCATTGACCGTTGGTCCAGCCACTGACAGATATCCCTATGGATGGCGTAGATGGCTTTACTCTATCAGAGGGTCCATACATCCAGGAGGCATTTAGCAGTTGGTGGAACCCTCGCATGATTGGAGCTCAGACTCGTGCCACCCAGTTCATGGCAGACATGGTGTCTGGGCCTGTGATGATAAAAGACTGGATAGTTTACCTCAGGGAGCCTACTCATTTGGACCAGATTACAGGACTGACCCAGGAGTTGGAGAGAGCTCATTTGTTCATCTGGTATCTTGGCCGAGATCCGTCAGAGGCATCTTCTTTTGAACTTTCCAGCTCAAGAGCGGGCCCCTCATTAAGTCCATTTTCTAGCAGTTTTGCAGGGGCTGATCCTCCCTTGTACCGCCTAGACATGCCTGATGACAGCGACTTTGTGTCCACGGAGGAGATGGAGCAGGTTAACCACATGACTGTAGATATTTTAAATCTTTTTGGATAGCTATTGTAGCTATATCTTTTGGTCGGCCACTGTTTTGGCTATTGGCCGGCTGTGCCCCATTTTGATAGGCTACTGTTAGTAGTTGGGGGGTTGTGCCCCATATCCCTGTACTTTTTATTTTTCTTTATATTATTAGACATGGATGATGCTTGCAGTAGATAGTTTATTATAGATATGTATGATATTTCCTATCTATCACATCATATTTATAATTGTCATTATCCATGTATTATGTCATGTGTATGTATTTAGATAGATGAGTTCAGATTTGACCCCTGGATGGTCTTGTGATACAAGGATACAGATGTCGTCGTCCATCGTCAGTCGTATTGAGCACGTACCACCATCTGTGTTGGCATCATCCTTGAGATCGTGGTATGAGAGCCTGCACTTCCCAGCCAGAGGGGCAGTGGATCAGATGCTAGGGCATTCATTGGCCCTCGTAGACTTTCAGGTTCCGTACAGGTTCGTAGATGGTCTTTTACCTTTTTGGATACCCGAGAGACAGGTTTTTTGCTTTAGGCGGCATGAGCTCCTGACTTTAGAGGAGTATGAACAGTTCACTGGTTTGGCTTTAGACTTGCCCTATGCTCGTACTGCGGTTAGCGATATGAGGAGACCGTTCTTACGAATGTCTGTTCTACGTTATAGTGTAGTTTCAGATGAGATCGTTTATGGACATGTGATCTCTATAGACTTCTTGATCGATCATTTTGGCCGACTGGACAGTTACGATTGTCATGCTGGAGATTTTATTGTTTCGGTAGAGGCATGGCATTTGGCCAAGATAGATGTTTTGTGACACCCCCGAATCCGGGTCCTCTGACCCCGGTCCGGTCGTCACAAAACAACACTAAATATCCACCTCTAAACAATATACGATAACTAAAGTGCGGAATATAATAAACGTACGTCGTTCATTCAAAAGGTGTTACTAGTCCCAAGATTCGATAACCTTAATACATCATTACAAACATATCCTATAAAAGTCATTAGGGTTTAAATTACAATAATAGTAATTAAACTAAACAGAAAGATAAATTCAGCTCCTTGCAAACTATCCTACATCTTTCCTTTACCCTTGTCCTTCCAGAAAGTCTCGGGCTTAACTGCAATCTAAGTCATGATATAGCAAGAATGAGCAACAAGTTTGCTTCAGTAAGTTTAAATACAACAATAAAGGATATATCATGATGAATGGAAAATATCTGACAATGAATTGAACAATATGAATATCTGAAGGATTCAACAATATGAATATTAGAAGGATTCAAAAATATGAATATTAGAAGCAAAGATAACAATTGCCTTTAGAATAACTGATAGTCAAGTAGACTTTGAACTATAAAACTCTAATGGATTCAATAGCTAATTGACCCTTTGGTTGCTGACTACAAATTTAGTATTTGAGGGGATCAGCCTTGCATACCCTATGTGTATGCATAACATTTAGATTTGCTATTTGTATCTTTATGCTAGATACTTGGGTTACTCCCCTATCATATAAGGGGTGTTCTTTCAGTCTAGGAATCCTTACCATCAATTGGTTTGGATAGCTTTTATAAAATTTCATATACTTGTCTGACCGAACAAAGGTTCAGGCTCTATCTGACGCAGTTCAAGAATTATTGAACTTTACAAAATGTACAAGTCCAAGACTGTACGAACTTAAATGCACTAAGTGCGACTATCAATAATATCGATGTGGAATAATTGTAAAGTAATTAAACCACCTAATAGCATGTTTGGAAATAAAGTTCAAGCTTTAAATAATTAACCGTCAATATGATAAGAACCTACTCAATACAATATGAGAAGGATAGGAACTTGCACAATAAAGAGTGTAAGGGAACTTGTATTCAAATCAAGTGAAGTTAAGAAACTCGCTTACACGATTCATTAAATAAAGTAGTACAAGAATTTAGGATACTTGCCTGTTTGTTCAGCTACGAATAAGTTCTAGCTTTAATTAACTTGCATCGAAATGACCTAACATTAATAAGTCGGCCTTTCAATTAGCATTTATAAACTAATATAAGTCTATACTTATAATAATCCACTTATCGTATAAGTTTATCACATAAGATCACATTCAATATCAAACATACTTATAGCATCATAATATGCTAACTGTTAAAATCAGACTTAAGCAAATTGCTCGGGCCTGAAAGTGTCCCGGCGTAACTCTAGCATGAAACTACTGAAATTAAATCAATACACATGCTTATCAAGTTATAATTTCTCATTCGAAACTAGTATGCTCTTTCTATATTCAATTCGAAGTCATGTTTTCATGCCGATAATTCACATACTTTAACTAATACATGTTCATGCTTCAAGATCGGTTACTAAGGTCATGTTATCACATAACAAGGCTAAACAATAATTAATATGTATGCTCGAGTATACTACACATATACTTTAATCACGTAGTTCGTACTTGAAATTCATTTTCTATGATTTAGCATGCACATGTGAAATTTGTATATAAACAAATGAGGTTCATGTCAATACGTTTATAGGCATAATGAAATCTTAGTACTTATGCTTGTATGCTCATAACATGACTCACATGGTATTTTATGTTGTTTATCTTTCAAAGCTTAAGTCCTCTTTCAAAAATCCTTAAAAGTTATTTAGTATAAACAAGGTATCTTGATATACATTTCGTATGCATTAGAAACACATATTTAAACCACCTAAACGTCCTGATATGGTCAGAATTTAAAAGCTACTAGTCTCGATCAAGTTCGTTTTTTTTCAAAGTCCTTAAGTTTCTCCTTTGAAAACCTTTAAATCCATCAATCTCGTATGCTAACGTGTTTAACATTTTAAACATGCATTTCAAGTTAATATAACCCTACTATCATGCTCATAATATCAGAATACACATACTCGATAGGTTCATAACAAGTTCACTTTAGAAATTTCTAAGTTCATATTCGAAATTATAAGTTTTCTTTTAAATCATATGCTTTCCTTCCCCAATATATGTGCTAACATGGTCACATGCCTCATGCTACGCCAAACTACTCATATATGCACATGAATTCAGTTCACATACTTGCTCCAACAAAACATTACATGATAGTCTGAACAGAAATAAAAAAGAAACGAAAAATTATGCAGCAGGCCCTGCGCAGCTGGTCAGTTCAAAACTGGCGCAGTTGCACCGGTAGCAGTCCAGACGCAGACGCAAGCTGCTTCGGCAGTTTCTAGCCCAACTCACAAAATTTCATACCAAATTCGTTCCTAGCCATCATGCAATACATTTCTATTATGGTAGTAAACTAGCGTAGCATCTAATAAGCATACTCTAATCAATTAAACCATGCTCAATTCAAAATCAAGAATTTAGAAATATTACAGAGAATGAAAGAACATGAAATGGGAAATAGAGTTTATACCTCTGTTAATGGAAACTGAGTTTACTTGATATATTGATTCTTACTATGCTACTATAATACTCCCTCCTAACTTAATTGAATCTCCTGGTAATTGAAATGAGAAGAAGATGAGTTCATTATATAGACAATTTCTTACCTGGTTCATGTTATTACTCATAAATCCAACCCATTAGAGGACAAGATTGAACAATGGGTAATAAGAAGTTGGTGAGGAGTAGTTGAATTACACTATTATGCCCACTCCCCTTGAAATGATCCCATCTATGTTGCTGAGTTTGAGAGTGTAGGAGTAGGCTAGCTTATTATTTGTTCACGTGAAGGAGAATAATGAGCTCATATTATGGAATAAGCCAAACTCAGCAATTGCAAGGTGTGTATAATATATGCCCACACTTAGGTTTATATTAACTACACTTAGAGAATATAATAATATATATACACATAGTATATACATAGGTTATATGTAATTATTATATATACATTTAAATAGGTGTTACAATGCTATCTCAATTAATAAAATAATGTATCAAGTAGGTATATATATACCAATCATATAATCCATGTACATTTTCCTTAATACCAATTATAAAGTAATTGGGTATTATCATTACTTATTATCATAATCATAATAATATAATTATAACAACTTAATACAATTATTATTAGTTAAAAACTGATCTTATTATATGACAATAGGGTATACATGAATGTCCACATAGTGTCACATACCTTAAATTTACGCCATCTTACTATATAGTCCATATATGAAATATACACCACATTAATATGTCACATTGCATTATATATAATATAGATAGCTACCATATATTTAAAGGTTTAGTATCGCATGCTTGTATAAAATAATTAGTCAAGTAAACATAATTACATATTATATTCATTACTTCTTACTCATTAATTATTATTTATTCATAATAATAATTAAACAACACATTATCGATTAATTACTCAATATTAAAATTAATCACTATGTTCAATTCATGCCACTATATTCAAATAAGTTGAATATTTAATTATTAATAATATTATCAATTCTCTGATATTAAAGCCTTAGGGTTAGTCCACCAATTTAATTTTCTCATTAGTGACTTCCTTTAATCGTTTCAGAAATTCACATAATCACATAAGGTTTAAATAAACTCACAAAACTAACTCGTTAAAATTAAATCACACATTTAATTAATAAAGAGTTTAAAATTCATGGTCGTTACATCCCTTCCACCTTATAAAAATTCCGTCCTCGGAATTGTAAAAATAAGGTTACTCAAATAAAAATGGATAATTCGCTCTCATTTTCTCTTCTAGCTCCCATGTAGCTTCTTCAACTGCATGATTCCTCCAAAGAATCTTAACGGAATGAATGATATTATTCCTCAGCTTCTGTTCCTTCCTATCTAGTATCTGGATAGGAACTTTCTCGTATGATAAGTCTTTCTCGACTTGGATCGGTTAATAGGAGATAACGTGCTTGTAGTCCGGTTTATATGGACGTAATACTGACACATGAAACACGTTGTGAATGTGCTCAAGTTCAGGAGGTAACGCCACCTCGTACGCCACTTCACTAACTCGCCTTAGAATCTCAAACGGTCCTATGAACCTAGGGCTCAACTTGCCTTTCTTCCCAAAACGAATCTTCCCTTTCCAGGGAAATACTTTCAGAAAAGCATAGCTTCCTAATTCAAATTCTTTCTTCTTGCGATGCAAGTCCGCATACTTCTTATGGCGATCTTGAGCCGCTACCAGTCGGGCTCTTATCACCTTGATAATCTCTACTGTCTGTTGTATCAATTCTGGTCCTAACAGTCGACGTTCACCAACTTCGTCCCAACACAACGGTGTTCGACACTTTCTCACATATAGCGCTTCGTACGGTGGCATTCCGATACTAGCGTGATAACTATTGTTGTACGCGAACTCTACTAATGGAAGGTGATCCTCCTAACTACCCTTGAAGTCCATTACACAAGCTCGGAGCATGTCTTCAAGTGTTTGAATTGTTCTTTCTCTTTGCCCATCGGTCTGCGGATGATATGTGGTACTCATTCGTAACTGTGTCCCCAATCTCTCTTGAAGACTCTTCTAGAAATTCGACGTGAATCGCGGATCTCTATCAGATACAATAGATACCGGCACCCCATGTCTCGAGATAATTTCCTTGACATAAAATCTGGCTAGCTGGTCCAAACTATACTTAATCTTAATCGGTAAAAAGTGAGCTGACTTCGTAAGATGATCTACAATTACCCATATGGCGTCGTGCCCTTTCTGCGTTGCCGGAAGTCCCACCACAAAATCCATCATGATGTGCTCCCATTGCCATTCTGGAATCACTAACGGTTGTAATAACCCGCTTGGTCGTTGGTGCTCTGCCTTGACTCTCTGACAAGTTAAACACCTACTTACGCATTCTGCAACCTCCCTCTTCATGTTTGGCCACCAAAAGTGATGACGCAAGTCTTGGTACATTTTTGTGCTTCTTGGGTGTATCGAGTATCTCGTACTGTGTGCTTCTTGCAAAACCTTATCTCTAAGTTCTGGTACTAATGGTACCCAAATTCGTCCTTCAAATCTTAGCAGTCCAATGCTATCAATCTTAAATTTTAATTCATCACCTTCAGCTAACCGCTTCTTGATGTTATCACAATCTTCATCCTTCTCCTGTGCCTCCTTAACCTTATCTAATAAAGTCGGGCTCGCTGTTACTGTAAATAATTTCTCATCGATCTCCATCGAATACTTAACCTCCAAGTCTACTCGTTCAAAATCTTTCACTAACTCTTCTTGAATGGTCAACTTCGATAACTTCTCTCTGCCTTTCCTACTCAAGGCATCTGCCACTACATTCACTTTTCCTGGATGGTACAGAATCTCACAATCATAATCTTTGATCAATTCTAACCATCGGCGCTGTCTGATGTTTAATTCCTTTTGTGTGAAGATATACTTCAGACTCTTGTGATCTGTGTATATCTCACACTTCTCGCCATATAAATAATGCCTCCAGATCTTCAAGGAAAAAACTACTGCTGCAAATTCCAGGTCATGAGTCGGATAACCCTTCTCATAGTCCTTTAACTGACGTGAAGTATACGCAATGACCCTGCCATTTTGCATCAGTACACATCCAATACCCTTGTGTGACGCATCACTATACACTACGAACCATCCCGTGTTGTCCGGTAAAGCTAACACAGGTGCTTGACTAAGCCTCTTCTTCAATTCTAGGAAACTCTCTTCACATTTCTCCGTCCAAACGAACTTAACTATCTTTCTGGTAAGATTGGTCAACGGCGATGCTAATTTCAAAAAATCCTGGATGAATCTTCGATAGTATCCCGCCAATCCTAAGAAACTCCTGATTTTTGTTGGCATCTTCTGCTGCTCCCAGTTGATAACCGCTTCTACCTTTGTTGGATCCACCAAAACACCATTCTTGTCGATAACGTGCCCCAAAAACTGCACTCTCTGCAACCAAAACTCAAACTTGGAAAATTTTCATACAACTTCTCCCTTCTTAGAGTCTCCAATAATATCCTTAGATGCTCGGCGTGCTCTTCCTCCGTCTCCGAATACACCAGAATGTCATTGATGAACACGACAACAAACTTATCCAAATATTGTTTGAACACTCTGTTCATCAAATCCATAAATGCTGCTGGTGCATTCGTCAATCCGAATGACATTACCAGAAACTCAAAGTGTCCATACTGAGTTCTGAATGCCGTCTTTGGAATGTCCTCCGCCCTCACTTTTAGTTGGTGATAACCAGTTCTCAAGTCAATCTTTGAAAAGTACTTCGCCCCCTTCAACTGACAAACAAATCTTCAATCCTAGGCAATGGGTACTTGTTCCTAATGGTGACCTTGTTCAACTCTTGGTAGTCGATACAAAGTCTTAGCGATCCATCCTTTTTCTTTACGAATAAGACTGGCGCTCCCCACGACGCTACGCTCAGTCGAATGTATCCCTTAACTAACAACTCTTGTAATTGAGCCATCAGTTCTTTCATCTCTACCGGTGCCATACGATACAGCGCTTTGTATACCGGTGCTGTCCCCAGTGCCAAATCAATAACAAACTCAATCTCTCTATCCGGTGGCAATCCCGGACTCTCTTCTAGGAAGACATCGACGAATTCCCTTATAGTAGGTATCTGACCCAATTCACCCTCAACTCGTCGAGTATCAACCACGTGAGCCAAATAACCTACACAACCCTTCCTAAGCAATCTCTGTGCTTGCATCATCATCAGACAATGAGATTGTCTAGGCAATTTACTACCATAAAATACCACCTTTGACTTATTCGGAATCTTAAGGTGTACACACTTCTTCTTACAGTCGATAACTACTCCGTGATTCGATAACCAATCCATTCCAAGAATTACATCGAACTCCCCCAAACGAATCGGTATCAAATCTACTTTGAGCTTAAATTCTTTCAATTTGGTGTAACAATTCCTATGAATGTCTTCTACGGGGATAACTTCCTTGTTCGCTACTTCTATGTTCAAAGGATGTTCTAATTTCTCACGGGGTAAGTCTAACTGTTTAGCAAATTCTTCGAAAATAAAAGAGCAGGTAGCACCCGAATCAAATAACACATACGCATCTATATCATTGATCGGGATGATACCTGACACCACGTCTTTGGACACCACCGCATCTTGAACGGTCATGTTGAACGTGCGTGCCGTTGGTTTATTGGCTTGACTGGCTGGCCCTTCGATGCTTAGTCCGTTGTTGTTATTGTTGTTGCGGTTGTCGCTAGCTGCATCGCCCTTTTTCTTCGGGTAGTCTTTGATTTGATGGTCTGAGGCTCCACACGAGAAACATCCTCCCTTCATTTTATGCGGACACTGAGGAGCCATGTGCCCTGGTTGTCCACAACGATAACAAGCGTTCTTTCCCTTCATGCATTCCCCCGAGTGGTTCCTCCCACAGTTGTTGCACTATACACTTTTCTTAGCCTCTCCCCCGGATTTGCTACCACCGGATGATTGGCTCTCCATCCATTTTCGTTTGTTGGGGTTGTTGCCTCCGCTGCTTCCCCCTTTCTGCCCCTCATGAACTGTCTTCTTTTCTTGTTTAAATCAGTACGATGGCTTCATTGCCTCCTTCGACAATGATAGCCCTTTCCAAAAGATTATAGAATGTCTTAATCTTTAACACAGCCACTGCCTTCTGCACCCATGGCTTAAATCTTAACTCTAACCTCCTTGTTTTCCTGGCCTCCGTGTCCACTTGGTGTGACGCGAATCGGGCCAACTCATTAAATTTTTTCGAATACTCTGCGACAGACATATTTCCTTGCTTTAGTTCCAGAAATTTAACTTCCATATCTTGCTGTGTATTCTCCGAGAAGTAGTTCTTGAAGAATAGCTCCTTAAATTTGTCCCATGAGACAACTCCTTCGCCTGCTAGTCCTTTATTAGCTTTCCACCAATAGTTAGCTTCGCCCTTCATCATGAATGTGGCAAAACCTGTCTTCTGTGCTTTGGCCACCCGTGCGACCTCAAACACTTTCTCCATTTCTTCTATCCATGTCTGGGCTTTGATTGGGTCCAAGGTTCCCCGGAACTCCGATGGTCCTACCAATTTAAAGTCCTTAAAGCTCGCCAAGTGATGTCCTGGCTGCCCTGCTGCTGGCTGGGGTCTGTTCTGCATTGCTTCAGTTGACAAGTTAACGAAGTTCTGCATAGGGTCGACATTTTCCCCTCTACCATTATTAACGGATCCTTCCTCCCTCTGGCTCCACGGTAGTCTCGTAGGCGGCATGATCTTGAGGAAAGGAAGAAAACATTAGACTTTATGTGATATGCTATTTATGTTAGCATTAAGAAGTTTAGGATGTCTATCAATCATAGCAGATTTAAATAAACAACTTCAGTATCATAATAAGACTCGATGGATATCCTCAACCCATCACTTACATACTCTACTTGAGTTTTCTACTAAGGTTATAACTTAGGTTTTGCATTCCTAACGTTTATAACCTAAAGCTTTGATACCAACCTATGGCACCCCCGAATCCGGGTCCTCTGACCCCAGGTCCGGTCGTCACAAAATAATACTAAATATCCACCTCTAAACAACGTACGATAACTAAAGTGCAGAATATAATAAACGCACGTCGTTCATTCAAAAGGTGTTACTAGTCCCAAGATTTGATAACCTTAATACATCATTACAAACATACCCTATAAAAGTCATTAGGGTTTAAATTACAATAATAGTAATTAAACTAAACATAAAGATAAAGTCTGCTCCTTGCAAACTATCCTACATCTTTCCTTTACCCTTGTCCTTCCTGGAAGTCTTTAGCTTAACTACAATATGAGTCATGATATAGCAAGAATGAGCAACAAGTTTGCTCAGCAAATTTAAATACAACAATAAAGGATATATCATGATGAATGGAAAATATCTGACAATGAATTCAACAATATGAATATCTGAAAGATTCAACAATATGAATATTATAAGGATTCAACAATATGAATATTAGAAGCAAAGATAACAATTGCCTTTAGAATAACTGATAGTCAAGTAGACTTTGAACTATAAAACTCTAATGGATTCAATGGCTAATTGACCCTTTGGTTGCTGACTACAGATTTAGTATTTGAGGGGATCAGCCTCGCGTACCCTATGTGTATGCATAACATTTAGATCTGTTGTTTGTATCTTTATGCTAGATACTTGGGGTACTCCCCTATCATATAAGGGGTGTTCTTTCAGTCTAGGAATCCTTACCATCAATTGGTTTGGATAGCTTTTATAAAATTTCATATACTTGTCTGACCGAACAAAGGTTCAGGCTCTATCTGATGTAGTTCAAGAATTATTGAACTTTACAAAATGTATCAAGTCCAAGACTGTACGAACTCAGATGCACTAAGTGCGAATATCAATAATATTGATGTGGAATAATTATAAAGTAATTAAACCACCTAATAGCATGCTTGGAAATAAAGTTCAAGCTTTAAATAATTATTCGTCACTATGATAATAACTTGTTGAGTACAATATGAGAAGGATAGGAACTTGCACAATAAAGAGTGTAAGGGAACTTGTATTCAAATCAAGTGAAGTTAAGAAACTCGCTTACATGATTCAATGAATAAAGTAGTACAAGAATTTAGGATACTTGCCTGTTTGTTCAGCTACGAATAAGTTCTAGCTTTATTTAACTTGCGTCGAAATGACCTAACATTATTAAATCGGCCTTTCAATTAGCATTTATAAACTAATATAGGTCTACTAATAATAATCCACTTATCGTATAAGTTTATCACATAAGATCACGTTCAATATCAAACAAACCATTTATAGCATCATAATATGCTAACTGTTAAAATTAGACTTAAGCAAATTGTTCGGTCCTGAAAGTGTCCTCGGCGTAACTCTGGCATGCAACTACTAACATTAAATCAATACACATGCTTATCAAGTTATAATTTCTCATTCGAAACTAGCATGCACTTTCAATATTCAATTCGAAGTCATGTTTTCATTCCTGTAATTCACATACTTTAACTAATACATGTTCATGCTTCAAGATCGGTTACTAAGGTCATGTTATCACATAACAAGGCTAAACAATAATTAATATGTATGCTTGAGTATACTACACATATACTTTAATCACGTAGTTCGTACTTGAAATTCATTTTCTATGATTTAGCATGCACATGTGAAATTTAAATATAAACAAATGAGTTTCATGTGAATACGTTTATAGGCATAATAAAATCTTAGTACTTATGCTTGTATGCTCACAACATGACTCACATGGTATTTGATGTTGTTTATCTTTCAAAGCTTAAGTCCTCTTTTAAAAATTTTACTAAGTCCTTAAAGGTCATTTAGTATAAATAAGGTATCTTGATATACATTTCATATGCATTAGAAACACATATTTAAACCACCTAAACGTCCTGATATGGTCAGAATTTAAAAGCTACTAGTCTCGGTCAAGTTTTTTTTTTTTCAAAGTCCTTAAGTTTCTCCTTTGAAAACCTTTAAATCCATCAATCTCGTATGCTAACGTGTTTAACATTTTAAACATGCATTTCAAGTTAATATAACCCTACTATCATGCTCATAATATCAGAATACACATACTCGATAGGTTCATAACAAGTTCACTTTAGAAATTTCTAAGTTCATATTCGAAATTGTAAGTTTTCTTTTAAATTATATGCTTTCCTTCCCCAATATATGTGCTAACATGGTCACCTGCCTCATGCTACGCCAAACTACTCATATATGCACATGAATTCAGTTCACATACTTTCTCCAACAAAACATTACATGATAGTTTGAACATAAATAAAAAAGAAACAAAAAATTCTGTAGCAGGCCCTGCGCAGCTGGCTAGTTCAAAACTGGCGCAGCTGCGCCGGTAGCAGTCCAGACGCAGACGTAGGCTGCTTCGACAGTTTCTAGCCCAACTCACAAAATTTCATACCAAATTTGTTCCAGCTGTAACGACCCCAAAATTCATACAATACAACTCTCGACATCGGTCGTTAACAATACATCCTTATTCAGACTTTACATCATTAATCAATGATACAATCACTAAAAATACGGAATATTTAAAACTTTTATATTATTCCTTCTTTATTATCCCTGAATCGCAACCTTTTTCATTACATAACTTTGATTCAACCTTGTTACATGAATCGATTCGTCAGAGTTATTATAAACTAAAACTTATAACCACGTTCAATAACCCTTATACATCGGGTAAAATTTAAACTTTACAACTCAACATCTGTTAACCATCATACATTATCAAATACATTATCTGAAACCTTAAACAGGGTCCAAAATAATAATAATTCAGCCAAAGTATATAAATCTTCATGCATTACATCTGATTCATTTCTTTCAAGTAGCACATAGCATTACCTTGAATCCTTAACCTGCAAAAGTGATTATTTGCAAGAATGAACTTGACAGCTCAGCAAGATCTAACAACTTTCATGCATCACATACACATAAATATATGCTCAACATACATCTCATAATAATTAAAGTAACATGGCATACATGCTTTACATCACATAACAAATATAAAGATTGAGTTCCTTACTCAATTAACATTCTTTAATCAATCAATGTAGTAATAAATTGACTTTAACATTTCATGCTTACAACATATATACAATATATCATGCTCTTTGCAAAATAATTTAAAACAGTTCATCATCAAGTGCACGTAGAAAATAGGAACTGAAAGACTTGCCTTGATCGTTGTTTACCAATAACAGTTTAACAGCTTACAGATATCTGCACTTCACGTGCCCTTTGATTCTTGTTTAGATTATCTAGATGATTAGAGCAACTTTGGTTGAATCATCTTCCTTCTTTGATTTTACAAAACATCTTCTCAATTTTTCCTCTAGGCTCTCTCTTCTTCTCTGTTCTTCTTCTTCTTAACCTTAGGAATATTTTTACGTGAATAAAACTGACAAAGCCTTAATAATATTTTTAACGCATCAGTTAAAATACAAATAGCTGTTTAAAATACCAAAGGTCATAAGACCTTGTTTGGCTAGCATCAAATAACACATTTCTAATTTATTATTATAATTCTCTTATTATAAGGCCCATTTGTCACGCCTTTATTTTATTGTTAAACTATTTAGCCTCATTAAATAATTATGCAATTATAACATGAATAATTACTACACTATAAATTATGAAATTACCTTTGTAACTAAAATAAACATATCTATTAGAATAAATATTTCCATTGAAATAGTTAATATTTATTCCCTTTATTTTAATTAACTCACATGAATTATATAATTATAATATATAATTATTTAATTCTTTTTCTCGCATAAATTGTCTCAATACAATTTATTTAATCCTTACATCTAATCACTACTTAAATATTAATCAATTTATTTAATACCATCATACTTAAATAAATTATTCCATACTAATTTTCATTGAATATTTATTTTATTCATTTATCCTAACACCAATATTTATTTATAATTATATTGGTTCTTCTCATTCTCATACCCATTTACATTCACTTGGCTAAATATAATATATTAAGCCATTACATAAACGTATTACTCTTATATGTAATATATTACCATCATATTTTATTAAAACAATTATAATTTATATTAATTCACTATTTTAATTAAGTGAATTACTCTCATTATTTATGAAATTTAATTCATAACAATTATAGTGCCAACAAGGCATAATAATCAAATTATATTATTCAATAATATAACATCCAACTTAATTAACTTAATTCCATTTTCAAACAATTTCGTTTTCCTTCTTTAATAGTTAAAATAAATTAACTACTAAACCTCATTCCTCCAACCTATGAATATATATATATATATATCTTCTATATTCACACCACATCATATACTTCACCACAAAATAACACATATATACACATATCAAAACTCAAAACATCTCGTAATAAGAATTTTATTTATTAAATTCTTATAATAATAATTTTTTGAAAATTCGGGTTGTCACATCCTTCCCTCCTTATAAGGATTTCGTCCTCGGATTCACCGAAACCCTACCTTACTCAAGTTTCCATCAAATCTCTTTAAAAACAATTATCGTTGAATAACTTCTACACATTACCTTAGTATAGGTTTTATATTTCCTACTACATTATTTCTTCAACAAATTCTAGGTTTTATTTCATACCTTTCACTTGAACTCAATTATATTTTGAGTATTATATATTCTTTAATCTGTTCATTTTCTTTTCAAATATTATTACCATATACCTTACTCATCGAATTCATATACTTCATAATTCACTATCTTATAAGTGTTCGGGTTATCACATTCACCCCTTCTTCTAAGAATTTCGTCCTCGAAATTTCCATTAATCTTCATTCGTTCAATCTATCGAAATAGATTCTATCTTAATCTTTATTCACTGGATTAAAGCGTTCTACAACTACTTCTTTCTAAGGAATATCATTCTTGCCACATTCACCTTCAGAATAATAAAAATCTTCCACAATTGCTCAATAATTGAGAAGCAATATGAATAACAGGAATTTAAAAGATTTTAATTCACGCTGAGAGGTCATAAGACCTTGAACTATTCTCCAGGTTTAATAGTGCATCACCACTGTAAACCATCTTTAACAGAATGTTTAGTAATCACACAGACTGAAAACAGTCTCTGCAAGTACTCTAGGTGATCAGCCTATCGTACCCCTACGTCGTGCACAACGTATTACATCTTAACATCGTAACGACTATATGCGTTACTTTCGAAACCATTGTCTCCGATAACATGTCCCCTTTTACAAGGTTGTTCACCTTAGCTTCTTAACATTTGAATCCACACCAAAATAATTTGGTTTGGTATAGTTTGACAAAGAACTCTTGAATTTAATGAACATCTTCTAATATTCGTCTAGCTGAATCAAGTAGCATAGACTTCTAACAATAACTCGGACATCAATCGAGATATATATATATCTTTAACTAACACAATTTTTTTTTCATTTAAAGAAACTAAAAGTAAATAAATCCCCCTATTTTTTTTATAGTTTAAGGAAACTAAAAATAAATGAATCTTTTCATAATATCCTGATACCATACCGTAATAATGGTACGTTGAGGATTTCGTCATTACATGACGTCGTCATACTACATCAAACCATAGTGGGCCGATGATCATACGATCACATCCAACACTAGGTTTAACTGCATTGATAACTTTCTTGATTATTATCTCTACACCATATCAAATGATGCATAAAACACTTAAAATACATTTTGAAAATTTAAAATTATTTTTGTCTAGCTAAAGCAATTAGCATAGACATATGAATAATAGCACTATTTTAAAAAAAGTCATTAGTTCCATCATTTGATCCAATGTTTTTTAAGAAAATAGAAGTGCAACATCAGCATGAAGTCAATAAATTTTGAAAATCTAGCAAAGCTAGGAGATTTAGAATATAAACTTTCTCCATCAATTAAATCTTTACTCTATAATTACTTAATCATTCTATCAACCTTAAACAACATCAATGCTTCCTACACCATAACCTTTCTATTCCCAGTATAGTTCATCAAACTTTCCACACTTTGGAAGTCAGGAACTCTCCACAATAATATGAGTTTAAGAACTTCCTAGTTAGACCATAGGCGTCCATTCGCTGAGGAGTTCCAAGCATACCATGTGATTATGAGTCATGAACTTACCATAAGCATGAGTTTTAAGAACTCGCACTTAATCCAAATAACATCTTACTAATCTTAATAGTCTCTAACTATCAAATATACACACGAGAAAAGAATCACCTTTTCACCACATATACATTGATAGCGCGACACCAACATTCCAATGATTATCAATGTGATAAACTAAGTGCAAGCACAAAAGGCCTCACCCATACAAAGGTTTGTACAACTCAGCCATCACATGATTCTTCAATTAAAATCCCACCTAACTCTATCCTGCTCATAACTTGCTCTTTACTCGATAAGAATTTTCCGCATCTCATCATTTATAACTCCTCGTGAGTTAACCTCGTACTATATCATAGTACATCCTCGTTATAGCATCAAACTATAACTATTTAATCATTACTGACCATCTGTCTTTCAACTTTAAAAGATCACGTCGTGACCTTATTCTATAATCATCTCCCATATGATTCTTTCTTATCTCATTATCAGTTTTGTTTTAAAACTTTTTATCTTTTCCTTTCATCATGTTATATCATGACCTCATTATGATTTAATCTTATAGACTTCGTCTATTCATTGTTATTCGTCATCTTTATTATTGGAGTTAGATAACTCCTGATTCTCATCTTCATATCTCTTCAAGAATCTTCTTTGAATCTTCTTGTTTATTTATTAACTCTTCTTTTAAGAATTTCTAACTTCGTTCATAAAGTTCAACATTTTATTCGAGTTTTATACCTCGTTATTCTCACTTTCTTCTTATAATATTTCTAGGACTTAACTCATCCTATACATCTACGTATGTGAAAAGAATCACCTTTTCGTTACACATAACTTAACTTCTTATAACCTAAGGTCATAGCCTAAGGTAAACTTACCTAAGGTGTATAACCTATCAGCTTTGATACCAACTGTAACGACCCCAAAATTCATACAATACAACTCTCGACATCGGTCGTTAACAATACATCCTTATTCAGACTTTACATCATTAATCAATGATACAATCACTAAAAATACGAAATATTTAAAACTTTTATATTATTCCATCTTTATTATCCCTGAATCTCAACCTTTACCATTACATAACTTTGATTCAACCTTGTTACATGAATCGCTTCGTCAAAGTTATTACAAACTAAAACTTATAACCACGTTCAATAACCCTTATACATCGGGTAAAATTTAAACTTTACAACTCAACATCTGTTAACCATCATACATTATCAAATACATTATCTGAAACCTTAAACAGGGTCCAAAATAATAATAATTCAGCCAAAGTATATAAATCTTCATGCATTACATCTGATTCATTTCTTTCAAGTAGCACATAGCATTACCTTGAATCCTTAACCTGCAAAAATGATTATTTGCAAGAATGAGCTCGACAGCTCAGCAAGATCTAACAGCTTTCATGCATCACATAGCACATAAATATATGCTCAACACACATCTCATAATAATTAAAGTAACATGGCATACATGCATTACATCACATAACAAATATAAAGATTGAGTTCCTTACTTAATCAACATTCTTTAATCAATCAATGTAGTCATAAATTAACTTTAACATTTCATGCTTACAACATATATACAACATATCATGCTCTTTGCAAAACAATTTAAAACAGTTCATCATCAAGTGCACGTAAAAAATAGGAACTGAAAGACTTGCCTTGATCGTTGTTTACCAATAACAGTTTAACAACTTACAGATATCTGCAGTTCACGTGCCCTTTGATTCTTGTTTAGATTATCTAGATGATTAGAGCAACTTTGGTTGAATCATCTTCCTTCTTTGATTTTACAAATAATCTTCTTAATTTTTCCTCTAGGCTCTCTCTTCTTCTCTGTTCTTCTTCTTCTTAGCCTTAGGAATATTTTTACGTGAATAAAACTGACAAAGCCTTGATAATATTTTTAACGCATCAGTTCAAATACAAATAGCTGTTTAAAATACCAAAGGTCATAAGACCTTGTTTGGCTAGTATCAAATAACACATTTCTAATTTATTATTATAATTCTCTTAGTATAAGGCCCATTTGTCACACCTTTATTTTATTGTTAAACTATTTAGCCTCATTAAGTAATTATGCAATTATAACATGTATAATTACTAGACTATAAATTATGACATTACCTTTGTAACTAAAATAAACATCTCTATTAGAATAAATATTTCCATTAAAATAGTTAATATTTATTCCCTTTATTTTAATTAACTCACATGAATTATATAATTGTAATATATAATTATTTAATTCTTTTCCTCGCATAAATTGTCTCAATACAATTTATTTAATCCTTACATCTAATCACTACTTAAATATTAATCAATTTATTTAATACCATCATACTTAAATAAATTATTCCATACTAATTTTCTTTGAATATTTATTTTATTCATTAATCATAATACCAATATTTATTTATAATTATAATGGTTCTTCTCATTCTCATACTCATTTACATTCACTTGGCTAAATATAATATATTAAGTCATTATATAAACGTATTACTCTTACATGTAATATATTACCTTCATATTTTATTAAAATAATTATATTTATATTAATTCACTATTTTAATTAAGTGAATTACTCTCATTATTTATAAAATTTAATTCATAACAATTATAGTGCCTACAAGGCATAGTAATCAAATTATATTATTCAATAATATAACTTTCAACTTAATTAACTTAATTACCTTTTCAAACAATTTCGTTTTCCTTCTTTAATAGTAAAAATAAATTAACTACTAAACCTCATTCCTCCAACCTATGAATATATATATATATATATATATATTCTATATTCACACCACATCATATACATCACCACATATAACACATATATACACATATCCAAACTCAAAACATCTCGTAATAAGAATTTTATTTATTAAATTTTTGTTATAATAATTTTTTGAAAATTCGGGTTGCCAAATCCTACTCTCCTTATAAGGATTCCGTCCTCGAAATCACCGAAACCCTACCTTACTCAGGTTTCAATGAAATCTCTTTAAAAACAATTATCGTTAAATAACTTCAACACATTACCTTAGTATAGGTTTTATATTTCCTACTACATTCATTTCTTCATCAAATTCTAGGTTTTATTTCATACCTTTCACTTGAACTCAATTATATTTTGAGTATTATATATTCTTTAATCTGTTCATTTTCTTTCCAAATATTATTACCATATACCTTACTCATCGAATTCATATACTTCATAATTCACTATCTTATAAGTGTTCGGGTTATCACATTCACCCCTTCTAAGAATTTCGTCCTCGAAATTTTCATTAATCTTCATTCGTTCAATCTATCGAAATAGATTCTACATTAATCTTTATTCACTGGATTAAAGCGTTCTACAACTACTTCTTTCTAAGGAATATCATTCTTGCCACCTTCACCTTCAGAATAACAAAAATCTTCCACAATTGCTCAATAATTGAGAAGCAATATGAATAACAGGAATTTAAAAGATTTTAATTCACGCTGAGAGGTCATAAGACCTTGAACTATTCTCCAGGTTTAATAGTGCATCACCACTGTAACTATCTTTAACAGAATATTTAGCAATCACACAGACTGAAAACACTCTATGCAAGTACTCTAGGTGATCAGCCTATCGTACCTCTACGTCGTGCACAGCGTATTACATCTTAACATCGTAACGACTATATGCGTTACTTTCGAAACCATTGTCTCCGATAACATGTCCCCTTTTACAGGGTTGTTCACCTCAGCTTCTTCACATTTGAATCCACACCAAAATAATTTGGTTTGGTATAATTTGACAAAGAACGCTTGAATTTAATGAACATCTTCCAATATTCGTCTAGATGAATCAAGTAGCATAGACTTCTAATAATAACTCGGACATCAATCGAGATATATATATATATATATATATATATATATATCTTTAACCAACTTAATTTTTTTTTTCATTTAAAGAAACTAAAAGTAAATAAATCCCCCTTTTTTTTATAGTTTAAGGAAACTAAAAATAAATGAATCTTTTCATAAAATCCTGATACCATACCATAATAATGGTACGTTGAGGATTTCATCATTACATGACGTCGTCATACTACATCATACCATAGTGGGCTGATGATCATACGATCACATCCAACACTAGGTTTAACTGCATTGATAACTTTCTCGATTATTATCTCTACACCATATCAAATGATGCATAGAACACTTAAAATACATTTTGAAAATTTAAAATTATTTTTGTCTAGATGAAGCAATTAGCATAGGCATATAAATAATAGCACTATTTTAAAAAAAATCATTGGTTCCATCATTTGATCCAATATTTTTTACGAAAACAGAAGTGCAACATCAGCACGAAGTCAATAAATTTTGAAAATCTAGCAAAGCTAGAAGATTTAGAATATAAACTTTTTCCATCAATTAAATCTTTACTCCATCATTACTTAATCATTTTATCAACCTTAAACAACATCAATGCTTCCTACACCATAACCTTTCTATTCCCAGTATAGTTCATCAAACTTTCCACACTTTGGAAGTCAGGAACTCTCCACAATAATATGAGTTTAAGAACTTCCTAGTTAGACCATAGGCGTCCATTCGCTGAGGAGTTCCAAACATACCATATGATTATGAGTCATGAACTTACCATAAGCATGAGTTTTAAGAACTCGCACTTAATCCTAATAACATCTTACTAATCTTAATAGTCTCTAACTATCAAATATACACATGAGAAAAGAATCACCTTTTCACCACATATACATTGATAGCGCGACACCAACATTCCAATGATTATCAATGTGATAAACTAAGTGCAAGCAAAAAACCCTCGCCCATACAAAGGTTTGTAACACTCAGCCATCACATGATTCTTCAATTGAAATCCCACCTAACTCTATCCTGCTCATAACATTGCTCTTTACTCGATACGAATTTTCCGCATCTCATCATTTATAACTCCTCGTGAGTTAACCTCGTACTATATCATAGTACATTCTCGTTATAGCATCAAACTATAACTATTTAATCATTACTGACCATCTGTCTTTCAACTTTAAAAGATCACGTCGTGACCTTATTCTATAATCATCTCCCATATGATTCTTTCTTATCTCATTATCGTTTTATTTTAAAACTTCTTATCTTTTCCTTTCATTATGTTATATCATGACCTCATTATAATTTAATCTTATAGACTTCGTCTATTCATTGTTATTCGTCATCTTTATTATTGGAGTTAGGTAACTCCTGATTCTCATCTTCATATCTCTTCAAGATTCTTCTTTGAATCTTGTTTATTTATTAACTCTTCTTTTAAGAATTTCTAACTTCGTTCATAAAGTTTAACATTTTATTCGAGTTTTATACCTCGTTATTCTCACTTTCTTCTTATAATATTTCTAGGACTTAACTCATCCTATACATCTACGTATGTGAAAAGAATCAACTTTTCGTTACACATAACTTAACTTCTTATAACCTAAGGTCATAGTCTAAGGTAAACTTACCTAAGGTGTATAACCTATCAGCTTTGATACCAACTGTAACGACCCCAAAATTCATACAATACAACTCTCGACATCGGTCGTTAACAATACATCCTTATTTAGACTTTGCATCATTAATCAATGATACAATCACTAAAAATACGAAATATTTAAATTTTTTATATTATTCCATCTTTATTATCCCTGAATCTCAACCTTTACCATTACATAACTTTGATTCAACCATGTTAAATGAATCGCTTCGTCAGAGTTATTATAGACTAAAACTTATAACCACGTTCAATAACCCTTATACATCGGGTAAAATTTAATCTTTACAACTCAACATCTGTTAACCATCATACATTATCAAATACATTATCTGAAACCTTAAACAGGGTCCAAAATAATAATAATTCAGCCAAAGTATATAAATCTTCATGCATTACATCTGATTCATTTCTTTCAAGTAGCAGATAGCTTTACCTTGAAGCCTTAACCTGCAAAAGTGATTATTTGCAAGAATGAGCTCTACAGCTCAGCAAGATCTAACAGCTTTCATGCATCACATAGCATATAAATATATGCTCAACATACATCTCATAATAATTAAAGTAACATGGCATACATGCTTTACATCACATAACAAATATAAAGATTGAGTTCCTTACTCAATCAACATTCTTTAATCAATCAATGTAGTCTTAAATTGACTTTAACATTTCATGCTTATAACATATATACAACATATCATGCTCTTTGCAAAATAATTTAAAACAGTTCATCATCAAGTGCACGTAGAAAATAGGAACTGAAAGACTTGCCTTGATCGTTGTTTAACAATAACAGTTTAACAGCTTACAGATATCTGCAGTTCATGTGCCCTTTGATTCTTGTTTAGATTATCTAGATGATTAGAGCAACTTTGGTTGAATCATCTTCCTTCTTTGATTTTACAAAACAACTTCTCAATTTTTTCTCTAGGCTCTCTCTTCTTCTCTGTTCTTCTTCTTCTTAGCCTTAGGAATATTTTTACATGAATAAAACTGACAAAGCCTTGATAATATTTTTAACGCATCAGTTAAAATACAAATAGCTGTTTAAAATACCAAAGGTCATAAGACCTTATTCGGCTAGTATCAAATAACACATTTCTAATTTATTATTATAATTCTCTTAGTATAAGGCCCATTTGTCACACCTTTATTTTATTGTTAAACTATTTAGCCTCATTAAGTAATTATGCAATTATAACATGTATAATTACTACACTATAAATTATGACATTACCTTTGTAACTAAAATAAACATCTCTATTAGAATAAATATTTCCATTAAAATAGTTAATATTTATTCCCTTTATTTTAATTAACTCACATGAATTATATAATTATAATATATAATTATTTAATTCTTTTTCTCGCAGAAATTGTCTCAATACAATTTATTTAATCCATACATCTAATCACTACTTAAATATTAATCAATTTATTTAATACCATCATACTTAAATAAATTATTCCATACTAATTTTCATTGAATATTTATTTTATTAATTAATCCTAACACCAATATTTATTTATAATTATATTGGTTCTTCTCATTCTCATACCCATTTTCATTCACTTGGCTAAATATAATATATTAAGCCATTACATAAACGTATTACTCTTACATGTAATATATTATCTTCATATTTTATTATAACAATTATATTTATATTAATTCACTATTTTAATTAAGTGAATTACTCTCATTATTTATGAAATTTAATTCATAACAATTATAGTGCCAACAAGGCATAATAATCAAATTATTTTATTCAATAATATAACTTCCAACTTAATTAACTTAATTCTCTTTTCAAACAATTTCGTTTTCCTTCTTTAATAGTTAAAATAAATTAACTACTAAACCTCATTCTTCCAACCTATGAATATATATATATATATATATATATATATATATATCTTTTATATTCACACCACAACATATACTTCACCACATATAACACATATATATACATATCCAAACTTAAAATATCTCGTAATAAGAATTTTATTTATTAAATTCTTATTATAATAATTTTTTGAAAATCCGGGTTGTCACACCATGCCATCATCCAATACATTTCTAATATGGTAGTAAACTAGCATAGCATCTAATAAGCATACTCTAATCAATTAAACCATGCTCAATTCAAAATCAAGAATTTAGAAATATTACAGAGAATGAAGGAACATGAAATGGGAAATAGAGATTATACCTCTGTTAATGAAAACTGAGTTTACTTGATACAATGATTCTTACTATGCTACTATAATACTCCCTCCTAACTTAATTGAATCTCCCAGCAATTGAAATGAGAAGATGATGAGTTCATTATATAGACAATTTCTTACCCGGTTCAGGCTATTGCTTATAAATCCAACCCATTAGAGAACAAGATTGCACAATGGGTAACAAGAAGTTGGTGAGGAGTAGTTGAATTACACTATTATGCCCACTCCCCTTGCAATGATCCCATCTATGTTGCTGAGTTTGAGAGTGTAGGAGTAGGCTAGCTTATTATTTGTTCACGTGAAGGAGACGAATGAGCTCATATTATGGAATATGCCAAACTCAGTAATTGCAAGGTGTGTATAATATATGCCCACACTTAGGTTTATATTAACTACACTTAGATAATATAATAATATATATACACATAGTATATACATAGATTATATGTAATTATTCCATATACATTTAAATAGGTGTTACAATGCTATCTCGATTAATAAAATAATGTATCAAGTATGTATATATATATACCAATCATATAATCCATGTACATTTTCCTTAATACCAATTATAAAGTAATTGGGTATTATCATTACTTATTATCATAATCATAATAATATAATTATAACAACATAATACAATCATTATTAGTTAATAATTGATCTTATTATATGATAATAGGGTATACATGAATGTCCACATAGTGTCACATACCTTCAATTTACCCCATCTTAATATATAGTCCATATATGAAATATACACCACATTAATATGTCATATTGCATTATATATAATATAGATAGCTACCATATATTTAAAGGTTTAGTATCGCATGCTTGTATAAAATAATTAGTCACGTAAACATAATTACATATTATATTTATTACTTCTTACTCATTAATTATTATTTATTCATAATAATAATTAAACAACACATTATCGATTAATTACTCAATATTGAAATTAATCACTATGTTCAATTCATGCCACTATATTCAAATAAGCGGAATATTTAATTATTAATAATCTTATCAATTCTCTGATATTAAAGCCTTAGGGTTAGTCCACCAATTTAATTTTCTCATTAGTGACTTCCTTTAATCGTTTCAGAAATTCACATAAACCACATAAGGTTTAAATAAACTCACAAAATTAACTCGTTAAATTAAATCACATATTTAATTAATAAAGAGTTTAAAATTAATGGCCGTTACATGTTTTGCTGATGTTCATAGTAGCCTACGTCTATATGCCCCTTCACTTGGTCCACTTGGATGTCGGATTCATGGTCGTGGTTCTGGCCCTTAGACAGGGTAGCACCATTCATCCGATGATATTGGCCGAGAAGCTGAGAGAAGCCACCCACTGCAGTACCCACCCGGAGGGGTTTTTTAGAGGTAGTTCGGTCTTGCTGTATGTATGGCTCATGTCCCATTTATGACCGATTGGATTTTTCAAACACCAGGGGTACTGTTTCACCCGTGAGATAGCCATGTCTTACTCATTTCTGCCAGCAGAGTGTACCGACACAGAGATATGGTTAACATTTTTGTCTGATAATGCACATCCATTCTCGATTCTGCCATGCTCAGGGCTAGTCTCCCCCTATAGCTTCATCACCCACGCATCTGGCATGGATTATTTGCCCTTAGCGGGATTGATGGGAGTGACTACTTACCATCCTCTGGCTGTTATGGGTCAGTTCGATCAGTTTCAGAGCCTGCATCAGTTTGAGGGGGCTATTGATCAAAGGATGTCCGCTTCGTCTATGTCATTTACCGATTTTATTAGAGTGTATGAGTGTTGGACTCATAGGGATAGGGTCGATTTCTCCAATAGCTATTCGGATCGTTCTTCCAGAGTATTCACCATGGTTGGAGGTAGATATAGCATCAGCAGCGTTCATCTAGTCAGCTCTGATAATGGATTCAGACGAGGAGGAGCCTATAGAGGAACCTGATTCTCCCACTGAGGATGAGTTGTTCATGGGTCTGACAGCAGCACTAGTTAGTGATCCGTCGATCAATTCCTGCCGGGACAGATCTAGCTTTGGCAGACTTACTACCTAGGATGACCTTTGAGAGAGATCAGGCTAGAGCGCTGATGTTGACTTGCCCTATCTGGCAAAGATATAGCTTTTGCGGAGAGAGATGAGGCTCGAGCCACTCGAGATATGGCATTGGTTGAGAGAGACGAGGCTCGATCTTCTCGAGACGCTGGTTTTGTTGATATTAAGGAGACATTGATTGCCAGAGATGTAGCTTTCGCAGCGAGGGATGAGATTCACTCTGCCAGAGATGCAGCTTACGAGGAGATTAAGGAGGTTTTGATTGTTAGGGATGCTACTTTTGCGGAGAGAGACAAGGCCATAGCTTCCAATGATTCCCATATTGTAGATAGTACTACTCTCCGATCCTATACTCATGGTCTGGTTACAGAGATGACTGTTTACATTGACGATCTAGTGCCACTATGCAGATGGTTGTGGATGTTTTAACCGGTATAGAGACTGAGGGTTATGCACTTGCAGCAGCTCCTCCATCTTCAGAGAGAGATGCCATGTTGGCATTGTTTTCCCGCTTGTCGTTGGGTCCATAGACTAATTTTGTTTTTCCTGCACATACTAGATCAACCATTTTTGTTATGTGCAGGGCACTATGTATATATCAAACAGTATTATATATCAGAGAAATATATTTTGATTCACTTCCCTGTTTAGATATGTATTGTCATTGCTAAGCGATTACCACTTCTTTTATGACTTGCTGTTGTTGATGCATCATAATCTTCTCCTTGATGGATTGTCAGTGAGATGTCGGAGAATATCTCAAATGGGTCTGTTGACTATGAAGGCTTGATAGAATTTAGGTTTCATATGATTGGGGTGTCTTGAAACTAGTTTTTATTGGGTTTTTGTATTTTCTTAAAGGTCAAACCGCACCGTCAATGGCTGCCTACGTACTCCCAGGCTGAGGGAGATCAAGTCATTCATAGTTCGATTCTTGTGTGAGAGGCTTGAGAAGTGTCTTTTTTGAGTTTGGTTTAATGAGTTTTTGATTTTTTTATTTGGTTTGACCACACCAGGAATGGTTGCCTACGTACTCCCGGATGGAGGGAGATCAGGTCATTCGTAGTTCCGTTCTCTAGTGACAAACGAACCTGATTTGATTTGGTAGGACCAGGATGTGGGTATGCATGTGTTTCAAACATAGTACCTTTTTATGTTGTCTGAGTTGAGGAGTTGGGGAAATTCAGTTCCGTCCATTTCTTGCAATCTGATAGCTCCTCCTGTCAACACCTCCTTGACAATGAAAGGGCCTTCCCAATTAGGGGCTAACTTTCCTTTGGCTTCGTCTTGATTGGCCAAAACATTCTTCAGCACCAAGTTATTTTCTTTGAATTACCGTATTCGACTTTCTTGTTGTAGGATTGAGCAATCCTTTGTTGATATAACTGCCCGTAGAAAATGGCTGTAGCCTTCTTTTCATCTACCAGGGACAGTTGGCGGTACCGATCTTGCAACCACTGATCTTTGTCTATCTGAGCATCGATTAACACTCGCAAGGACTCCATCTCTACTTCTATAGGAAGGACTGTTTCCATGCCATAAACCAATGAATAGGGGGTAGCCCCAGTAGAGGTACGCATTGATGTCCTATAGGCTAACAGGGTTAGAGGTAGCAGGTTAGGCCATTCTTTGTGATTAGCGGACATTTTTTGCATGATCGTTTTGATGTTTTTGTTGGCTTCTTCGACAACATCATTCATCTTGGGCCGCCGATAGATGACATAATTGAGATACTTAATGTGGAAGTTGCTACATAGCTCTTTCATCATTTGATTGTTCATGTTCTTGGCGTTGTCTGATACGATCACCTCCAGTTGTCCATATCGACAGACGACATTGTTTCTGATGAAACCAATAATGACCACTTTGGTGACATTGGGAAATGAGGCAGCTTCAACCCACTTGGTAAAGTAATCGATCATGGTGAAGATGAATAGACGACCATTGCTGGCTTTTGGTTCTACTGGACCGATCTCATCCATTCCCCACATGGAGAAAGGCCATAGTGAACTCATGTTGTGTAGCTCATTTGGAGGAGCGTGTACAGCATTTCCATGTACTTGGCATTGAAAGCATCTCCTGATGTGATCATCACAGTCAGCTTTGAGAGAGATCTAATAATGTCCTGTAATTAATATCTTCTTACCAGCAGATGACCGCTCATGTGTAGACCACAGACTCCACCGTGGACTTCATCTATCAATCTCTGGGCTTGCTCTTTATCAAGGCATCGTAACAGGCCTATTCCAGCATCCCTTTTGTATAGTGCATCTTCGCTCAGATAGAACTTCAGGGCCATTTTATGAATCTGCTTTCATTCGGAGTAGCTTGCCCCAGTGGGTGTAGATCCATCTCGGAGATATTCCTTGATGTCTTAATACCAAGGCTATTTGATAGGAGGTATTTCATCTGATATGTCTCCAATGTAATTCTCGTATGTCGAGGCCTCTGACTTGTGAATTTGATGCAGGGAATCCCACTCCTATCGGATATTTATATTAAGGAAGCCAACATCGCCAATACATCAGCGAAGTCATTCCTACCCCGAGGAATATTGATGAAGGTTATGTCTTCAAACTCTAGAGATATGTTAATGACCTGCCGGTGATAGGGCAGGAAAATACAATTCTTTGGTGTGATATGCCCTAGTGGTTTGTTTAATAACCAATTCAGAATCTTCAAAGACTAGTAAATGTTTGATACCCATGGATTGGGCTAACTTCAACCCCATTATGCAGCCTTCATACCCGGCTGTGTTATTGGTGTTGCCAAATTATAGTTTGGTATCCATAGGATATTGTTCTCCTGTACCAGAGATAAGGACTGCCCCAGCTCCGATACCCTCCATGTTTACCGCTCCATCGAAATACATTTTCCATGGTTGGACTATATTCTGTTGTTGGAGTTGTTGAATTGTCATGATCCCATCATCCGGGAAATAAGTCTCTAGGGGTTCAAACCCTCCTGATGGTGCTTCGGCTAGTTGATTTGCAATGCCTTGACCTTTGATGGACTTCTTAGAGACGTAGACAATGTTGAACTATTGTAGGATCAACTGCCATTTGGACAGTTGACAATTCAACACTTGTCTTATTGAATATATACTTTAGTGGATCCATACGGGATATGAGGTAGGCTGTGTGCCCATGGAGGTAATGTTGTAACCTCATTGCGGCCCATGCTAACACACAACACGTCTTTTCGATCAGGGTGTACTTTTGTTCACCACTGCTAAATCTTTTGCTGATGTAGTAGATCGCTCTCGCCTTGCTACTATCATCTTTCTGTCCTAGCATACAACCCATTGAATTGGCATTGACTGATAGGTACATAAACAGGGGAACTCCATCCCTTGGTGGTACCAATATTGGCGCTTCGATTAGCTTCTTCTTGATGGCAAGGAAGGCTTTCTAACAATCCTCATTCCATTTGGTGGAGGAATTCTTCCTTAATAGCTTGAAGATGGGTTCACAGGTTGTTGTGAGCTGGGAAATAAACCTGCTTATGAAATTAATCCTTTTCAGGAACCCGCGTATCTCCTTCTCCGTTCGAGGTATTGACATCTCAATGATGGCTTTGATCTTGGCAGGGTCTAGCTCGATGCCTCGATTACTCACCAGGAATCCCAATAACTTGCCTGATTTGACGCAAAAAGCACACTTGGCTGGATTTAGCTTGAGGTTGTACTTACGTAACCTGTTAAACAGATTCCTGAGATGGTCAAGGTGATCATCCTCCCTGTGGAATTTGATGATGATGTCTTCCACATAAACCTCTATCTCTTTATGAATTATGTCATGAAATAGGGCCATCATGGCTCGCTTATACATGGCGTCGACATTAATGAGGCCGAATGATAGTCGTCTATAGCAGAAGGTTCCCCAGGGAGTGATGAAAGCTATTTTTTCCCTAGTCCTCTTCAGCAACCATAATCTGGTGGTAACCAGCAAAGCAGTCCACAAAAGAATGCATGACGTACTGTGCCGTGTTATCTATCAGGATGTGGATAAAAGTTATTAGGAAATTATCCTTCAGGCAGGCTTTGTTTAAATCCCGATAATCCACGCATACTCGTACCTTCCCTCCAGGTTTAGGTACAGGAACTATGTTTGACAGCCACTCTGGGTATGTTGATACCATGATGATACCGGCTTTGAATTGTTTAACGACGTCTTCTTTGGCTTTCATACTCCACTTAGGTTTCAAACGCCTGAGCTTCTACTTGACTGGCTTGAATCCATCTTTGATGGGCATTCGATGGATGACAATATCAGTAAATAGGCCAATCATGTCTTCATGTGACCACGCAAACACATCCTGGAACTGTGTTAGGAGTTCGATTAGGTCGATTTTTTTATCTTGTGTAAGGTCTAGGGCTATCTGAATTTTTTTAGTTCCCAGTAGGCACAAAATATGTCTAGAAGGGGGGGGGGGGTTGAATAGATCCTTTTCGTTTTCAAATACTTTTCCAGTTTATTTTGTATTGCTAATGAATTAGCATATGACAAACATAAGAATCTTTTTAAGCACAGCGGAATAAGTAAAAGATCTCTGTCATTGATATATTCATAAACATTAATACATTGTTCATGGAATTAGTTTAGTTGTAAGTAGTTAATACATACATAGTAGTTATAGCAGTTAAGTACATAATGTAAATGACAGAAAGTAAATGACTGAATGTAAAAGATATGGGATTTTAAGTGGTTCAGAGACTAAAGCTCCTAATCCACTCTTCTGCTTCACTAGCAGCAATTCCACTAAGGAAGGGCAGCACCCTGAATCACTAAGATTCCTTCAAGGCCAGCAGCCTTGGAACATCAGTTCACTAAGAACTCTTCAAGCCCAGCAGGCTTGGAACTCCTCTAGTTCACTAAGAACTCTTCAAGGCCAGCAGCCTTGGAACTCTAGTTCTCAACGAACTTTTCAAGCCCAGCAGGCTTGGAACTTCATTTAGTTCTTCTAGACAAGGATCCTTCAGGCCCTGGCTACATGTTGTTGTTGTAGTTGTTGTTTGTGCTTTGCTACTAAGATGTCTTGAAGCTTGAACATCTTTTGTACTTAGCAGCTTGGCGTGGTCCTCTTTGCATTCTGTGTAGAGTCTGGACCACTTCTTTTCTGGTGCAGCTGATCTTCTATCTATTCAGCTCATCTTCATCTGATGTCAGCTGTGCACCATCACCAATCGGGTTTGCTAAGGCTTGACATTGCTGATCAACTTCTTCTGGTCCTTAGCATTCCCTGAACCCTTCTTGAATGATATGCAGATAAGGTTCTGCATCTATTCTATTTCAGCTTTTGGTTTATGGTGATTTGTAGAGTGGCTCTCTTGATCTTCTTTGTGCTCTTCCACTTTCATGAATGCTATGTTCTTGGCCTACTTGTCTCTTAGATTAGCTGCCATCTTCAATGGCATCCTCATCGTTGTGGAGTGAAGCTTTAGTTTGTTCCAGTCCTTCTTCAAATCTGCTTCACTTCCACTTTCGTAGTCTCACTGCCACTGAGACTTGTTCTGTTCAGCTCTGGTGGACTCATAGAGTCAACAATATAGCATTCCAACAACTCAACGATTTTGAAACCCAGCAACCCTTGATCTTTGAAGCTTCATCTGTTAAATACCCTTCCATGATCTTCCTGTTGGAAAATAGTTTTGGAAGCTATTTGAATTGCTTCGCAGATCTCGAGTTATTTGGTGAAGACTGCTTATGTGACGTGACAGCTCCTTTATGACTTTACTGACACAGCAGTTTGCTACTTCACCTACCGCCTCAGAGATGTCACCTTTCCGTGTTAGGCTGGTAGTTACCTTTATTTCTCCTTTCTGATTCCTTGCTTCGAATCTACAGGAGATGTCCTTTTGAATCGATGTTCTTAATCAGCAATGTTCGAATATCAATCTTTAGATTAAACCATTGTCAATGCTTCAATCTTCAGATGACCGAACTCTACGATTCTGATGCAGATGTTCATGGACCTTGATCGTAGTGTATCTTGTTGAATGTTGCTCATTGACTAGTTAGAGATAACAATACGATTTTGAAGAGTGTTCTTTGGATCTGCAATGTAGAACACCTATTCCTTCACTTATGCAGTGCTTCAACACTTCTTCTTGCCTTGACTGATCTCAGGAACTGATAGCTTGACTTATTGCTCTGGCCTCTTCTGAATAGCAAGTCACATCAGATTTGTGGCATGCCCAGCTCTTTTTCTCCTTATAATCTCCCGTTCACCTATCATCAATGGTCTGACCCATGCTTAATCACTTTCGCCTTGTTCTTCATAAGCTGGCCAGTATCTCTGTGTAAACTGCATCAGTTCCTGCTTTGTTTGGCAAACACTCTGATCCTGGTTAATCCCAAGATCGTTGTCTTCTATTCTCTTGACAACTACGACACTTGCTAACTTTCTTTAGTCAGTCACTATATCTGAAGTCTTCTTCTGATTTGCTTCTGGAAGACTTCATCTTGAATGGCTTCATAACTTAACCAGTATGTTGATTGAGTTAGTGCTTAGATCTTCTGTTTGCTTGCATGCAATTCGTTGAGTGCTCTCTGGTTTCCTTTAGGTGGAATGTATCTTTGCAGCTTAGACTAGAGGCTTCATACTTTGGATATTCTGGGACTGCTCATCTATTAAGAATCGTGTTGATACTACGATTCTTCCTTGGCGTTGTGAGAATCTTTGTTGAAGCCTTAGTTCTGCAGACTACGATATTGCTTTAGTTCTGCAGACACTATGACTCCGAGATCAGATCTTGATAGACTACGATTTCTGCCTATATGCTTGTTGTCCTTGTCTGATCTGGCTCGACTACGACCCCTGCCACTGATATGATCAGTAGACTACACTACTTTAAGTGTGGCCTACGATTCTTGACTTAGCTTTGGCAGGCGCTCGGTCGGCTCATAAACAGGCTGTCTCTACGATTCTGAACATGACTTCCTCAGCAGACTACGGCTCTAAGAAAGTTCTTCTCGATAAACTACGACCCTGCCTCGTCTCTCCTGGCAGACTACAAACTTTGAGATCTACTATCCTTGTAGACTACGATTTCACCTTGATAGTTCTCGAGTCTTCGTTATCTCTCCTGGCATACTACGATGGCTGGTGCAGTGCTCGACGATCAGACATACCTATCTATTACACTTTATAAGATCAACCTAACAAGCTTGATCTTTCTATTTATAGTCCTTGTACATCTTTTCTTTTTAAGGACCTTACAAAGCTGTTTTGTTTATATAGGATCAACCTAACATATTTGATCAATTCATTATAAGTCCTTGTACATATATTCCTATTATCTATCAAAGGACTTTACAGCTTTCTTCAATACAAGCATGCTTGCATATTCATTTACTTGTATCATAATCAAATCTTATATAAATGGGAATAACATTCTCATGTATATTACTAACAATCTCCCCCTATTTGATTATGACAAAAATAATCACTGCATATGCATGAGATAATGAATCTTAATATACAGTGAGCAGCTATATTTCTAAAATAGATAATCATGAATATCATTGATGATAATATGAAATTACACAAACTATGACACTCTACATCCTGGATCCAAAATATACCTAACTAGATAGAGATGTACCTTTTCTGCTCCATGTATGTCCCCAGGGATGTCTGTTGATCATCTATTCAGCTAAACATCTTTCTTTTCTTCTTTTTCTTCTTTCTTCTGCTCCCCCTCAGAAGAATGCTCCATTTCTTCATCTTACACTTCTTCTTTTTCTGGCTCCCCCTCAGATTCTGTCTTCATCGGGTAATCATCTGTTGGCTTCCCCTCTGATGATGACTCTACCTCTGCTGCTGCTTTATTCTTTTCCTCCTTTGCCTTTCTGCTCTTGGTCTTCTTTTCTTCCTTCATTCGTCTCTTCCTTGAACTCTTTCTATGTCTCTTTCTCTCCCCCTTTTTGTCATTAATCACTTGAGAGAGCTGCACCACGTTTAACATAAGCTGCTCCACCAAGTGAGATGAGTTACCAACCTCAATCTTGAGTTCTTGTTGGCTTAGCTCCAGTTGTAGGGAGAGGGACTGATTCAGATTGTCAATCTTGCCAGAAAGAGACATAATTTGCTCTTTATTAGTCTTGTGAGCTCGTAGAGCTTCTTCCTTCTGATCACTCATAGCCTTCAGAAAAACTTGATCCCTTAGTTAAAGCTTGAGGGATATATCTGAGATCCTGGCTTGAAGCCTTTTTAACAGCTCATTGTCTTCTCCTGTTGACAGGTCTTTTACTTCTGTAGCTATAAGAGAGATCTCCTCAATCAGTTCTTCAGAGTTCTTTAGTAACTCTTGCTCTTGAAGAGAGATGGCATCAGGTTGTTCATTCTCCATTTGAATAGATGTTTGGTCATCCTTCTGTTGAGCATCAGGTTGGACTCTATGATTCTTATCCTTGGAAAGACTCTCAAAGGTAGTGAGAATCTGATAAATCGTTGAGTACCAATCGTTGTTGAAGGATGGAGGACTATCAGTAAGCACTGCAGGATCAGCATAGAGCTTTTCAAACTCAGTTTGATCATCTTCATTGGTATAGTGAGCTGACTTTACATTTTTAGACTTGGGCATGATCCTTCTACCATCTGAATCTACTCAACAATCATAGGGAATGTAATGGTTTCTAGCATGTCGATAGATTTTGAAGTGAGACTGGTCCTTGATCATCTGAGTTGCAAACTTCTTTACTCTTGGAAAATTTTGTGCCACCAGCTCTAGGTTAGGGAGGTGAGAAAAGCACCATGAGAAGTAGCTGATGTCTCCAGTGAGGGATACCTTTACCCATGGCATATGAGGATAGAACCATCTTATCGTATGGTCTTTGATTTTAGGATCATATATCACGGTTGAAGTATCCAGCTTCATAGCTTCACAATTGTTTAGCATATATACTGCGGTCATCTTCACCACATTCAGCCTCTCATTTCCGAGATTAACCCATTCTCCTGGAAGTACATCTAGTGGTTCTTCATCAACTTCCACCACTATTCTTCTCTTGCGATGAGCAGGACAAGGAATGTGAAAATCTTCTGGTATTTCATTCTCTGGACTGGAATTTCCTTCACTTTCTTTATGTTCTGAGCTAGAGTTAGACTGATGCATGCTTCTTTCAACTGACTCATCAGTTTGTTCATGCATTTGATCATCATCTTCATTTTCATCAGCAGAACTTGTCTTTGCAGACTCACTGAGCATTTCTTGCTTTGTAATCTTCAGTCTCTTGCTGCTAACCTTTTCAGACTTTTTCTTCCTTTTTCCTTTAGCATCTTCTTCCTTTGACTCAGCCTCATCATCACTGAGTTCAATGATTGCTGTAAAAGAATTTCCTTTCTTTCCTAGAATAGCTTGAGCACGCAATCTGTTGCTCTTCCTTCTTTTTTGGGGTTCAGCTTCAGGAGATTCAGACAATTCTTCATCTTCAGACTTTGAAGCCTCTGAGTTATCAGACAGACTTCTTTGATGAGCAGATAATTCTTCTTTGAACCTTTTGTCCCTTGAAGTAGCAGGGGAACTCCTTGGGCTTTCAAGGAGTGGGAGATCCAATTGCTTTGACTTTCAAACCTTCTTTATCAGTAGAATGACTACTCTGGGTTTGATCATAGGACTCATATTTCTTTCTTCATCTTCAGAATTTTCTTCCACTTTTTTAGATTCTGATCTCTCCTTATCAGATGACTGATAGATTGAGGATTCATCTTTAAAGCTCTCAGTTCCCTTTTCTTCTTTAGACTCTACGTTTTCTTCTTTATTATACAGTCTTCTTTGAGGAATTGGCTTTAGGCTTCTGCACAACCTTAGCTTTCTTCTTCGAGGGCTTTACAGTCTTGGACTCTGGGATAATTGCATTCTCAGAGTGTGATAGCTCCTCTTCTTTCATGGCACTTACCTTCCTCTTCTTCGAAGTACTCTTGCTGCTGCCGCCATGTGTTATCAGCCTTTTGTTCTCCAATGGGTTCTTCTTCCAATTAGTAAACAGCTGAGGGGTCATCACCTTATAGCTGTTTAGGACTACACCTTCATCATCCTTAATTTTATTCTTCAGCTTCTTCTTCTGGATGATACTTAGGAATCTCCCATGAAAAACCTTTGTAAGAGGGTTGTCTATTGACTTCTTCTTTTCAGCCTTGTTCAGCCACTTAGACATTAGGTCAAATAGTATGGCACTAAAATTGATTTTCTTCTTGAGAACAATGGCAGTCATTATTCGCAACTGATGATCACTTACTGTATCATGAGCAGTATCCTTGCTCAGTGTGCATTTCCCCACTATCTCAGGAAGAAACTCGTACTCTTCAGGAAACTCCTTCTTCTTCATGTTCTTCAGGATAGGGTTCCTTTTGTAGAGCATGGCTTTCTTCCCTTCTTCAATGTCAATATCTTCAAGGTTCTTCAGACCTGAGTCTGGAAGACCTAAGCACTGATTGATGTCTGTAGGCTTCAGCTTCAGGATCTAACCTTTGACCTTGGTAGTTAGGGTTCCAGAATTTGCAGTTGCGTTAAAGTAGAACTCTTTAACCAAGTTAGCAAATATTAGAGTGTTTGACTCAAGGCATTCAGAAAATCCAGCATTTTTTACTAGTTCAAGAATATCTCTGAATTCTTCTCGGATTTCTCGAACTTCTTCTTCCCGAGTTGAATGCCTGTGATTACACGCCATTCTTCCATTTGAAGAGTTAAGGTTTTCTGGGTTTGAGACTATGTGAGATTATTGTGAGATATCAGGAAGCGATTTAAGAAAGGATATCTGTTTGAGAGAGTTTGACTATTTGGAGGTGTTTAGGTTTTGACTTGAGAGAGAGTGTATAGATTTGACAGACTTGTAGCTTTTGATGAAGTCAAGAAAGTATAACTCCCAATAATTTTAATTTTTCTCTTTTAACTGTTCCCTCCACAGTTTTTTAGTGGGACATTTATAAGAATCTGATAGGTCACAATCTGTAACTTCTTCTACCACGTCAGTTTATTAGATTTGACTTACCTTTTATTGACTATTGACTTCTTCAATCCGTGGAGTGACTTATGACTTAGCTTGGTACTCCACGATTTCCCAGACTGACCTACAACCTTTGCATCTTCCTCGAAGATCAAAGTTTGTGGTCATGCTTCAATAGACAACTTCTTCATTTAGATTCTAAGGGATTGGCAATTCTAATTTGCAGCTTGTATTCTTCTGATGAGATGATGCTTGCTTTAGCAGAGATTCTTGTGATGTAATTAATATTTGCACTTCTTCTGAATTAAGGTTGCTCAGGAAGGGCCAACCACTTAGACCAAGGCTAAGGGATAAGTTTGTCCTTGAGGCGCTTATCAGATGAAGAACTTTGGCATGGTCAGTACTGACATCACATTTGATCTCTCTGCTGGGGAGTTCATTTACCAACAAGTGACTATTTTTACTGCTTGGAAGATCTGAAGAATTTTCTTCATCAGTCATCTTTGACACCTTTAGTGCTGCTGCTCTTTGCAGATCACTTCTCCCCTATAGATGATGCTATCTTCTCAAGGAGGGATGAATTCTTCTTCTACTTCTTCATAAGCATAAGAGAGCAGCTTTGCATATCTCCTTCTGGATGAGATCATTATGATTGAATAGACTCCATTAGATCATAGAGAGGTATCTTCAGAACTGATCACTCCACAAATGTTGACAGAACTACGAACGTAGTTTTCTTCATCTGACACCTGAGCAGCTGTTTTCAGCAGGCTGGTAGTCCTTCCTTAGTTTCTTCTGTATACGCTAAGGATGAATGAATAATCATTTGGGACTATCAATTTATCAACATCTCACAGCCTTTCATCAGTTAGTTGCCCTTTCTCCTTCATCAGATTAATGAACTTTGATGCTGACTGGAGGAACACTACGATTGTGGTCATTGTTCTATAATCGTCATATGTTGGCTTACCCAGGCTGGACTCAGTCTTGATCGTTGAGAGCACTACAATTTTCTTTAAGCTTTTAGGTAGACTACACACGTGGAGTTCTGCTTCTATGATGCATTATTCATGATCAATGCTTGATGATCCTCTGATGTGAACTTCTTCGATGTTCCCTTTGAGTTGATATGCTTTATATAGATAAGCATTGAGGATTTCTTTCATCTTATCATGAATAGCCCACTTCAATATGGAGATCAGCAACCATGTGGGCTTCATTCATGTGGGTTCAGCAAGTCTTCTACAATACGCTTTGGCATAGGATGATTTTGTCAAGCACATTGCTGAAATGTCTTGAGCCTCCAGCTGGTTGAATTTTCGTGACTGAAGCCATCTGCTTCATCATTCCTTAGTGTGGTCAGATAGACCAAGTACCTGCAGGTTTATATAATTTTTATTTTAGTACCCAAGCTTAATTGGGTCTTGCTAGGTTAGATTTCAAAATCCCTATTCCTCATATATTTGAATTTACATCACATTTAGCATCAACAATCATATTTATGCATGTATCTAATTTAGATATGACATTTAAAATGCATGATGATGAGTGTGTGTAAGATTAACCATTTTAATATGACACTCTTTTTCTTTGATGGTTTCATCCTTTGCTTGGTTATGTTCACAAATTTTGAATGTTCATAGAGTAAGAATCAACTATATTACTTATTTGTATATGGTTGATTCATGGAGATGATCAGTTTCTAAGAATCTTCAAGATACTCCTCTAGAACTAATCATACTCTATGTATTATCAAAAACATAGAACATAGGTTTGTACATACATACCAACCCTTCAGTAAGGATTACTCCACTTAAGCTTAATTAAATCCTGATATGCTTATGACCTATTTCAGACTTCTTTCAAGGTGTTATCTTCAACCTAAAACTTGGATGGAGAGAAAGTTTGTTAGCAATTAAGTTTCCAACCTTAGTGTACTTTCTCTTTTCCCCTTTTTTAGAGAGAGTATGGTCTCTTGATAGAATACTATTATAGTGCATAAGGTGATGCAACATGATATTCAAATAAGTATAAATGAGAAACTGTACCTTTACACTATCAGTTCCTTGATAGTCATTTTTCCTACTATAATGATGTTAGGCATTGATGTGCATATCTTTGCATTTAGTGCTGACAGCCTGTTGCTCCATTTGACCTTTGATCAATCAGTAATAGTCTAGGAGATATAAGCTAGGAAAGTCTTGGCAGCTTTATTTCTTTGATAACCTTGAACCTCAGGGTTCACATCCAACTGCTGGTTAGCCCAATACATATTGGAGAAATTCTTCTTTCTCCTTTGGATAAGCATTTCTTAGCATGTATAGCCATTCATCTTTCAGAATGGTGGATACTCGATTCTTTGCTGTTGATGCCTCTTGACTTCCCATCTCTGATCTGCAGACTACAAGATTGACTATAGACATGGATTGGTCTTGTTGCTATGGCATTTAAGAGCTTGGACCAATCTGAGCAGCTTCAGGTGTATATACACATTTACCTGTACACAGTATTTCCAACGTGTGAGCTCATCTGCATTTATAAGAGACTTACTACTAAACTAGGTTTAGAACAATGTTTGTGCCTAGGATCAGACTCAAAGCGATTATCTTTAGGGTATAGCATGAGAACCTACTCTGATACCAATTGTTAGTTCCCAGTAGGCACACAATAGATCTAGAAGGAGGTTGAATAGATCCTGTTTGTTTTCAAATACTTTTCTAGTTTATTTTGTATTGCTAATGAATTGGCATATGACAAACATAAGATTATTTTCAAGCATAGCGGAATAAGTAAAAGATCCCCTTCATTGATATATTCATAAACATTCATACATTGTTCATGGAGTTAGTTTAGTTGTAAGTAGTTAATACATACATAGCAGTTATAGCAGTTAAGTACATAATGTAAATGACAGAAAGTAAATGACTGAATGTAAAAGACACAAGGGATTTTAAGTTGTTCAGAGACTAAAGCTCCTAATCCACTCTTCCACTTCACTAGCAGGAATTCCACTAAGGAAGGGCAGCACCTTGAATGACTAAGATTCCTTCAAGGCCAGCAGCCTTGGAACTTCAGTTCACTAAGAACTCTTCAAGCCTAGCAGGCTTGGACCTCCTCTAGTTCACTAAGAACTCTTCAAGGCCAGTAGCCTTGGAACTCAAGTTCTCTACGAACTCTTCAAGCCCAGCAGGCTTGGAACTTCATTTAGTCCCTCTTGACAAGGACCCCTCAGGCCCTGGCTACATGTTGTTGTTGTAGTTGTTGTTGGTGCTTTGCTGCTAAGATGTCTTGAAGCTTGAAAATCTTTTGTACTTAGCAACTTAACGTGGCCCTCTTTGCATTTTACGTAGAGTCTGGACCACTTCTTTTTTGGTGCAGCTGATCTTTTATCTGTTCAGCTCATCTTCATCTGATGTCAGATGTGCACCATCACCATTCAGGTTTGCTAAGGCTTGACATTGCTGATCAACTTCTTTTAGTCCTTAGCATTCCCTAAACCCTTCTTGAATGATATGCAGACATGGTTCTGCATCTGTTCTATTTCAGCTTTTGGTTTATGGTGATTCGTAGAGTGGCTCTCTAGATCTTCTTTGTGCTCTGCCACTTTCCTGAATGTTATGTTCTTGGCCTTCTCGGCTCTCAGCTTAGTTGCCATCTTCAATGGCATCCTTATCGTTGTTGAGTGAAGCTTTAGTCTGTTCCAGTCCTTCTTTAAATCTTCTTCACTTCCACTTTTGTAGTCTCACTGCCACTGAGACTTGTTCTGTTCAGCTCTGGTGGAACTCATAGAGTCAACAATATAGCATTCCAACAACTCAACGATTCTGCAACTCATCAACCCTTTATCTTTGCAGCTTCATCTGTGAAATACCCTTCCATGATCTTCCCGTTGAAAATAGTCGTTAGAAGCTATTTGAATTGCTTCGCAGATCTCGAGTTATTTGGTGAAGACTGCTGATGTGACGTGACAGCTCCTTTATGACTTTACTGACACAGCAGTCTGCTACTTCACCTACCGCCTCAAAGAAGTCACCTTTCCGTGTCAGGCTGGTAGTCACCTTTATTTCTCCTTTTTGATTCCTTGATTCGAATCTATAGGAGTTGTCCTTCTGCATTGATGCTCTCAATCAGCAACGTTCGAATATCAATCTTCAGATTAAACCGTTGTCAATGCTTCAATCTTCAGATGATCGAACTCTACGATTCTGATGCAGATGTTCTTGGACCTTGATTGTAGTGTCTTGTTGAATGTTGCTCATCGACTGGTTAGAGACAACACTACGATCCAGAAGAGTGTTCTTTGGATCTGCAATGTAGAACACCTCTTCCTTCACCTTGCAGTGCTTCAACACTTCTGCTTGCCTTGACTGATCTCAGAAACTGATAGCTTGACTTATTTCTCTGGCCTCTTCTAAATAGTAAGACACATCATATTTGTGGCATGCCCAGCTCTCTTTCTCCTTGTGATCTCCCGTTCACCTATCATCAAAGGTCTGACCGATGCTTAATCACTTTCGCCTTGTTCGTCATAAGCTGGCCAGTATCTCTATGTAAACTGCATCAATTCCTGCTTTGTTTGGCAAACACTACGATCCTGGTTAATCCCAAGATCGTTGTCTTCTGTTCTCTTGACAGCTACTACAATTGCTGACTTTCTTTAGTCAGTCACTATATCTGAAGTCTTCTTCTGATTTGCTTGTGGAAGACTTCATCTTGAATGTCTTCACAACTTAATCAGGATGTTGATTGAGTTGATGCTTAGATCTTCTGTTTGCTTGCATGTCATTCGTTGAGTGCTCTCTGGTTTCCTTCAGGTGGAATGTATCTTTGCAGCTCAGACTAAAGGCTTTATACTTTGGATATTCTGGGAGTGCTCATCTGTTGAGAATCGTGTTGACACTACGATTCTTCCTTGGCGTTGTGAGCATCTTTGTTGAAGCCTTAGTTCTGCAGACTACGATCTTGCTTTAGTGCTGCAGACACTACGATTCCGAGATCAGGTCTTGACAGACTACGATTTCTGCTTTCATGCTTGCTGTCCTCGTCTGATCTGGCTCGACTACAATATCTGCCTCTGATATGATCAGTAGACTTCACTACTTCAAGTGTGGCCTACGATTCTTGACTTAGCTTTGGCAAGCGCTCGGTCGGCTCATAGACAGGCTATCTCTACGATTCTGAACATGACTTCCTCAGCAGACTACGTCTCTAAGAAAGTTCTTCTCGAAGACTACGACCTCCGAGATCTACTATCCTTGCAGACTACGATTCTGCCTTGATAGTTCTTGAGTCTTCCTTGTCTCTCCTGGCAGACTACGATGGCTGGTGCAGTGCTCGACGATCAGATATGCCTATCTATTACACTTTATAAGATCAACTTAAAAAACTTGATCTTTCTATTTATAGTCCTTGTACATCTTTTCTTTTTAAGAACTTTACAAAGCTGTTTTGTTTATTTAGGATCAACCTAACATATTTGATCAATTCATTCTAAGTCCTTGTACATATATTCCTATTATCTATCAAAGGACTTTAAAGCTTTCTTTAATGCAAGCATACTTGCATATTCATTTATTTGTATCATAATCAAATCTTATATAAATAGGAATAACATTCTCATGTATATTCCTAACAGATTTCTTTGATGTTTTCGGAGGTTCCTTTGTTGATAGTTGTAGTTTGGTCGAGGTTCGGTTTGGGTTTGTCTTCGACCCATTCTTTGATCTCCTCGGGCACCTAATAGTCATCTTCTTCCTCTTGATCAATATCCATCAAGTCGAAGTTCAGTTCTACATCAAAGTTGTAGTCACCGTGACAGGTTGGCATCTCATCAGCAGAAATAAACAAATCCAACTCTGGAGTTCTGAAAACAAACATGCTTTCACTTTAATATATGCAACTGCTTAAATATACAAAGCATTTGGCAAAGCATGACAAAAGTTACTGCTATAGTTGTGCAATCAAAAGTAAGTAGTAAATGAAAGCATGTTACAAGGCAGACGGACTCTCTGCCCCTTTACCCTTTTTGACTGAGGCAAGGGATGCTGCTCCAGTTGTCCAGGGTTAGATCCTAATGAACAGGGAGGATCAAGGAATTATGCTCGTCTACCTCATCTCGGATAATGACTGAGACATCTTTTATAATAGGGCCGAGGTTTTTCATTGAACTGCTCCCTTTTCCCTTCTTGATGTAAGGAATTTGAATATGATCCTCGTCGTCATTGTCTGGGATCTCATCATTCATACCCTCGTAGTTTATGATAACCCGCATATTAGCAAATGGGTCTCGTCCTTCGTACAAGATCTTTTTTTTTTCTCTTTTTTCTATCACCTTTAGGTTTTGGGGATTTCCTTTCCCCGACTGGTATGGTTGGAGGAAACAGCATGGCTGATATAACAGCAGGGATCTTCCTCATTGGCTTTACAAAGCCAGCATCGGGGAGATTTGGCAGCAGTATGGTAGAAGCATGAGCCTTAGGGTGCTTATGTGGATTCTGGAGGCTTGACCCGGATGAATAACCCAATTCGGCTCTCTCTATCTGGCTCAGGATTTGGACTGGACTTGCAATACCTTGTTGGTTCTTTCCTAACCCCTCTCTAGGTTGGAAACCCAAAGATACCATCTCTTGGCCTACTGTCATCACTTTAGGGGAGACTTTAGGCTTCAAGGCTAGTTCCCTAACTGGTAGATATTGAGTATCACTTACCTCCAAGGCTTGAAAACTAGCAAGTTTGATCCCTGCATTCAGGCTGATCATTGGCATGTCTCCCTATATGTAGACAGGGTATTCTGGTTCGGCATTCACTTTGAATAGGTTGTCGTTAATAATGTATTTGAGTTGTTGATGGAGGGTCAATGGCACTGCCCCTGCCATGTGGATCCATGGCCTGCCCAGCAACAAGTTGTATCCAGTGGCAATGTTGAGCACTTGAAAGGACACATAGAAAGTGTGCGGACCAATCTCCAGAGGAAGCACTATTTCTCCCATAGCTTATCGGCGAGATCCATCGAAAGCTCGGATGACCACATGACTGGTTTTAATCCGGTTCGGGTTAATCTTCATTCTTTCCAAGGTGTTGTAGGGATAGATGTTGAGGGATGATCATCCATCTATAAGCACACCTCCGATCACATAACCGAAAGACATCACGGCTATATGTAATGACTTGCGATGACCCGTCCCCTCTACAGGTATATCATCGTCAGTGAAATATATCACATTGCTGTTGAAAATGTATTCTACAACGTCACAGAATTTCTCAGCATCCACGGTATGTGGCAGATGGGCTTCTTCCAGTACTTTCACCAGAATGTTACGATGATCCACCGATGATAAGACCAAGTCTAGGATGGACATTTGCTTGGTTGCGTCTTTCAAGCTTTGCAGTACCTTAATTTCATTATGTCCCATTTTGTTGAGGAACTCTTCAATTTTCTCTTCAGCCACCTTTTCTTTGGCCTAGAGGACTGGTTTGATCACCCGCTGAGGTAGGTACAAGGGATTCTACTTTGGTACAATGGTAATGTTGTTTGAGGTGGAACCTTCAACATTCCCATAGTTCCATGGGACCCTCTTCAGACTGATAATTGGATACTGAGGTCTGAAAGGCAAGATTAAAGGCTCGGGTGCGGCTACCTTCACAGGATTTGGTGTTTCTTGAACCCCTTTCCCTGGCAATACTAAGGGTGTGAGAGATGACTCCTTATCACAAGAAATAACAGCCACGGTATCCTGATTCCACGCAGTGGGAATAAAGAGAGTCTCCTCATCTGGGAGGCCATAATCCCAATTCCCTCTTATCAATTCACCGCTTTCAATCATATTCTGAATCAGGTTGCGAAGTTGTAAGACCCCGACTTTTATGAATAAAATTAAATTTCCTCTATTTATTATTTTGATATAGTAAGGGGTTGAATTGATTAATTTGATAAGTTATGGGTAAAATGTTCAAATATTTTAAAATGGTTATAAAATATTCATTTTTGTAGGGGAATATTCGTTTGGTCGTGGAATATTCTTGCTGTCGGGGAATATTCATACGACGGTGCAGCCATTTGTGGGCCCCATAACAGAAAATTGTCGGATGAAGAAAACGACACGAATAAGTTTTTTAATAATAACGGCGTACTTATTACCGTTAACACTGTTCGAATACCCGGTGGGTAAGTAAAGTAATACGCGTTGTTGCACAGTAGCACACGGTATTACACAATATTTTTATATTATTGTTTCTTCAATAATTGTCACTGCACAGTATTTCCCATTATCAGATCAATAATTCATATTATTTGAATAATATTATTAGATAGCATTATTGGCAATAGTCTAAGGAAGTTCTGTCTTGGAAAGTGGTTTGGTCACCTAATTGCGCGCCAAGTAAGGAGAAATCCTTATCAGAAAGTCCCCTCTTTCCTAGGAACGACCTAGGTTGTCAATATTGTAGTTCTGTAATATTATTTGTGAATAATTAATTATCGATTTACATGATAAGGACATATTTATTTTACGTGGATATTAATGAAGGAATTAGTGCTGATGTGTTTTATCAGTATTTTGTTGGAATGGAGGTGTGGATAATCATCCGTATGTGGATTTCAGAGATTTTCTGTTTGGCATTTGGAAAAACTTTCTTCTACAAAGTTGTAGAGAATTAAATTTTCTATTAATAGACATAAGATTCGTATTTTTCTGATAAAAGGACTATTTCTTATGAATTATTGAAGTTCCAGAATAATTGATTTTTAGGGTTATAAATATTTTTTTCACAAAAACCATTTTTAATATGGGTGGGACCCCCTTGTGCAGTGCTGATGAGAGTTATGTGGTGTGCATAGGAAACTTTTTTAAAAATATTATTATTTTATTAAATTTTCTTCTTTGGCGTTCTAAATATTTTCTTATAAATAGAGTGCTTTGTTTAGAATTGAAAATCACACCTGAATCATAAGTTTCTTTTTCTATAATATCGAGCGTATTTTTGTGAGTATTTCTATACTTTGAGAGTTGATAATCAGTGCAAATTTCCTTCAGCCTTATATCCGAAATTCTAGTCAAAAGTACTATTCTTTTGAGGTAAGGGATGTTATTTTTTTCGAAAATGATGTTATTTCTTTTAATATCATTATACCGAAATATTGATATGAATTTTGTTGTAAAATTTTTACCTTTTCATGTCGGGGTTACTATTCATGTATACAACACTATTCACGTATACGACACTATTCACGAATACGGTACTATTCACGAGTACTATTCACGAAGTATGATTTGTCTTATGAAAATTTCTGTCAGTTCATGCCGGGTTTACTATTTAAGTATACGACACTATTCACGTATACGGCACTATTCATGAATACGGTACTATTCATAGAAAAATTAAATTTTCTTTTCTTTGTCCAAGTTGGCTATTATGGTTCATATCTTTGATTGGATCCAAGTTTTGATATTCATTCTTGAATTTTGCTCCACAATTAATTATTGTGAAGTATTCTTGAACTTGGATAAACTAAATTAAGAATCCCTAATTTTTGTCCTTTATCTCACTGGATTCGTTCTTTAAAATATTTTTCATCATCTTCAGTCTTAAATGGTGATATAAAAGAATATCTTTGATCGGTAGTGCAAAGATAGATGATTATTTGATGAATATCTTTGGCATGTAGTGCAAAGATAAATGATTACCTGTTGAATATCTTTGGTCCGTAGTGCAAAAATGGACAGGTGTTGAGATGAACATGACCAATTGGTGATACAAATGAATATCTTTGGCCTGTAGTGCAAAGATGAATATTTGATTCAAGATATATATTGATTGATGTTACAGGGATAAAATATTGATTATGGACCTTTAAATTATAGAAGATAGTAGACATTATTTCTTACTTAACTCTTCTGATGCATTGTTACTTCCGCTGCAGTTGTGGATCTAAAATTGGTTGTCCATAATATTTTATCTGATTTGTTGAAGACTAACGATAAATTATTCTTTATTATCTTAGTCATAATATTCTTTACTGGGCTAGTTGAGCTCACCCTTTTTATCTATTGTCCTCCGCAAGAAATGAGAATGTTGCAGGGACTAGTCGGGGAACAGAGTGATGGGTAGAGTTAGAGCCGTAGTAGTCCTCACTATTTTTGTATAATAGTGTGAAAATAATTTTAACTATTGAGGACTGAATTTGAGTGTTTATATTTCTTATTATATACGATTTGTATTGACACTCACAGCTTGTATGGTCGTCCTGCTCACGACCTTTTGATATAAACGTTTGTATTTGGATTCTGTACCATGTGTTTTGCGACCTAGAATGGGTTGGGTTGATTGGACCTATTCTGGGGGCTTCACAGTTGGTATCAGAGCTTAGGGATATGGTCTCTGGCGGAGATCAGGGAATAGAACTAGGAGGGGAGAGACGAGTAAATCCTTCGCTAGTGTGTCCTACTTAAGCTTATGTGGTATTTAATTAGTCAGTCAGAGCATAGGGTTAATATGTGATATGTTAATTTGTTTAATTAACCCTTGTTTTATGGCAGTATTTGAGAATGGCAGCTGAGAATGTTAACAATTGAGTGAATGAGACTGTGGAGACACCTTAATCACCAACCAGGAGAACGTGCAACAGGAAGATAATATTCCTCCTGAAAACAACACCACTGATCAGACGATGAACGATGGGATGTTTAGAAGCTTTTTGCAGTTCATGCAAAACCAGATGAGGGAGACTCGTGTGCAAAATATAGGTGAAAATAATAACAACACGCACATTGTCACTACCAAGCAGTTCAAAGAGTTGGGACCACCAGAGTTTTTGGGAAAGCTTGATTCGATCAAGGCGGAGACGTGGGTTAAACAAATTACCAAGATATTTGATATCTTAGGATGCATGGAGGAATAGAAGGTTTCATTCGCCACCTTTATGTTCCGTGGAGAGGCAGATTACTGGTGGGAGTCTGTGAAGCGTACCCAGCCTGCCGCACTCAAGATGTCTTCGGAAGCCTTCCAGAAACTGTTCAATAACAAGTACTTTCCTGAAAGTATTCGTCATATGAAGGAGGTAGAGTTTATCAGACTGGAACAAAATAACATGACTGTGTCCCAGTACGAGGCTAAGTTCGCGGAGTTGTCCAGGTTTGCACCTCATTTGGTAGAGAATGAGGAACGTATGACGCGGATGTTTCTGAGAGGTTTGCAACCTGAAATTCGTCAATACCTCATTTCTCACAAATTTTCTCTCTATTCAGATGTAGTAAACAGGGCTCAGTTATTAGAGCGAGATAATGAGTCTGTTCAACCAAGGGACCACAACCAGGGTAGTACCGGTGGCAGCAGTGATCGGAGCAATGACAACCAGCGGAGAGGAAAGTATCATGACAGAAGCGGTAACCACTCTGATAGTAATCGTGGTCATGATAGTAGAAGAAGCGAGTCAGGGGGAGATTTTAAAAAGAGAAGGTACAACAATGAGAACGCGAAGACGTCGACAGCAGCACCAGCATTAACTGTTTCTAGGGGAGGAGAACGACCACCGGTCGTATGCTATAAATGCTATATTGATTGATGTTATAGGGATACAATATTAATTATGGGCTTTTAAATTATAGAAGATAGTAGACATTATTTCCTGCTTAACTCTTCTGATGCATTGTTACTTCCGCTGCAGTTGTGGATCTAAAACTGGTTGTCCATAATATTTTATCTAATTTGTTGAAGACTTACGATAAATTATTATTTATTATCTTAGTCATAATATTCTTTACTGGGCTAGTTGAGCTCACCCTTTTTATCTATTGTCCTCCTCAAGAAATGAGAATGTTGCAGGGACTAGTCAGGGAACAGAGTGATGGGCAGAGTTAGAGCCGTAGTAGTCTTCACTATTTTTTCATAATAGTGTGAAAATAATTATAACTATTGAGGACTGAATTTGAGTGTTTATATTTCGTATTATATACGATTTGTATTGACACTCACAGCTTGTATGGTCGTCCTGCTCACGACCTTTTCATATAAAAGTTTGTATTTGGATTCTGTACCATGTGTTTGGCGACTCAGAATGGGTTGGGTTGATTGGACCTATTCTGGGGGCGTCACAGAAGTGCCCAGCAATCCTCAGTTTCATGGCCAGGTGCATTGGAGTGGTACTGACAAGTCTGGTCAGGCTTGAATTTCTTGGATCGCGGGTTTAATGGAGGTAATAAATCTGCAACCATTCCCTCATTGATTAACATCTGGAGGATTTCCTTCATTGGCTGGTTCAGGTTAGTGAAATTCCTTTGAAAGGCAAATTTCCTACCAGCTTGGAAATTCTCTTCTTTGGCCATCTTGTCGGCCCAGGGTTTATGCTCATGAGACCTGTAGTGATCCCTCATGGGGATGAGACTGATCTCCGGTGTAGGAGGATTTGCATCAGATTGGGTGGTCTGGTTCATCATCTGTCTGGTGATCTGATGTTGGTGTACAACCAGTTCTGCTAATTGTTCAATTTGTTCCTTGATAAACCTAATCTCCTGTTCTATCAGGAATCGCATTTTTGAGACTTCCCAACTGTCTAGGATGTTGTTGCTGGATGGAGTTGATTCTCTTACGTATCAGAGGTACATAGATCCTTCTCCATTTCCTGTACTGATCATGTTGACATTCTTCTCTTGATGCTGTGGGAGGGGATTATCTTGTACATGTGGTTGCTCGGGCTTTGTTACCACAATCTCTCTATTGTTAATCAAGTCTTGAATTTTATGCTTGAGAGACTAACAGTCTTGTGTGTCATGGCCCGGAGATCCGGAATGATAAGCACACTTTTTTCTTGGGTCGAAATTTCATCCACCAATATTGGTTGGTGGAAGGAGTTGGACAATCTTCTTCTGTGCTGTCAACAATTTCAGCACATTCTCGAGTGAATCCTCTAACGGGGTGAACGTTCTCCGACATCTGGCCTCCATAGTTTTCTGAAATGTAGGGTTTGAAGGCTGGGCAGGAGATTTAAAGGAGGTATAATTCCTCCTTTGAATGGGCATACTACTTAAATCACCCCTTGGATTCTGTCCTTGCAATACTAAGGACACTTCTTCCTCTTTCTTCTTATGTGCTCTTCGGGGATTACTCCCGTAATTTCTAGACTGGATATGCTCGGCAACAGCTTCCAAGGAAGTTAGGTCCTTTATCTTTCCAGACTTTAACCCTATTTTAGCCATTTCTCTTTGTTTGATCATCTCAGAGAATGGTTTTTCTATGCCTGCTATGATCCTCTCATAATATGGAGCTTCTTGAATGTCGATGAAGGTCATGACTATCTCAGACTCAGTCATAGCTGAGGTGACTTGTGCTGCAACCCTCCTCCACTGTTGACCATATTCTCTAAATGATTCAGTACTTTATTTCTTGATTTTGGTTATCTGGTATCTGTCTGGAGTCAGCTGAGATTGGAAACTGTACTGACATAGGAAAGCATGGGCCAACTCTTCCCAACTATGAATTTTGGAGTTGTCTAGACTGGCGTATCAGGCTCTAGCCTCTCCGGTCAGACTCTTCTGAAATAACTGCATTCGGAGTTTCTCGTCCTCTGCATAGGATCCTAGTTCTCCAATGAATACTTTCAAGTGAGTTTAAGGGTCTCCCAATCTATCATATTTCTCAAAATTAGGGGTTCTAAATTTTTCCAGATAACGAGCCCCATGGAATATACAGAGGTCTGAATAATTGACACTTCCAAATGCCCCAGTCCCTTTGATGGACCGGATGGTTTCTTCCATCTATTGTAGTTTCTTCAGAATGTCACCAGCTTCCTGTTCTTTGTTGAGGGTGATGATTTCAGAGGTTTTGTTGGTTGTGTCCTTGTTTTGTGGTCCAAGAATCTGAGTATCTGTCTTTTCTATTTCTTGACTGCCACCACTACCACTAGGTGTTCCTTGTTCTGTGTAAGCCTGGGCTTGCTTCCATTTAAGAGCTTTACTTTGTTCTCTCAGGAAACTTGCCAATTCGACTATCTGATTCTTCAGTCCTTCAAACTCTTCCCTAGAGACAGGGGTGGATTCTGGCTGAGCACTTGAAGTCATGTTCGTGGATGGACTTAGTGCTTTCTTAGACTTATATCTAGTAACATGACCAATTTTTCACCTACAACAAAACTTAGGCGTGTCAATTTCCTGAAGGATGTAGGGATAGGATACATGCCATGATGTGTTTTTGTCATCTTCTAATCTTATCCTGCAAAATAGAGGTTAGTTGTTTTGATAACAGGATGACAAGATGTATAAAACAAGGAATGTAAAATTTTATTATGATATTTACATTGTGCTCCTTTACATTAGAATTGAAAACTTGATATTGAATTGAAAGAGGAAGGCATGAAGAAGCTTCCCATCAGATTTGGTTAATCAGAGGCTGACCTATCTTAGGCTACTCTGGCAGTTTTTTTAGCATGAAGGTCCTCAGATCATTGCAATCTACTAGAGGGGAAATTAATTCGATTTTTCAACTTAAGTGAATCTGAGGGGTGCTTTTTCAAGAGCCCCGAAGACTTATTCGCCCTCAAAGACATTACTTATCACCGACGGGTTTGCCTCCTGTTGGAGGAATCACACAACATACATTCATATACATTGTTCCTCACCGTTATGCATATGATGACATGGGTGCGAAGCACTAATATGGGTGTGAAGCACTAAATAAGCAGAAATCATTCATTCACATTCATTCAATGTAAATACGCAGCATTCACGCATTCATTCATTGTAAAGACGCAGCATTCACCCATACGTAGATTTTAAAAAGGGAAATATTTGAAAAGATTTGAACGCGGCCTAAGCCCTCTACTGTCTCCAGCCGAGTCGCCACCTGTCGACGTCGATGGAAAAATCCGCGGGTCGGGTCACAACCCGGATCTTTCTCTCTTCCTAAGTTATGTCTACCCTTACTTTTTTTATTGTGAATAAGGTTTTGAAGGGTTTTTTATGAAAAGGCCAACATGTATCATGTCAACGATTTGAACGTTTTATAGAGTCGCAAGTTGGTAGATTTGAAACGGTTGTACCAACTCAACCGAGTTTTGTTTGAAAAGAGGCCCAATTGCTGGACATTGTTGAAACTTAATCTTTAAAACCGAAGTTTTGAGTTTGGGGGCTTGGTTAAGTGTGGGGAGGGTGTTAGGCACCCCCACAACTCCCGTGTAAACACGGTACTGCATCTTTTCAATATTTCACTTTTAAATCTGTAATGTAAGTGGTTTTTATGACCACTTATTCATATATTATCTAACTTGTTTTGTTGTTTAAACTCGAGTATCTTTGTGCTTTTCATGCCTTTTTGCTTTGTTTTGCAGTTTGCATGTTTTGGAACTCTCTTGGCGTATATTGATCTTAAAAGGATAAAATGCTACCAAAAGTAGCAAGAATGGAATGATGCCATGACAATAGGAGGAGATCAAGAGGCTAAATGGGAATGTAGTGATGCAAAGAGGAACAAATAAGGTTAGCTTGTCTGGCATGGGAAATGTTGCCAGTTGAAGATGACAAGAGAAGCCTATTGCAGCAGAAGCCAGAAGCAAACCAGCAAAAAGCCAGATTTTCATGCTCGCGTGGTCGCGCTGAGTTAAGGCAGCAAAGCCGTGCTCCCGCACCAAGTAGCAGGACAGACAGCTAAGACTGGGGAACCGCGCGGCCGCGCTAAGACCAAGGCCAGCCAGCGCAGCCGCGCCAACTTGAATTTTTGCCAGACTTGACTTTTCATTTCAGCAAACGGGAGAGGCATATATTAGGGCTTATGCCCATTTTTAGAGATAGACAATACTCCTCCCCTTAAGGGAGCCCTAGCCCTAATTCTCTCATCTCTCTTTAATTTCTTGTCTAGATTAGGTTAGGAGTAGATTAAGGTTAGGTTTAGATAGTTAGTTTCTACGGTTTAATTAGAATTGAAGATTGAAGCATTTTGATAACATAAAAGATCCAAGCTTGGAGAAAGAACACAAATTTACATTCTCTATTTATATTGTCTCCTTCTTATCTCTTTATATATGTGGATGTTGTTTATGCATTTTGTGAATAATATATTTGAGTCATTCATGACTTAAACTTATTTTGAGGTTTCAATGGAACTTTTTGAGTAGTTTATATTGATATGCTTCCATGTTGTTATTATTGATTGTTATGCGATTGTCTATTACGATTCGTGCATTTATTGCTTAATTGATTCACGACCAATTATTGTGATAACCTATATTTACTTGAAAGATGAAATGTGGGTTTAGATCTAATCGTAGTAGCGGGTGATTGTATGTCTACATGGCGTTAGACGTATGATTTGTGCTTAGGATAGACATATACCGTAGCGCCGTTCGTAGTCAATTGAGAACTTGGACTTAAACCCTAATTATTTGTAAATCACATAGACATATAGGGCTTTAGATAAGGTGGGTGTTCACGTGCGTTCTATCATCTGTGAATTGCATGTGATATGGATTAGGTGCATTGAAAAATGGCCTTATCTAACTTTCGTGTTCTCGGCTAACAAAATGTGATGATTAATTTGACCTAACTGGAAGTATGTTGGCTTAAATTAATCATTAGGGGAAATTGAGATCTCATATCTTCATTATCTGATTTTACTCTAGGGTTAATTAGTTTAAGTTTAATTTCTTGTCTAGTTTAATATTTAAACTCTTTACCGCTCATTTAAATAAGACCGAAATGATTATGTGCTAGTGCTTTGGTGTCTTTTACCACTTAATTCTCCGTGGGAACGATATCTGTACTTACTCTTTATTACTTGTTGACCGCGTATACTTGCGCGTAATTGTTATACCCAATCAGGGACAACAAGTTTTTGGCGCCGTTGCCGGGAAATTAATTTGATAACTGTTTGCCAACATTAGTTTCAATCAAATTAGTCTTAATTTAAACATTTTTTTTATTTTGTTTAATTCTCTTCCTATATTCTCTTTTCAGGTACAATGGATCTCAACATTTATCCATGGTTTTACACTAGGAATGATCACCCAAGGGAAACATACACTGATGGACTCAACCCAATTGCAACATTAGCAGCACAGCTAGAGGATCTCTCGAGGAAGTTGGACAGTGTTACAGCTTAACAGAGTTGAGATCCAGTAATTACTTATGATTATGGTGCTGGAAAGTATATGAGCCATCAGGATCCCATCAGTTATGGACAAGAGCAGTATGGGGGTGATTACTTCAGTCACAAGTATTTCAATTATCACCAAGATTTGGAGTATCACCCAAACTCTTTAGCGAATTATCAAGACCAATACTTCGAGCAAAGTCCAATATACGCACCAGAACCCCCATACCAATCTCCGTGTTTACAAGAAGAACAGTCAACAATGGAATTCATGTATAGAGCCTTAGCGAACCAAGAGGAGATTATTAGGAGCCAGGAACTATCAAGCTAAAATTTTCAGAATCAAATGGCCTTAATCAATAATACTCCAAATAGTGAGACTCAGTACATGGATCCCGAGGCTGAAATAGAAAAGGCAAGATTGAAAAGTTTGTGGGGAAATTCTATAGCATCGACAAAGGAGATCTTGGTTGAGCAAGCGAAGTCGATTGAGAATCTTCAGAATTGGGTGGAGCAAATCAGCATGGCTTTAATGAAGGAGGGGGTGATTGAGCAAGGAATAGAAAGTCAAAATCTTCAAAATCCAATGCCTCAACAGTTTGAAGTCGTAAGCAATGGCCCTAAGAATACTTGGTGCTATGAATTGGATGCTGAAACTGATGGAGAGACTGAAGTGCACATGCAACTGGATGAACTGAAAGAAGGCGACATAGAGGGGACATGAAAAATAAATGTGAGTCAACCAGTGATAACACCCCAAGTGCTTTCTCTGCCAAAGTTTGAAAAGCCAGTGAAATTTGCACATATATGCCCCCTTGGTCGTCACATCATAGTTATGGATCTCGAGGATATGAGAGAGTCCGCATTTTTGAAACCATGGTGGTCAGAAGAAGAGAGAATGGAAGAAGAGCCCGTTGTGTTGGTAGATCCTCAATGTCCCAATCACTTTACGAACACAACGGAAGAAGTGTCTAGCTCCCCGAACTCAATAATGGGGAATTTATGTATACATCAAATGCTAGGTGGTTTAAATTCGAAGCCCCTCATGCTGGGGAACCTCCAAACTCACACATTAATTCTAATGGATGGAGGGTTTCTCAAATATCGTTGGGGAATCGGATAAAGGTGGCATGAGAAAGTCCAGCTACCGGACTATAAACCAAGCGCTCGATGGGAGGCACCCCATCAAATTTCTCTCTTCTCCCTACTTGTTTAATTCTACGTACTTATATCAATTTCCCTCCCCCATGTTTAATTCTTAGTAGTTTAATTTTTAGTTAATGTTTTTTTGAATACTCTTGGAGTTAGGAGTTCATTGCCTACATTTTTGGACATAGGAATTGATGTGTATATTTTTGGGACTATGCAATATTGGACATATTTTTGATGCACTTACATGTTGCATATACACATATATAGGAGTTTTTGGTAATTCCTATATATGTCCACCTATATTTGTGACGACCCCAAATCCAAGTCTCTCAAACACCTCGGATCCGGTCCACCACGATACATCTATCGCGGAACCATACATATTTTATTCAAAACTTAATGAATAAATTTTACTTATTACACTATAGAGATATAATTTCTATTCATATCCAAGATCTTCTATGATGACCGTAAACCTTAATATAAGTTTTCAAATCTCGGTCATATACCATCCCTGTCTACACAGCACATTCGATGTTTACAAAAATGGGGAATAACTAAAACTTTTCTATCACCTTGTATAAAAATCTTTCCTTGAATTCAAAATCTTGAATCAATTACATAACCTTGAACCAATTATAAAGTATGATTCACTATGTTCGAATTACTGTATAAATGTATACATCTCAGTTCGAAACCCCTATGCGTTACATAACATAACCTTACAATTTAAACATTATAAAACATTGTAATCTACTATCGTATACATCTTCTAGAACTTAAACATGATTCAAAAGTATGTATTTAAATAAACAGAACTCTTCGAACCCTATCACGTTGCACGTAACTTTTATCGTTAGTCCTTAACCTGCAAAAGTGGTTATTTGCAAGAGTGAGCTCGACAGCTCAGCAATTCTAACAGTTTTCATGCATCACATAGCACATAATATCATACCCAGTTCATACATTTATAATCAATCGATATATACTATGCATGTTACTTATCACATAACAAGTATATCATCAAAGATCAACTTTCAATCTCATACATATCTCATATATAGTTCATATATAAGTTAACATCATCGTGGCATAATATAATTCATCTAACAGTTATTGAATTCATATATCAAATAAGAACTGAAAGACTTGCCTGATTCGTAGTTTAACAACTACGACTTAACTACTTAAAGATATTTGCGCTTCTTGTATTCCTACACAATTATACAATTATGGATTCATACATATCAGTTATACATATCTATACATTCTCAATATAATAACCATTGATTACATTGTTATCTAACTTGGTTCTTAGAACCTTCGTTTTACTTTCCCATTACGTTTTTAGAAAACTATGTACGTATAGGTATACCTTATCCATACATACTTACTATAATCTATCATATATATGTATCACACACTTATCTAAAGGTGTTCGACATATATTTAAAATTCATAGATACATGATCTATATTATTCTTTCATATCTCAAACCTTATTCATAAATTCAGATTTTATATAACCATTACATTCAAACTTTCTAAATTTCACCTTTCAAAATCCTTGTCACATTTAAACTAGTCATGCAAGGCTACTATATTCCTTATGTATACATGTGAGATGTCATAATAAAATTAATACGCATGCTCACAAATACCTTTACCATATATGTGACACCCCCGAATCTGGGTCCTCTGACCCCGGTTCGGTCGCCACGAAACAATACTAACATCCGCCTTTAAGTAACATACGATAACTAAAATGCGGAATATAATAAACGTACGTCGTTCATTCAAAAGGAGTTACTAGTCCCAAGATTCGATAACCTTAAATAAAATCTTACAAACATACCCTAGAATAAACATTAGGGTTCATATTACATTAACAGTAATTAAACAAATCACAAAGACAAAGTCTGCTCCTTGCAAACCATCCTAAATCTTTCATTTACCCTTGTTCTTCCTTGAGGGCTCGGGCTCAACTGCAATATAAGTCATGATATAACAAGAATGAGCAACAAGTTTGCTCAGCAAGTTTAAATACAACAATAAAAGATATATCATGATGAATGGAAAAATATCTGACAATGATTTCAACAAAATGAATATCTTAAAGATCCAACAATATGAATATTAGAACGATTCAATAATATGAATATCTGAACGATTCAACAATATGAATATCTGAACGATTCAACAATATGAATATTGAAACAATTCAATAATATGAATATCTGAACGATTCAATAATATGAATATTAGGACGATTCATTAATATAAATATCTGATAGATTCAACGATATGAACATCTGAACAATTCAACAATATGAATATTAAAAGCAAAGATAATAATTGCCTTTAGAATGACTGATAGTCGAGTAGACTCTGAACTATAACTTTCCAATGGGTTCAATAGCTAATTGACCCTTTTTAGAATTACTGGCTTCTGGCTACAGAAAATAAATACCTCGAGGAGATCAGCCTCGGGCACAACGTGAATATGCATAACACTTAAATCTGCTTACTCATATTATATATATTAGATACCTGGGCACACTCCTACATATGAGGGGTGTTCAGTTCCGTCTAAGAATCCTTACCATCAATTAGTTTGGATAGTTTCAAAGAAAACTTCATACACTAGTCTGACCGAGCAAAGGTTCAGACTCTTACTGACATGGTTCAAGAAATTTAGAACCTTGAATAATGTACAAGTCCAAGACTGTACGAGCTCAAATGCACTAGGTGCGGATATCAATAATATCAATGTGGAGTAATTGATAAGTAATTAAACCACTAAATAACATGCTTGGAAATAAAGTTCAAGCAATTAAGTAAACAACTTTCGATTCAACAATAACCTACTCAATACAATATGAGAAGGAAAGAGAACTTGCACAAAGTAAAGTTTAGAATTTGCACAATATGAATTTGTGTAAGTTCGGGGAACTTGCGCAATACTCAACGTGTTAAGTTCGGGGGAACTTGGACAATACTCAACATGTGAAGTTCGGGGAACTTGCACAATACTCAACGTGTGAAGTTCGGGGAAGTTGCACAATACTATATTTTCTTGCATAAAATAAATGCATAGGCTTAGACACTTACAACATCAAAGAGTGAAATTCGGGGAATTTCACCATAATAGATTCCTTGCATAAAGTAAATGCATAGGTTAGGACATTTGCTGACAACGCTATTTGAGTAAAGTAAACACAAAGATAAGATACCTGCACAATATACGAGTTTGTATAAGTTTAGAGAACTTTCATAATAAAGAAATGAAGTTTGGGAATTTGCAAAGTAACCAAAGTGTGAAGTTCGGGGAACTTTCACAATAACCAAAGTGTGAAGTTCGGGAAACTTTCACAATACTCAAAATGTGAAGTTCGGGAAACTTTCACAATACCCAAAATGTGAAGTTCGGAGAACTTTCACAATACAATAATAACCTGCTCAATACAATATGAGAAGGATAGGAAACTTTCACCCAAAAACAAGTGAAGTTTAAGAAACTCGCTTACACGATTCATCAAATAAAGTAGTGTAAGAATTTAGGATACTTGCATTTAATATAACAATCAACTGAAGCTAGGAAACTCGCAATATAATAATACCCTGCTCAATATAAATTTGAGTAAGATAGGGAACTTTCACAATTAATAAGTGTAAGTCAGGGAACTTGCCTGTTAGCTCAGCTACAAATAATTCTAGCTTTAATTTAAATGGCGTTGGAACGACCTAATAATAACAAGTCGATCTCTCCAATTAGTATAAACTAATATAAGTTCACACATACTAGAATCTAGTCGTTATATAAATCTATCACATAAGATCACGTTCAATATCAAACATACCATTTATATCATCATAATATGTTAACTGTTAAAATCCGACTTAAGCAAATTGTTCGGGTCTGAAAGTGTCCCGACGTAACTCTAGCATGCAACTACTAACATTAAACCAATATACATACTTATCATGTTGTAATTTCTCATTCGAAACTAGCATGCTCTTCCTAATCCAATTTCGAAGTTATATATTTTCATGCCGGTAATTCACATACTTTAACTAATACATGCTCATGCTTTAAAGTTGATTACTAAAGTCATATTTTCATCTAACAAGGCTAAACAATATATAATATGTATGCTCTAGTATACTACACATATATACTTTAATCGCGTAGTTCGTGCTTCAGAAACTCATTTCTTATGAATACGTGCATATGCTAAATTCATGCTTTGATGAAACGAGGTCTATGTTAATATGCTTATAGGTCTAACGAACTCTAATACACATGCTCGCATGGTCATAATATCATTCACATGGTATTCAATGCTATTTCACATTCTAAGTTTCTATTATAAGATATACTAAGTCAAAAGACAACACGGTACATGTAAAGTATCTCGTAACCGTTACTCACATGTATTAGCATGCATATAATAAGTCACATATGTATTTAAGTGGTCACAATCCAAAAGACACAAGTCTTGGTTAAGTTCTCTTTGAAAGTCTTAAGTCTCTCTTTTGAAAATTTCACTAAGTCCATAAAGGTCATTTAGTATAAACAAGGTATCTTCATATAGATTTGATATGCATTAGAAACACATATTTAAACCACCTAAACATCCTCATATGGTCAGAATTTCACACGACAAAACTATTGGTCAAGTTAGCTTTCCAAAGTTCTTAAGTTTCTTCTTTTGAAATCACTAGAATCTTGTAATCACGTATGTTAGTGTGTTCAACACCTCAACTCACATTTCATGTCATTATAGATCATACGGTCATGTTATAAAAATATTAGAATATATACCTATGCTAGGTTCATGTCAAGGTTCATATTCAAAATCATAAGTTTATCTTACAAAATATGAGGTTTCCTACTAATATGTGCTAGCATGCTCACCAATGTGTATGTTGTATTAAAGAACTCATACACAATAAGTAAATCAGTATTCAAGCCTGACCAAAGTGGTATAATCAAGCTATCATGAGCAGGAAGCAAAACAGAAAATAAATCTGCAGACAGGCACTGGCGCAGCTGCGCAGGCTGGCGGCCAGGCCTGAGGCAGTGCAGTATTCGGCAGACTATAATTCTAACTCAAAATTTCTCCAATGAAAATCATTCTAACAATTTCTAACATAATTCTAACATGTATAATAACTTATATATCCCCTAACAATCATGTTCCAATCAACTTAACAAAGTAATCCATGCTCAATTGAAATCAAACTCTAGAAAGCTCAGAACAGAATAATGAAGAACATGGACACGAAATTGTACCTCTGTGAGAATTGGAATAGCTGCAATAATACTCTCCCTCAACTCAGTTGAACTCTCAGAATACAAGCTCAATTCTAAACTTAGAGAAAATCTCAGCAATGTAAATTATGAAGGAGGAGAGCTCTTATATAGGCAAATGTATATCCGATTCTTGCCTTTGTTCACCAAATCAAAACAAAGGATAGTAAGATTACATAATGGTCAAGGATTGGTAGGTGAGTAGTTGGTGATTTCACTCATGAATCCCACTCCCCATCTCATGATTAGCTAGCTTGGTTGAGTTTGAGGAGAAAGAGACAAAGTAGCATAGCATGTGGGTGTTTCACGTGAAGGAGAAGAAGCTGGGCTCTCATATAGGGACAATTCTCAGCAACTAACAACTTGGATGCAATACACTACACTATCATTATATGCACCATGCTTACTAAGGTTATATCATGTATACACATTTTATTTCATGTAAATACTTAGGCTATAATTAAATTAAAGTCATAATTTCCACAAGCAATTAATAATATGATGCATCAAGTCGGGTATATACATATAATCAATGTACATTATCTATTAACACCAAATATAATATAATTGGATTTTATTATCATCACAACGGTTAGTATTATAATAAATGTTATTATAATAGTTATAATAACTTATTGAAATTATTATTAATAATAATCGTTTATTAATATAAGGAAATAGGGTATTCATTTAATTCCACCCATATATGTCTAGTGACGCACTTAGTGACATTAATTTCATTATATAATTTATAATGTATAATCATATTAATGTGTCACTTTATTTATAGTTAACTACCATATACTAAAGGTTTACTATAACATATACTTGCATATAATAATTAATCAATTAACCAAGTAAATATAATATTATATATTTATTAATCTATTACTCATTAATTATTATTTATTCATAATAATAATTAATCAATCACATTATCGATTAATTACTCTCAATTCATTAATTATTATTTATTCATAATAATTATAAATCAACAACAAGAATAATTTCATACGTTATCAATTAATTACTCAAATATAAATAATTAATCACGATTAAATCTCTACACTATATTCAAGAAATTTGAATATATAATTTACTAACACTTTTATCAATATTCAGATATAAAAGTCTCAGGGTTAATCTACTAATTTAAAAATAACCATTAGTGATTCCCTTTAATAAAAACCCTAGCATTTATTAGCATAGGTTAAATCACATAAGCACATAACCACATAAGGTTTAAATAAGTTTAAAAAATTAACTCTCAAAAATTTTAAATCACAGATAAAATTAATAAGAAGCTTAAAATTCCTAGGTCATTACAATATATGCACAACTAGCATCGATAGTTGCTTTAAAATATATCTAATTCATGCTTAACTAACTTTCATAGTGTCTAGTAAGGTGTATGCACATACATGTCATTTAAAAGCTCTAGCGTGCATGCTCAAACATATTAGAACACTAATACACTATGATTACGCAACTTAGTTTGCAAAAAGTCCGAATCTTACTTTTGAAACCATTACGACTTAAACCATAAATGCTAGGGTAAACTTAACACTTTTAAATTTATATTTCATGCCTATCTAGACCATGCAATCATGCTCACAAAGTCAGAACATAAGCATCAATAGTATATGTCAATGCTCATTTTAAAACTTTATAACTTTCTTTAGAAATCGCACACTAACGAAGTCAAAAATGTTCAGGTCAATATGTCTATAGGCATAATGAAATCTTAATACTCATGCTTGCATGATCATAACCTAACTAATATGGTAATTGAGGTTATTAACTTTCAAATCTTAAGTTTTCTTTAAAAATTGCACCATGTCCCTTTAGTACATAAAAGGCATCTCGACATATAATACATATGTAAGTGAAACCATATTAAAGTCATATAAACGTTCTCATATGGTTAGAATTTAAAAGACATAAGTCTTGGTCAAGTTTGTTTTCAAAGTTCTTAAGTTTTTCTTTTGAAAATGTCTTAACTTACGATCAAGTATGCTAGTGTATGATTAACACTTTAAACATGCATTTTATGTCAATATAAACCATATGATCGTGTTTAAAATATCAGAATATGCACATGTTACGTATGTGTCTATGTTCACAATCGAAACTATAAGTTTCATTTTTCAAATCACAAGGTTTCCTTCAATAATATATACTAACATGGCTATGAATATACATGTAGTATCATATACCATCAGTTAATAGCGGTTCTCATGCTTGCACAAAGTGATTTCATAAGTTAACACATAACAGGTTTTGCAACAGGAATCAAAATTCAACAAGCAGGGACGGCGCAGCTGCGCTGCTGGCCAGTACACAACTGGCGTAGGTGCGCAGGCATGCGGCCAAACCTGCAGCTGCACTGCCTCGGCAGTTTACAAACTCAACTCAGAATTTCATTACAAAAAATATTCCAGCCATGCTATAATATACTTCTAACATATTTATAACCTATATAGCACTTAACAACATATCCCAAATCAAGTTAACAATCAATCAATGTTCAATTGAAGAATAAAGAATTTAGAAAGTTATAGAAAAAATGAGGAACAAGAATGGGATTATAGGAATTATACCTCTGCAATTGATTACTGCTAGCTTTCTCTCCCTTAATTCACTAGAACCTTAGAATACAACTCAATTGACTACACTTAGCAAACTCAGCAAAAGAAAATGAGAGGAAGTGAGTCTCATTATATAGCCAATGCAATACACGGTTCATGACTTTGTTCATTAATTCAAACTAATGGGAGAAATAATTGTATGAAGGGTAAGAGATAGTGGTTGAGAGTTGGTGATTTCACTCATGAATCCCACTCCCCCTCTCATGATTATCTATGTTTGTTGAATTTGAGAAGGAGATAGTGTAGGCTAGCTTCTTATTTTCACGTGAAGAGGAAATTGAGGAAAAAGGAACTCTAATATAACTCAGCAACTTGAAATGTACACACTAAGGTTATATATGAATACTTTATACACACTTAGGTTGTATAATTGAGTCATAATATAATTCCCATAAATAAATAATACTACCATGTAGTAAATTTACTGTGCACATATATAATTCGTGTACATTTTTCTAATACCGAATATTGGGTATGATTATTATTCCTCCTCATAACGGTTATTATTGTAATTATAATAACTTAGTAAAAACAATATCAATTAACAATGCTTACTCTTTAAAATATCCACACGGTACTAATTAAGGTTCACCCACACACGTGTAGTCACATAAACATTATTATGTAACCTACATAATACAATTAAGTTTTACTATGTAGACTATATACATAATACATAGCCATATCCATGTGCCACCTTGTACTATATATATAATATATAGTTAACTACCATATACTAATGGTTTAATTATTGCATGCATGTACAAAACAATTAATCACGTAAATATAATCACATTATATTTATTACTCCCTTGCACATTGATATATTATTCTCAACAACAATAGTTTCATATGTTTATCGATTAATTACTCAACATATAAATTAATCAATCATGTTTAAACCTCTACACTATATTCAAGTAATTGAACATTTAATTACTAATTATCTTATCAATTCTTTTGAGATAAAACTTAGGGTTAGTCTACTAATTTAAATAAATCATTAGTGACTCCCTTTAAATTAATCCTAGCAAATATACGCACAGATACTAACTCACATCACATGTATATTTGCACATAGCAATATCAATAAATCCCGTTTAATCATTCCTTCATAACATGATATAATAAGTTTATTATATAATATTATCTCCAATAGAGGCATTAATCATAAAAAAATAACTTACTCATTTTTTCAAGATATTATTTAAATATAATATCTTAGTATTGATAATATAGTTAGATGTACAACACACGTACACCTTCTATAAAGAAAATAGACCATAAGTTATTTCCCATCAATATATTATATATAGCAAATATGTTTCAATATATCTACCCTCATTCATATTACCTCAGTCAAAGACATACAAGGAATTATTATTATTATTTAAAATAACACTTCCCCCTGTTTATTAAAATAAATCAATACAAGAAATTATTTTAATAATCTTTATTAGAAAAATATTATAATTATTTCTCTTTCCACCAATCCACATAATTCAAGATATATATCTATAACACATATATACATTTCTTTAATACTCATTTCTTGCCGTAAATTCAGTTAATTAATAATTCTCTAACCAATACATATCTAACGATATATTGATTTCTTTCTCTCTTTAACAACGTACATATACTCCTAGAAAAATAGTGACTATCAAAAATATTTAATGTCATCATCTTACCATGATAAATAATTCTTAAATCATTTAATAATGATAGATAAATATTATCCATCTCCTCTATTAATTCATCTCTAAAAATATATAATAATGATATATATTTATTAAACACTAAGAATCACGTATTACATAATTCATAACACCCTATGTAATTCAATACTACAAACCTCATATCACAGATATATACATATTCGAATCTATCTCATGCTCTAAGAGTTTTATTCATTAAAATCTTATTAATAATGATTCTTGGAAATTTAAGTTCTTACAATGTTAATTCTCCTAGTTGTAAATAGTTAATATTAGTTTTGGTGATTTAGTGGGCTTAGTAAATGTTGTATGCTTTTCTCAGGTCAAGGCTTCTATAATGAATCAAAAGTCAAAAGTCCCATCCTCAATACATGTCAAAAGCTGCATATCAGAAATCTGAGGAAGGGCGCGTCATGCAGGTTGTCTCAGACTTAAGGAAAAATTCAACAGAACTGAGCGCCACATCATTTCATGTAGCAGACGAAGCCAACTAGGGGAGTTTTTCTTTTTCCTTTTATCTCCAATGAGGACATTGCAGTTTTTAAATTTGGGGGTATTAGGTTTGCATGTAGTGTAGTTCATGTCATTTTGCATACTGTGTTAGTTCATATAGTACATGTAGGTTGTATTTTGTTAAAATTTGTCAAAATTTTAAAAATTTTGTTTTTATTTTAGTCAATTGTGTAGGACATATTGCATTAATCCAGTGTCTAGTTGGGTTGTTATTTATTTGGCCTATAAGGAAACTGAAATTACTTGATTGATTGAACCGATTTGAGACTTAAGCTTGATAATATTGTCATATATGTAAATCATTATCTGTTAGATACTGTGTAATCGGTTAGCACGATAGAGTGACCACTATAATTTACTCAGTTTAAATTTTCACATACTTGTCTTCTGGTGGAAAATCTATGTTTTAATGAAAGAGTTTCAGTAATCAAATAATAATAGCTAGACTGTAAAAAGCTTAAGTTCGGGGGAAAGCAGGAGGCATGCATGCTATTTGGGGAGATGGAGCGTAAGACGCACTCCCCTAGGAAAAAGAATAGAAAAACTGAAAAATGCAAGAAACGAAAAAGAAAAAAATAGAATAAACACTTCTGCTATGTCGAGTTCGGTGGCCTTTGATATTCAAGCAAGTAAGCCCTAGGGGTGTCTCTACACCCAGCGCCCTAAGGCCTCACGGTCTGGGAGTCATTGGTCGAAAGCTCGCTTACACGAATATCATTGAAAAGCCTAACAGGACTAGGCATTGCACAGTCGATTGTGTGCACGAGAAAGTGTGAAAACGCATTCGTGAGAAAATAAAAGCTTAATAAACCCCCTGTTGACTCTTAGCTTAAGTAATACATGGTCTTAGTTAGAAACTATATGATTTACTGCTTTTCTTGAGTTAAAACTATTTTTCCCCTACGAAGCATAGTATGGGATCTAGTTGTTCTAAGGAATGTTTAATGGTTGCTAGGCACACAACGCACACTATATCAGTGCTGACAGGTTTGGATTTGCAAGAATATACCTTATGATCTTGTCTTGGTTAGCTTATCTGTTTGATTATCTTGTGATTTTTTTGAGGCATTGCTTTTGGAGTTCAATACTGGCTAATCCTTGGATTCGCATTCATGATAGGATAGGTTGCATTCATTGTAGATACTACATTAAATCTTTTGTTTGGTTTTGTTTTGGTTACTTGAGGGCAAGCAACGTTTAATTTTGGGGGTATTTGAAAAGTGGTTTTTATGACCACTTATTCATATATTATCTAACTTGTTTTGTTGTTTAAACTCGAGTATCTTTGTACTTTTCATGCCTTTTTGCTTTGTTTTTTTGCAATTTGCATGTTTTGGAACTCTCTTGGCGCATATTGAGCTTAAAAGGATAAAATGGTGCCAAAAGAAGCAAGGATGGAATGATGGCAAGACAATGGGAAGAGGTTAAGAGGCTAAATGGGAATGTGGTGATGCAAAGAGGATCAAATAAGGTTAGCTTGTCTGGCATGGGAAATGTTGCTAGTTGAAGATGACAAGAGAAGCCTATTGCAAGCAGAAGCCAGAAGTAAACTAGCAAAAAGCCAGATTTTCATGCCCGCGCGGCCGCGCCGAGTTAAGGCAGCAAAGTCGTGCTCCCGCGCCAAGTAGCAGAGCAGACAGCTAAGACTGGGTACCCGCGCGGCCGCCCCAAGATTAAGGCCAAAGCCCGCGCGGCCTCGCCAGCTCGAATTTTTTCCAGACTTGACTTTTCATTTCAGCAAACGGGAGAGACATACATGTTAGGGCTTATGCCCATTTTTAGAGATAGACAATACTCCTCCCCTTAAGGGAGCCCTAGCCCTAATTCTCTCGTCTCTCTTTAATTTATTGTCTAGATTAGGTTAGGAGTAGATTAAAGTTAGGTTTAGATAGTTAGTTTTTAGGGTTTAATTAGAATTGAAGATTGAAGTATTTGGATAACATTAAAGATCCAAGCTTGGAAAAAGAACACAAATTTGCATTCTCTATCTATATTGTCTCCTTGCTATCTCTTTGTATATTTGGATTATGTTTATGCATTTTGTGAATGATATATTTTAGTTATTCATGACTTGAACTTATTTTGAGGTTTCAATGGAACCTTTTGAGTAGTTTATATTGATATGCTTCCATGTTGTTATTATTTATTGTTATGCGATTGCCTATTACGATTCGTGCTTTCATTGCTTAATTGATTCACGACCAATTAATGTGATAACCTATATTGACTTGAAAGATGAAATGTGGGTTTAGATCTAATCGTAGTAGCGGGTGATTGTATGTCTACATGGCGTTAGACGTATGATTTGTGCTTATGATAGACATATATCATAGCGCCGTTCGTAGTCAATTGAGAACTTGGACTTAAACCCTAATTATTTGTAAATCACATAGACATATAGGGCTTTAGATAAGGTGGGTGTTCACGTGCATTCTATCATCTGTGAATTGCATGTGATATGGATTAGGTGCATTGAAAAATGGCCGTATCTCACTTTCGTGTTCTCGGTTAACAAAATGTGACGATTAATTTGACCTAACTGGAATTCTGTTGGCTTAAATGAATCATTAGGGGAAATTGAGATCTCATATCTTCATTATCTGATTTTACTATAGGGTTAATTAGTTTAAGTTTAATTTCTTATCTAGTTTAATATTTAAACTCTTTACCGCTCGTTTAAATAAGTCTGAAATGATTATGTGATAGTGGTTTGGTGTCTTTTATCACTTAATTCTCCGTGGGAATGATATCTGTACTTACTCTTTATTACTTGTTGACCGCGTATACTTGTGCGTAATTAGTCATACCCAATCGGGGACAACAAATGTGTGTGTGAATGCTGTAAGAAATTAGACTTATATTTGATTGGAAATATGTTTATACATCGTTGAACTTATATACGAAGGGTTTGATTTGATTTGCAAAAAAGTCTTTGATTTGATTTGTAAAAGTGTTTGATTTGATTTGCAAAAACTTCTCTTTTTGATAAGATTATTGAAATGATGTTTTGAAAGTAGGTTTTCAAATCCTTATGCTAACATAGGAATTGAAGCATATCGATACTTCAGTTTCTATCTTTTCAGCCTTTTGGCTCAATTTGAATGGTGATTGTCAGGCTGCGAAGCATCCTCGACCACCAAATATATACAAGTGTCGGTCTCCTCATGGATATGGCAGCCATCAGAGTGACTCTAACACGACAAATCATATTTTCACTATGTTGAGACCTTAAATCCGAATAACCGTTTTAAGGTCTTTTGTATGTACATTTTTACGGAAAAATTGGCAAGATACATTTGTAAAATGGAGTTTATCCATCGTGGGAATCAGATCAGTTTGATCATGAATCTCATGATTCCTAGGCTCACATAGGGAAGCCAATAAACCTGCAAAGCTCAAATTTGTACAGAAATATATCCAAATATTGCCAGAACCAAGGATTCACCAGTAAATCCTGGCTCGCATATGGCCGAAGCGTCTCGTTCCCACTAGATAACGTTCTAAGGGCTGCGAGGTTGCTTTCATAATTGAAACTAGAAAACATGCTAGATGTAAATAAATCTCAGCCATTCTAGCTTCCCGATTCTGTCTGGACCTATTTTGAACTGTTTGAAAGCTAGAGTTTGTGAGATTTAAAGAAATCTAGTTCGTCCGCAGAAATGTCAGTACCGATTCATATCAAATGAATATTAAAGTAGCAATTTAATCGTAATGAGTAAAGCAATATATACATATATATATATATATATATATATATATATAAAATTGTATATACGAAAGCTATAAAGGGCGATGGGTTTGCACTCCGATGCCCGTACTGAAATGTAAATATATATTTATAAAAGTTATATAAAAGTCACGAAATGATCCAGGCTTGAAAGAATATAAATATATATAAAAAAGCAATAAATGGCGGTGGGTTTTCACTCCGATGCCCGGACTGGAACGAAAATATATATATTTTTATAAAAGCTGTATAAAAGTCACAGAATGTTCCAGGCTAGACAGAATGGAAATATATATATATATATATATATATATATATATATATATATATATATATGGATAAAAGCAGTAAAGGACAGTGGGTTTTCACTCCGAGGCCCGGACGGAAATATATATATATATATATATATATAAAAGCAGTAAAAAGGCCACAGAATGATCCAGGCCGAACTGGAATGTAAATATATATATATATATATATATATATTAGTAGTTAAATATAGACAAAAAATAGTCAAATCGGGACTGGGAAGATAATCCAGTCCGGTGAAAGGTGCATATATATATATATATATATATATATATATATATATATATATATATAAAATTAGTAAACTACTGCGGATTTGACATTCGGGCTTGATAGAATTGAAAAGTTAGTATATATACAGTTAAATATATATAAAACAAAGCCAAACCCGGACTGAGAAGATAACTCAGTCCGACGAAGTTGCTAGTAACGAAGATGCAAGTATATAAAAGCTGTTAGAAGCGACGGATCGTCAATCTGAGTTTTAGAAATGCCAAAAAATGCATTTAAGTACTAAAATGTACCAAAAGTTATCAAAAACGGCCATGGAACTTAGTTCTGGGCATATTTAGAAAACAAAACTTGATATGAAAATGTATAACAACGTAATGAAGTAGTATAAACTTGCTGATCACAAAAATACTCACAATGGACTGCTACACAGGCTTTATGCCAAATTGTAGGCTTTAAACGTCCAAATTTACCGATTAATTTTCTATATGTGGTAGTATGTGGGTATATCTATGTGTTAGAGTAAAAAAAATTGGGTTTGGAAGACAAGAAACTGGCTGGAAAACCAAACGGGCAGGGGTTCAGAGCGGTTTTGAATTTTGTAAATGAGCTGAGGGTGAGCTCATAAATATAGACCCAGGAGAAGCAGCTCTACCTACTATAGCCACAGGTAGAGGTGCGGCTCCACGTGGCAGGTCCTATATAGCAGGTCCCATTGCATCGAAGTACGTGCACTCCGAGCAATACAATGTCAGATTCAAAACTTTCTAACTTTTGATCGGAGCGTCCGTTTGAGGTGTGCTATACCATTTCGAAAAGACCTCGCCGAGAGCATCGTAATGACATGGGAGAAAACCTTTTTCAAGTCCAAAAGGATAGGTTCATAACCGGGTCTTTGATTACTCGTAGTTTGTCCGTTGAGCTGTATAGGCGCTGTTTCCACTCGGGATCATTGTTATGATTCATTCTGACCTTAATGGCATCAATTTCGCTTTAGTTTGACCGAATTGGCTTTAACTTAGTAAAATAACCATTTTACTCCTCCCGGGGTTGCCTTCAATGTTGGCATGGCCTTCGGCTGACTTTCTGGGGTTGTTTCCAAGGTTTGAATCCCATTTGAGTCTGTTTGTCCTCAGTGTTGTCTCTGAGGCTAACTTGGTCCTTCTAGGTTTTGCTCTAGAGATGTTGTAATGCTTCAGGATTATTTTTGAAGTTGACCAGACCTCCCGAGTTGAGACTGGGGCTGACCTATACTTCCCAGATTGAGATCGGGGCTGACCTGTACCTCTCGGGTTGAGACCGGGGCTGACCTGTACCTCCCGGGATAAGACCGGGACTGACATGTACCTCCAAAGTTGAGATCGGAGCTGATTTGACAGCCCGATATTGAGACCGATGTTGATTTGACCGCCCGGTATTGAGACCGGGGTTGATTTGACGGCCCGATATTGAGACCGGGGTTAATTTGATGGCCAGGTATTGAGACTGGGGTTGCTTTAAAAAGACAATTTTACCCTCCTACAATGTTAGGAACAGGAAAATGAAATTTTGAGTGTCTACAACTAGACAACTCCAAAATCCATAACTAGGAAAAGCTAGCTCATGCCTTCTTAAATCAATATAGCTTTCAGTCACAAATGGCTCCAAACAGATATAAAATTACCAAAGTTAAAAAGCAGAACACTGAATCTTTACGCGAGTATGCCCAAAGATGCAGACGTAAGGCAGCTCAAGCCATTCCACCATTGCCAGAAACTGAAATAGTGATGACATTTATTGATATACAAGAAAATCCATTCTATGAAAAGGTCCTAGCAGGCATAGGGAAACCACACTTATAAATGATTAAACATGGAGAAATGGCTGAGATGGGATTGATGTCTGGAAAAATTAGAGACCTTACTGCTTCGAAAGCCGTGGCTGAGCACATTTAAATCAGAAATTATTGGAATAATCCTCGGAGAGCTCATAAAAGGAAGGAAGAAGATGTATCTTTGATACTCCAAGGTCAATCTCAAAGATGGTAATCAAAACCTGCCCGTTCAGAGGAAAAATTATTCCCATTTCCAAACATCTGTACAATCTCCAAATCCGCCATTTCAAAAAGCCGGAAAGGTTAAACGTCGAAGAACATTTACACCCTTAGTGGACTCACTTGAGAATATACTAAAGCTTCTGACAACATAGTAGAAAATTGCTCAGCTCCTTCCCCTAGCCAATCCAAGTGGGAAGAATGTTGACCCAAGCAAAAATATGCTCACCATTCTGGGCTCCTGGTTATGATACCCAAGAATGTTGGTCTCTAAAGCATAAGATCCAAGATATGATAGACAGTGGTGGGATTGTGGTAGCAACACCAGAGTAGCCACATGCTCAAGATAACCCTTTGCCTCAACACAATGAGGAAGGAGTCCACATGGTCAGTATGGGGAGCGGAGAAGGTTCCAAACACCTCAAATACGTAGGGGATTCTTCCCAAACAAATAGGGATAGATCTGACAAATGATGATATTCGAAAGGTTGCTTTCTAATAGAACATGAAATGAAGTCTATCAAGGAATAGATTTGTCAACTGGCGGAACTGATGGTATATCAACACCAAGTGACGCAACAGTTGATAACTCAAGTCAGTTAAAGGAGAACAAATCCTTCTACGCCTAAAATTCTTCCAATTGCAAAGAGGGATCATTATCGGTTCCATGAAGATGAAAACTGAGAAGACAAAGTTGCAAGGGAAGAAAGATTCCGAGCTCATAGAGAGTTTGCCTTTAAAAGAAAATTCACTTCTTTGAATCAGCCAATAGAAGAAATTCTCCATATGTTAATTAACAAGGGAAAAGTAACAGAGCTGTTACCCCAAGTGGGCCCTCAATCAAGGAAGTTTAATTCCTCTAAGATATGTCAATACTATTCCAACACTCCTAGTCATGATACAGAAGAATGTTAGGGGCTTTGTCATTTAATTAATAACTTGGTTGAAAGTGGTGAACTACTAAAAGTAAGTCAGGATAATATCTTTCCTGATGAAGAAGTGATATTTCCTTCGATGGAATGGAGTTTGAAAGAAATTGTGGTGGTCATTTCTTGTGAGAAGGACATAGTTGCAGTACCCCTAACAATTTGAGGAAAGGGGGACAAAAGGAGGAAAGAATCCTATAAAAGTGGCTATACCAGAACCACTAATGTTGCCATTCAGACCACAATATCCCTTAATAAACTTAAAAGGAGTCCCATGAACTTTGGGGAGAATGAGGGATCAACATCAAATCACACTACTACTATATCAAAGGAAAAACCATTGTATCTACCTCAGCGTGTGATAAAACCAGTCATTAAAATCAAAGGTAGAGTGCCCGAGGAGAAAATTAAAGAATTCATCAGCAAAACAGGGGCATAATAAAGCCAATGCAGTGCAAAAATTGAATAAGGTACCCCGACAGATATCCATTTTAGGTTTGGTATTGTCTTTAGAAGATCATCGCAAAATCTTAATGCGAGTACTAAAAGAAGCGCATTTGTCAAAGGCGATGGATACAGAAAAGGTCCATCACTTGGTAGATTACATCTTCAACAACAATGTGATATCTTTTACTGATGATGACATACCAGTAGAATGGACTGATCATTGAAAGTCATTGCATATAGCAGTGATATCCTCTAGATATGTGATAGGAGGCGTGTTGATAGATGGAGAATCTTCCTTGAACATTTGTCCCTATGACACTTTGGAGAGAATGTAGATCAATCCAAATCAAATCCGAAGCAGTCATGTAGTCATAAGAGCCTTCGATGGTTCTCGACGAGATGCTATAGGAGAAATTAAACTTCCACTAGAAATTGGCCCACATACTTTCTACATATCCTTCCAAGTGTTGAACATCACCACGGGATATAATTTACTGTTTGGAAGACCGTGGATCATATGTCAGGAGCAGTCCCTTCCACCCTTCATCAACAAGTAAAATACATCATTAATTACAATCTAGTAATCGTTAATGCTGAACCAGAGTATCCAATCCATGTACAAGGGGATATGCCTTTAATCAGCCTCAATGAGGGAGTTGAACCTGCTAGTTTCTAAGTCTTCAAAGTGAGCAACACTCACTATTGACCTATTGGGGGCCCGGTCTTAAAGCCAATAATCTCTTCCAAAGTAATGTTCGTCGGTCAAGAAATGAAATCCTTCGATTTTTGTCTTGGCAAAGGGCTAGGGAAAAATCAACAAGGGATCAAAAATCCAGTTCATATACCTAGCCAAATAGGGAAGGCTGGATTAGGCTATTCCTCTAGATCAAATCACAAGAACCAGCACAAGCATCAGCCAATTCATCTATCCTCCTTTCAGCTACCGGATCTCACTGAGACAGGATTCGGGAAACTAATGAGGAAAATCTATGTGTCTTTGTCCAGTATAGTGATTCCTAAGGTTAAGCCGGTCAGTGAGAAAGAAATCCAAATTCCTACTAAGGACATGAATGATAGGAATGAGAAGTTCCTACAAGAAGTGCAAGATGGGTTTGCAAAGATGTTATTCCTAGCACATACTGAGGTTATGAACAATGATATCCTAGATGATGATTATCCAGAAGACCAACCCATATCCCTTGCATAAACAGGGCTAAGGAGAATATTCCCAAGAAAGACACAAGGCCCTGATGTGAATTCAGTTCTGGTCATTATAAAAGAGGAGGTGGATAGCAGCAACCCCTTCATCACAATTGTCAATAATGACCTGGCCCTAGACAACTAGAGTAGCACTCCTTGCATCAGTCCAAAAAGGGTAAAAGGGCAAAAAATCCATTTGCCCTGAAGTGTGGATATTATTTACTGTTTGCTTGTGTTGCGTAGTGCTAGCAGTTACTTTTGTCATGCTTTTACTAATGCTTTGTATGATTAAAAATTTTCATATATTAAGTGAAAGCATTTTATTTTTAGGACTCCAAATTTAGATTTGTTTAGCCTTGCTGATGAATTGCCAATTCTCAACAGTGACTACGAATTTGATAAAGAGATGGACTTTGACTTGATGGGGATTGATCAAGAGGAGATAGATATGACTATAAGGTGCCCGAGGAGATCAAAGAATGGGTCAAAGATAATCTCGAACCAAACCTCGATCAAATCACCACTGTTAATATCGAAACCTCAGAAAATCTTAAAGAAATCCAAATAGGCAATGACCTTGTGACGCACCCAAATCCAAGTTCACTAACCTCGGATTTGGTGGTCACAATCCATCATATATATCACGTCTAACTACCCATCCATTGTTGAATTACAACATTCATATCATTACTTAATACAACTTATAACAATATCTCAGATTAACTAACCTTAATATAACTTACATACCCTTAGCTATTCAAAAGGTTCACATAATTAATTTACATAATGTAACATAACAATTAAAAGTCAATAATAACTACTCCTGAGCTTTTCCTTTGTCTTTGTCCCTGTTAAAACCTTCTGCTACCTCGACCTTAGCTGAAATATTTTATTTAAGCAAGGGTGAGCAACGAGTTTGCTCAACAAGTTAAAGTATTCAATAAATGATATAAATCATGAATAGAAGAGTCTAGCTTCTATAGAACTTCAACAATAATAAACGGATTTTGAAGTAGCTTAATAATAATTCATTCTCAATAACAAAACTTTCTTAAATTTCATGCTGAATAACATATTAAAGATGCATGAGTAAAATTCTTTCAAAGATTTAATCATATTCAAGTGAATAAGAATAATTAACAATACTGCAACAATATTCAATATAATGGGATGTTCCCAAATTTCGTGATGAGGGATCACAAATGGATCATGAACTAATAGAGGAATCATTAGTTATTAAAACTAAATTACCTCAAGAATATAAGTTAACCGTAAAGATTAAATCATACTTCTCTGCAGTACAAAAAGTGATCAGCTTCATTGTACTTTATATTATGCATAATATTGAATAATAGCGCATGGGTCGTTTTACGACAATAAAGTTTGTTCATCTCAGTCTTACATCATGAGTCCGTACCACAACAATATGGTTTGGATTGCTTTCAAAGAAATACTAGGATTTTAACATATAGCATCAATATTGATCTAGCCAAAATCAATGGCATAGATCTTCCAATAATAAATCAGTTCATAATAAATAAAACGTTTCATGCTTTAACAAATATTAATCCCGCCAAAACAAATAGCTGAGACATGGCTCGTAAATAGTTCAAATAATAGAACATGAATCAATTGCACTATGTGCGAATAGCAATAATTATTATGGATGTGAATAACTATCAATAATTATTCATTAATCACGCTTTGAAATTAATAACTCAAGTTGAGCTAGGAAACTTGCAATAAATGCAAATATTCAATAATAATCTTAGATGTGGAATAATCAACAATAATTATCCACTACCATACTTGAAAAATATTAACTCGAGTTTGAGTTAGGGAACTTGCCTGATCTGTTGACTACTGCCACGTAATTTAAGTTAACTTCTTTTATAAGACCTATCATTAGTAAGATCGATCTCTCAATTAGCATCGCATATCTTACCTATAGTAATTTATCTAACATTAAATCATATAATCAAACATTAGATAACACCATACGTATTCACAAGTCTAAACCTAGCACACATCGAGTCTTTAATAGTATTCAATATAGTATACTGTGTGGTTTCCCACAAACAACCAACAAATTAATTTTTGTCTCGTCTACACTATTTTTCACAGCGAGTTAGATCGGTTCCTAATTCGTATATACCTCCTCTCCCTGAATGAATTGTTTAGCCCAGATACTATACATCAACCATTAAAGAGTACGACTGTACTACTTTAAATTTAACACTTACTCGTTTATTTCATAAGTTCTTATTATAACTCGGTAAACTGTTTACGAATTCAGCAAACCGAATATATCAATTCAGCAAGCCAAATCCAAACTGTATTCCCTTTCCTAACATATTTAATTTCCAATCCAGGAACCTGGATTGACCAATCCAGCAAGCTGGATTACCCTTTTCAACGTATTGCATGTCCAATCATACTATATATATATATATATATATATATATATATAATATAGTCTATCATATGTCTAATTCAACAAACTACATTTAAAGTAACTTTATTTCTTTTAAACATTTATTAAATCAATAAATAATTTATTTTAATTATTTACACTTTACTAATTAACTTATTTAATCATTTTAAAAGGCCATACACCTAATATCTTATCACAAATGACCAAAACCCCTATCAAAAATATCATAAACCATATTTAGGATTTTCAAGTCACAATATCATACTTTCCATATTCTTAACAATACATAACATATTTAATTCATTATTCATAACTAGAACAATTTTATGAAAAAAATCAAATCATCTTATTATTTTTTAATCTTTTGGTCACACACACATATATATATATATATATATATATATATATATATATATATATATTCTATACACAAAAATAATTTTTCTGGATTTTTTCAATTTCTTTTAGTATTTTTCAAAAGTCCTTTTTTAGTTCGTAACTTAAGATATTAGCTATATCATGCTCAACTCCACCAATTTCCAACTCTTGGCAGAATCTTACACGTATTAATGTGAACTTCCATTTTAAATTTCGTGGCCATCGGAGTTATAGAACTCCAGTTATAACGATTTTCGTCGAAAAGCCCAAATATTGAAATGAATATAACTCGGTCGATTTAAGCCGGAATAAGATCATTTTTGGACATGAGCTACTTTATATCATATATTTTCATGTCCCAAAAAGTTTGAATTTATTTCATTAATTATGTTTTCGAAACTGCCCCTGCAAGTTTGGGACAGATTGCTTTTTGTTATTTTTCAGATTTTTCCTACTTTGCTAAAAATAGTCCACACAAAAATCTACAACACCTTTTCTAGTGATTCCACTTGGAAATGTTAGAAGACTCATAAATATAACTCTAGGACTTGATCACACTCAAAGATTTGAAATACAATGAGAGATATGGTCGTTTGAATTTCATATTTTTTTTCTCAAAAATCAGATTTTCAATCCTTTGTGATTTCTAAGAATACTTCCATGTTCTCACACATTAACCAACATAACCCATCATAATACATACTAATACCTCTTATACTCCTGGATCTACCATAATCCATGATCTATTTCATCAAACATTCACCAAACACTAGATTAAACACAATCAATGATAAGAAAAATTACGGTTTTCTAACTTTTTAAAAATCTAGTTTCAATTTCTTGCTTTAGATCCAACTTTTGATTCTCAAAAGGGTTGGATCTACAAATAACACACTAATTAACATGTATATCTAAGGTTTATAAGTTTTAAAATCTTAGATCTTTATTTTATCAAAAATAAATTAAATAAAAGAATAAACTAGATTATAGTTATGGTTTATACCTTTTATGTGTACTCTTCCTTCTTCTTCTTCTATGGTAGCTTAAATCTCTTGGTGGAATGAAGGATGAACTCCCCTCTACTCCCTCTATGGGTTACCGAATGCTCCCTCCTTTTCTCTCTCTCTATTTTTCTTTTACTTAACTTTTTAGGAAAGATTAGATGAAAGAGAAAATAAGATAGTTTTTAATTGTTGGAAAAACAATTATAGATATATCATGTGTATATATAAAAATCCCCCAACACATCTCTTGCTCTCTCTCTAAATCATCACTACTTAGCTAACTTGTAATCTTTGCAAACTAAGTGGCCAAATAAATGGGTGGCACTTAATTGGAGTTGGTAGGAGTAGGTGAACCACTTTAGCAACTACAACAGGTAATCATAATTTCATCACATGTCTCCTTTTCTCTATATAATGGGCGGGTACATTCCCCTTCAATTGCCCATATTTTTGCTTTAATTTTAATGCTAAATTTTCTTAATCAAATGACTAAAAAACCCTTCCCAAGTTGGGCTCCCATTTAAAAGTTTGGGCTTTCTAATTAAAATATTTGGGTCATGAAAATTAGGTTAGGTCCAACACATAATTTTATCTTTCCCTAATTATTTAATTAGGGTATCTATTGATCCACTCATTTTGGATTTTAAATAATCACTCATGTACATTTAATTTTATAACCCAATTAGACTTGCTTTACTTAGGTTATAAAATTATTTAATTGAGATGTATAAAATAAATCTATTAGGGTTAGTATATATTTTTAAGTACTAACATTCTCTCATATCATAACCCCTTAGGTTATTTAATTACCATACCTAATATATATATTAGGTTACATAACGTTATTCTTAATTCTCTTTTTATGCTAAATAAATGTATACACTTTATATAATGTATATTTATTTAATCACATACTTACTCCACATAAGTCATAACATATTTATCTTTATTGATAAATCCTTGCTATATTTAAATACTCACATAATCACTATATATATATATATATATATATATTTCATATTAATAATTAATTACTTAAAGATTATAAATCTTTTTAATTTACCATTCAAGGTTAACATTCAAGCTATGTTAATTTTTAACATAACTTATCTTACTCTTCCTTAATCAAAATGATTAAGTATTCATCTTAGTTAATTTAAAATAAATAAATTAACTTTCTTGCTTAATTCACATATTCACTTATATGATTCAAATACTTTATATAAAAAAATTATTCGTAAAAATTACACATATAATCGTGTAAAATTCTCGGTCCTTACATTCTCCCCTCCTTATAAGGATTCCGTCCCCGAAATCACTATTACCTTTCACTCAAATTATGTATATCCTTAGACACTTATTTATTAATCAATCAATTTTTATTGAATTACTCTCCTCGTATTTATTATTTCATTTATTCTTTCCTATCCCAATTCAGGGCGAAAAATCTGTGCTTAATTCAAGTCTCATTTGACTTTGCATAGCTCATATTTACCTATTGTACTTAGGCATCAACATCTTATTCACAATGGTATTCGTTTAATATATTAAGCAACTTGTGCTTCCTCTCACTCTACTATGGAACCTCTGAGGGTTACCATAGACCACATGTGTATTCTCGTGTTCTAATAACTTTTTAAAGTTGTATCATCAGTTCCTTCATTACTATCTACGTAATACCAACATGTAACTCATATACCAATCTTGTAACTCGAATTCATAAAGGAATAGTATCTCATAGTGATATCTATCAACTAATACGTACGCAATTATATTACTAATCAAAATTTTACTTGACACTACTTCCTTCGAAGCGACTGCATCCTGAATTGTCATGTTAAACGTGTGTGTCGTTGGACTTCCTGGCTGAGCTGGTTCTTTAATCATCAGTGTTTCACTGCTGTTTCCTTTGTTGTTGCTTCCTTTCTTTGCATTCTTCTTTGGACAATTACGAGCATGGTTGTCTAACGAGCTACACGAAAAATAACCTTGCAATTTCTTCGAACATGGACAACTGGGAGAGATGGTCCCTCTTGACCACAGTTAAAGCACACGCTCTTTCCCTTCAAACATATTCCTTGATGATTCTTACCGTAAACTGCATACGACTCACCACTTTTCCTACTTTCTCCTAACTTGTTTCCCGATTAGGTGTTGTCATTCCACTTACGCTTGTTAGAGTTTTTACCTCAACTATTATTTATCTCATTACCTCCTTCAGCCTCCTTCTTCTTTTTTTCTTGATTGTACCTTGATACGGCTTCGCTTCCTCCCTCGGTGATGATCGCTTTTTTCCAATAGAGTCAAAAATGAATCAATTTGCAGTACCTATATCTTGTTGAATATCGATAGTTTCAGTCCGTTCTTAAAATGTCACACCTTGAGTTACTCGGTGTCCACTTGATGTGGAGCGAACCTAGCTAGCTTGTTGAACTTAATGAAGTACTCCGACACTGACATGTTCTCCTGCTTCAGATTTAAAAACTTGTACTTCCATATTTTTCTTCATACTTCCCTTCTTATGCGACATTATCTAGTTAAACAAAATCTATTATTACTTCGAGTTTCATTATATGTTATATCTTCTAAGTGTTTTAAAAGATAACATGTAATGTAAACTCTGACATCATAACATTGGATTAACTAATTCCACTTGCTGAATTATTCAAATTTAGCTTGCTGAATTATTCAAATTTAGCTTGTTGAATTAACAAATTATTAATTTAGCAGCTTACTATCTTTATTCTCAAAATTTATCTACTTATTCAAACATATAATCATATCATTGCATTCATATTCATATTCATTTAAATAATACTTAGTACTTTTCATCATACAGTGCATAATGCTACAAACATTTACTATCCCTTTGTGACATAAGTCAACATTCATTACTACAACTTTATATAAAAAGTTGAGACATACAAAAGTTATCTTGATATTCATATAAAAGCGAGGATTACATTCATATAAATATATATATTTACATATACCTACTCATCGTCTATGATAATATATTCCTAACATATTATCTTACTGCAAAAGATTTTACTCCTCACACTTAATCTTTCTTCCGTCCACTTCCTTCACCTATCTTCTTCTTATGACAATTTTTAAACATATGACCCGTTTCACCACATGAAAAATATCCTCCTTTCCTTGGCTTAGGATAATTTGGTGAAATATGTCCTCCTTGTCCGCAATTATAACACACATTCTTACCCTTCATACATTTCCCCAAATGGTTCTTTCCACACTTGCCACATGCTTGTTTCTTCTTTGAATGTGAATTCCCTAAGTTATTGTCATTGTCGTTGTTCCTTTTCATTTTATTACCCTTCTTTTTCTTACTTACATCTTTAGACGATACACTGCACTCAACCCTCCTTCTATCGACTTGCGCCTTCAGATTATTTCGTTCTTCTGTTATCTCGAGCAATGCCCTTTCCGTCTTACATAATTCTTCTAGAAGAGACACCTTATTCCTTAGTTCTTGAACTTCCGTGGATGCTTGACCTTCTTTTATTACTACTATGCCTTTTTCTTCATCTTTGATCTTTTTTTCTGGCTCCACCTTAGTTTCTTTGGAATATATTTCTTCCTCTTCATTCAGCTCCATCTTGGGGTATTCGTCATGATCGCTTCCTAGATTTACCGCAGGTTCGTCTCTTAAAACTTCTTCTACTGACTCACTCTGAGCTGGCACCTCGGCTAATGGCATTAGTGCAGTAGCTAACACCTCCGTAACCATCTCATCATCTCCTGACATCCGTCAATCAATTTTAAATAACTTAATTAGTACATCTGTAAGACCCCAACTTTTATGAATAAAGATTTAATTTTCTTTATATATTATTTCGAAATAGTAAGGTGTTGATTTGATAAATGTAAAAAGTTATGGGTGAAATGTGCAAATATTTCAACATAAGCAAGTGGTTATAAAATATTCATTGTTGTCAGGGAATATTCGTTTGGTCGTGGAATATTCTTGTTGTCGGAGAATATTCGTACGACGGCGCAGCTATTTGTGGGCCCCACAACGGAATAACTGTCGGATATAGAAAGCGACAGAAATAACCTTTTTATAAATAACGGTAAAACTGTTACGGTTAAACTATTGAAATACCCGGTGATAAAAATACAGTAATACGCGTTGTGCACAGTAGCACACGGTATTGCACAGTATTTTAAATTATTAGTTCTTACGTAAGAAGTCACTTACTCAATAATTGTTACAGTAATTACTGCTCAATATTTTATATTATTGATTCAATAATTGCATGATATTTTATTGGTTCAATAATTGCTACGTTGATATTTTATATCAATAATTGCTACGTTGCTATTTTATATGATTGATTCAATAATTGCTACTGCTGATATTTTGTATTATTGATTCAATAATTGTCACTGCACAGTATTTCACATTATCAACTCAATAATTCATATTATTTGAATAATATTATTAGATAGCATTATTGACAATGTCTAAGGAAGTTCTGTCTAGAAGGGGTTATTTAATTGCGCGCCAGTAAGGAGAAATCCTTATCGGAAGGCCCCCTCTTTCCTGGGAACGACTTGGTTGTCAATATTGTAGTTCTGTGATATTATTTGTGAAAAATTAATTATTGATTTATATGATAAGAAAATATTTATTTTGTGGATATAAAAGAAGGAATTAGTGATGAGGTGTTTTTATAAGTATTTTGGTGTGAAAATTTATTCGTTTGTGGATTTCGGCCATTTTCGGTTGGGAATTTGGAAAAACTTCCTTCTACAAAGTTGTAGAGAATTAAATTTCCTATAAAAGGACAAAGAATTTGTATTTTTCTGATAAAGGGGCTATTTATTATGAATTATTGATGTTTTGAAAATAAATATTTTAATATATATATATATATATATATATATATATATATTTGTTTATTATATAAAGCATGTGGGATTTTTGGTGGAAAAGTCTTTGATCAATCTTGGTATGCTACCAACTTGCCAAACTTTGAAAAAATGCTCCGTTGGTTTCAAAAGTCTATTTTGGTGTCCTGACATTTTCCTATAAATAGGGTGCTTAGGTTAGAATTGAAAATCACACCAGAATCAGAAGTTTTCTCTGTCTATAATATCAAGCGTATTTTTGTGAGTATTTAGATACTTTGAATGTTGCTATTCAGTGCAAGTTTTCTTTAGCCTTATATCCGATATTCTAGTCAGAAGTACTATTCTTTTTAGGTAAGGGATGTTATTTTTTTTTCGTAACTGATGTTATTCTTTTCAATATCATTATACCAAAATATTGGCATGGATTTTATTATGAAATTCTTACTTTTTCCGTTGGGATTACTATTCACGTATACGGCACTATTCACGTATACGACACTATTCACGGAAAAAATAAATTTTTTTCTATATGTCCAAGTTGTTTGTTAAAGTTCTTATCTTTGATTGGATCTAAGTTTTGAGCTTTATTCTTGAATTTTGCTCCACAATTGATTATTACGAAGTATTTTTGAATTGGATAAACTAAAATACGAATCCTTAATCTTTGTCCTTTATCTCACTAGATTCGTTCGTTAAAATATTTTTCATCATCCTCTGTCCTAAAAGGTGATATAACTGAATATCTTTGGCCTGTAGAGCAAAGATGAATGATTACCTGATGAATATCTTTGGCCGTAGTGCAAAGATGGACAGGTGTTGAGATGAACATGACCAGTGGTGATACAAATGAATATCTTTGGCACGTAGTGCAAAAATGAATATTTGATTTGAGATATATATTGATTGATGTTACAGGGATAAAATATTGATGATGAACTTTTAAATCATAGAAGATAGTAGACTTCATTCTCTACTTAACTCTTCTAATGAATGGTTATTTTCGCTGCGAATATTGATCTAAAACTTGTTGTCAATAATATTTTATCTGAATTATTGAAGACTAACGATAATTTATTTTCCATTATCTTAGTCATAATATTCTTACTGGGCTAGTTGAGCTTACCTTTTTTATCTATTATCCTCTTCAGGGAATGAGAATGTCGCAGGAACTAGTCGGGGGACAGAGTGATGGTCCGAGTTAGAGCAGTAGTAGTCCTCACTATTTCTAATAAATAGTGTGATAATAATTGTAATGAGAACTTAGTTTGAATGTTAATATTTTTTACATATTTGTATTGACACTCACAGTTGTGTGGTCGTATTTTGCACGACTGTGTGATATAAAAGATTGTATTTGAATTCTGTACCATGTATTTGGCGACTCAGAATGGGTTGGGTTGACTAGACCTATTCTGGGGGGCGTCACAGTTGGTATCCGAGCTTAGGGATATGATCTCTGGCGGAGATCTGGGAAAAGAACTAGGAGGGGAGAGACGAGGAAATCCTTCGCTAGTGTGTCCTACCTAAGCTTATGTGGTATTTAATTGGTCAGTCGGATCATAGGGTTATTATGTGATATGTTAATTTGTTTAATTAACCCTTGTTTTATGGCAGTATTTGAGAATGGCAGCTGAGAATGTTTACAATGAAGTGAATGAGACTGTGGAGACACCTTTAATCACCAACCAGGAAAACGTGCAACAATAAGGCAATGTTCATCCTGAAAACAACGCTGATCAGACGATAAACGATGAGATGTTTAGAAGTTTTTTGCAGTTCATGCAAAACAAGACGAGAGAAACTCGTGTGCAAAATACAGGTGGAGATAATAACAACTCGCGGTTTGTCACTGCCAAGTAGTTCAAAGAGTTAAGACCACCAAAATTTCAGAGAAAGTCGGATCAAATCAAGGCGGAGACGTAAGTAAGAAAATTACCAAGATATTTAATGTCTTGGGATGCACGGAGGAACAGAAGATTCCATTCGCCACGTTTATGTTCCGTCGAGAGGCAAATTACTGGTGGGAATCCGTGAAGTGTACCCAGCCTGCAGCACTCAAGATGTCTTGGGAAGCGTTCCAAAAACAGTTCAATAACAAGTACTTTCCTGAAAGTATTCGTCATATGAAGGAGGTAGAGTTTATCAGACTGGAACAAAATAACATGACTGTGTCCCAATACGAGGCTAAGTTTGCGGAGTTGTCCAGGTTTGCACCTCATTTGGTGGAAAATGAGGAACGTATGACGTGGATGTTTCTGAGAGGTTTGAAACCTGAAATTCGTCAATACCTCATTTCTCACAAATTTTCTCTATATTCGGATGTAGTAAACATGGCCCAGTTGTTAGAACGAGATAGTGATTATGTTCAACCAAGGGACAGCAACCAAGGTCGTACCGGTGGCAGCAGTCATCGGAACAATGACAACCAGCGGGGAGGAAAGTATGACAGAAGCGGTAACCACTCCAGTGGTAATCGTGGCCATGATAGTAGAAAAAATGAATCGGGAGGAGATTTCAAGAAGAGGAAGGTACAATATGGAGAACGTGAAGACGTCGACATCAGCACCAGCATCAATTGTTTCTAGGGAAGGAGAACAACCACCGGTCGTATGCTATAAATGTGGGAAAGAGGGACACATCAGCCCAAACTGTCCACAATAATTCAAAGCATGCTATAACTGTGGAAAACAAGGACATATAGCTCGAGATTGTTCTATACCAAAACCAAGTCCAACGGGGGTGGTGATTCCAAAGGCGGTTTCGAACAAGTCAAAGTCGGTGATTCCTGGAAGAGCGTTTGTCGTGATAGCCCAAAACGCGAGGAATCCACACGAGGTGATTACGGGTAAGCTAATCATAAACTCTTGCGAAGTTTACACCTTGTTAGACACCGGTTCTACCCATTCTTTTATTTCACCTGCTTGTGCTCAACGTTTGAACTTGACTTCTGATAAATTAGACTTTGACTTATCTGTTGAAACTCCATTGGGAGAAACCTTTGTTACATCCACAGTTTACAAATCTTGCTTGATTCAGATTGGTACCCTTACCTTACCTGTCGATCTTATATCTTTGAAAATACTTGCATTTGATGTGATTTTAGGAATTGACTAGTTAACCACTTACCATGCCAAAATTGATTGTTTTGTAAGGTTGTTAGTTTTTATATTCCTAATCAACCTGTTGTGCTAATCCAAACCACCAAACCACTAAAATCAGTCAATATCATTTCAAGTCACAAAGCTATTCGTTTATTGAAAAACGGATGTCAAGCTTTCTTAGCTCATGTCACTGATCTAAACCAAAATACGTCAGATCTGAATAATATTTCCGTTGTTAATGAGTTTCCTGATGTATTTCCCGAAGAACTTCCCGGTCTACCCCTAGAACGTGAAGTTGAATTTTTTATTGACCTTGAGCCCGGTACAAAAACCATTTCTAAAACCCCATATCGAATGGCTCCTATTGAACTTCAGGAGTTAAAGGTCCAATTACAGGAATTGTTAGACATTGGTTTTATTCGTCCTAGTACATCTCCTTGGGGTGCTCCTGTTTTATTCATAAAGAAGAAAGACGGGAGTATACGACTATGTATTGACTATCGGGAATTAAACCATGTCACCATCAAGAATAGGTATCCGCTACCTCGTATTGATGACCTATTCGACCAGTTGTAAGTAGCACAATTCTTTTCAAAGATCGATCTTCGTTCTGGATATCATCAGCTGAAGATTAAAACTGAGGATATTCCAAAGACTGCCTTCAAAACTTGGTACGGGCATTATGAGTTCTTAGTCATGTCTTTTGGATTGACTAATGCTCCTGCTTCTTTCATGGATATGATGAACCGTGTATTTAAAGAATATTTGGATAAGTTCGTTGTTGTCTTTATTGATGACATCCTCATCTATTCTAAAAGCCGTGAAGATCATGAGCACCACTTGAAGTTGGTACTTCAAAAGCTTCATGAGAACAAGCTATATGCCAAGCTGAAGAAATGCGAGTTTTGGCTTGAGGAAGTAGCATTCCTTGGGCACGTGGTATCGAAATGTGGAGTATCTGTTGACCCAGCAAAGATTGAAGCAATACAAAGCTGGGAGCAGCCTAAGTCGGTGACCGAAGTACGAAGCTTTCTGGGCTTAGCTGGTTATTATCGAAGGTTCGTAGAGGGATTTTCTCGAATTGCTACTCCATTAACTCAGTTGACTTGGAAAGATACAAAATTTGTTTGGAGCGAGGAATGCGAGAAGAGCTTCTAAGAGCTCAAGAGAAGACTTATCTCGGCACCTGTTCTGACAATACCATCTGGTTCGGATGGATTTGTTATCTACAGCGATGCTTCGGGCAAAGGGTTAGGATGTGTTCTCATACAACATGGGAAAGTCATAGCCTATGCCTCGCGACAACTCAAAGAATATGAGAGGAATTATCCTACTCATGATCTAGAGTTGGCAGCTGTCGTTTTCGTGTTGAAGATCTGGAGACATTACCTGTATGGGGAGAAAGTGGAGATTTATATGGATCATAAGAGCCTTAAATATTTCTTCACTCAAAAGGAACTCAACATGCGGCAACGACGTTGGCTTGAGCTATTGAAAGATTACGATCATACCATCCAATACCATCCTGGAAAAGCAAACGTGGTAGCTGACGCGTTGAGTAGAAGATCATATGCGAGAACAAGTGCGATGATGTCAAGTATACGCGTAGAACCAGCTTTGATTGATAAAGTTAAAGCTGCTCAAGCTACGGATCCGGAGCTGATGAAGATGAAGAAGAAGGTGCAAGAAGGTGCCATTCCAGAAGCAAGAATCGATGAAGAGGGAATACTTCTAGTCAACTCTAGACTTTGTGTTCCTAACGATTCCGACTTGAAGCATAGAATCATGATGGAGGCACACAACACACCGTTTGCAATCCATCCTGGGAGTACCAAAATGTATCGTGATCTTCGACATACATTTTGGTGGAGCAATATGAAAAGAGAGATCGTGAAGTTTATTTTGAGATACTTAACTTGTCAACATGTAAAGGCGGAGCATCAAGTGCCGAAGGGTCCATTGCAACCACTGGAGATTCTGAAATTGAAGTGGGAACACATTACGATGGATTTCGTTACGGGTCTTCCCAAGGTTTCTCAAGGCATAGATGCGATTTGGGTTATTGTAGATAGATTAACCAAGTCTGCTCATTTCTTACCGATACGATAGACTTATTCCCTTGAACGTCTTGCTCATATGTACGTGAATGAGATTGTGAGATTGCATGGCATGCCAGTATCCATAGTTTCGGATCATGACCCCAGATTTACTTCACGATTTTGGATCAGTTTGTAGAAAGCTATGGGCACGGATTTATAATTCAGTTCGGCTTATCATCCTCAAACAGACGGACAATCAGAAAGGACTATTCAAACTCTTGAAGATCTATTGAGACTCTGTGTTCTAGACTTCAAAGGGAGTTGGGATAAGTACTTACCATTGGTGGAATTCTCCTACAATAACAGTTATCAAGCAAGTATAGGCGTAGCTCCATTCGAAGCATTATATGGGAGAAAGTGTCGTTCTCCAGTATGCTGGGATGAGGTGGGTGAAGCAACATTGTTGGGACCGGAGTTGGTACGTATGACTACAGAAAAGATTCAAATGATCCGGCAACAGATACAAACCGCACAAGATCAACAAAAGAGTTATGCGGATCTTCATCGAAAGGACGTGGAATTTAATGTTGGGGATCATGTATTGTTACGTGTTTCTCCATGGAAAGGAGTTACGAGATTCGGGAAGAGAGGAAAGCTCAACCCACGATTCATTGGTCCATTTGAGATCCTTGACCGAGTAGGAAATATGGCCTATAGACTCGCTTTACCTCCAAGCCTGTCTCGTGTTCATAACGTTTTTCACATATCCGTACTTCGCAAATATGTGAAAGACCCAAACCACATTATTGAGTTAGAACCAGACAGAGATAGCCGAAGATTTAACGTACGAGGAGGTACCTGTCAAGATCTTGGATAGGAAGGAGCGTGTCCTACGCTCGAAAATTATACCTCAAGTTAAAGTTTTGTGGAGAAACTATGAAATTGAGGAAATGACCTGTGAGATGGAATCGAAAATGAAAGCGAGGTATCGTCACTTTTTCGACATACCAGGTACGTACGTCAATTTCGAGGACGAAATTTCATAAGGAGGGGAGGTTGTAAGACCCCAACTTTTATTAATAAAGATTTAATTTTCTTTATATATTATTTCGAAATAGTAAGGTGTTGATTTAATAAATATGAAAAGTTATAGGTGAAATGTGCAAATATTTCAAAATAAGCAAGTGGTTATAAAATATTCATTGTTGTCGGGGAATATTCGTTTGGTCGTGGAATATTCTTGTTGTCGGGGAATATTCGTACGACGGCGCAGCTATTTGTGGGCCCCACAACGGAATAACTGTCGGATATAGAAAGCGACAGAAATAATCTTTTTATAAATAACGGTAAAACTGTTACGGTTAAACTATTAAAATACCAGGTGATAAAAATACAGTAGTACACGTAGTGCACAGTAGCACACGGTATTGCACAGTATTTTGAATTATTGGTTCTTACGTAAGAAGTCACTTACTCAATAATTGTTACAGTAATTACTGTTTAATATTTTATATTATTCATTCAATAATTGCATGATATTTTATTGGTTCAATAATTGCTACGTTGATATTTTATATCAATAATTGCTACATTGTTATTTTATATGATTGATTCAATAATTGCTACTGCTGATATTTTGTATTATTGATTCAATAATTGTCACTTCACAGTATTTAACATTATCAACTCAATAATTCATATTATTTGAATAATATTATTAGATAGCATTATTGACAATGTCTAAGGAAGTTCTGTCTAGGAGGGGTTATTTAATTGCGCGCCAATAAGGAGATATTCTTATCGGAAGGCCCCCTCTTTCCTGGGAACGACCTGGTTGTCAATATTGTAGTTCTGTGATATTATTTGTGAATAATTAATTATTGATTTATATGATAAAAAAATATTTATTTTGTGGATATAAAAGAAGGAATTAGTGCTGAGGTATTTTTATTAGTATTTTGGTGTGGAAAATCATTCGTTTTTCGATTTCGGCCATTTTTGGTTGGGAATTTGGAAAAACTTCCTTCTACAAAGTTGTAGAGAATTAAATTCCCTATATAAGGATATAAAACTTGTATTTTTCTGAAACGGTTATTTATTATGAATTATTGAAGTTTCAAAAATAAATATTTTAATATATATATATATATATATATATTTGTTTATTATATAAAGCATGTGGGATTTTTGGTGGAAACGTCTTTGATCAATCTTGGTATGCTGCCAACTTGCCAAACTTTGTAGAAATGCTCCGTTGGTTTCAAAATTCTATTTTGGTGTCCTGGCATTTTCCTATAAATAGGGTGCTTAGGTTAGAATTGAAAACCACACCAAAATCAAAAGTTTTCTCTCTCTATAATATCGAGCGTATTTTTGTGAATATTTAGATACTTTTAGTGTTGCTATTCAGTGCAAGTTTTCTTCAGGCTTATATCCGATATTCTAGTCAGAAGTACTATTCTTTTGAGGTAAGGGATGTTATTTTTTTTCGTAAATGATGTTATTCTTTTCAATATCATTATACCAAAATATTGGCATGGATTTTATTATGAAATTCTTACTTTTTCTGTCGGGATTACTATTCACGTATACGGCACTATTCACATATACGGCACTATTCACGAAAAAATTAAATTTTTTCTATATGTCCAAGTTGCTTGTTAGGGTTCCTATCTTTGATTGGATCTAAGTTTTGAGATTTATTTTTGAATTTTGCTCCACAATTGATTATTACGAAGTATATTTGAATTGGATAAACTAAAATACGAATCCTTAATCTTTGTCCTTTATCTCACTAGATTCGTTCTTTAAAATATTTTTCATCATCCTCAGTCCTAAAAGGTGATATAACTAAATATATTTGGCCTGTAGAGCGAAGATGAATGATTACCTAATGAATATCTTCGGCCGTAGTGCAAAGATGGACAGGTGTTGAGATGAACATGACCACTGGTGATACAAATGAATATCTTTGGCCCGTAGTGCAAAGATGAATATTTGATTTGAGATATATATTGATTGATGTTACAGAGATAAAATATTGATGATGGACTTTTAAATCATAGAAGATAGTAGACTTCATTCTCTACTTAACTCTTCTAATGAATGGTTATTTTCGCTGCGAATATTGATCTAAAACTTGTTGTCAATAATATTTTATCTGAATTGTTGAAGACTAACGATAACTTATTTTCCATTATCTTAGTCATAATATTATTTACTGGGCTAGTGGAGCTCACCTTTTTTATCTATTATCCTCTTCAGGGAATGAGAATGTCGCAGGAACTAGTCGGGGGATAGAGTGATGGTCCGACTTAGAGCAGTAGTAGTCCTCACTATTTCTAATAAATAGAGTGATAATAATTGTAATGAGGACTTAGTTTGAATGTTAATATTTTTTACATATTTGTATTGACACTCACAGTTGTGTGGTCGTATTTTGCACAACCGTGTGATATAAAAGATTGTATTTGAATTCTGTACCATGTATTTGGTGACTCAGAATGGGTTGGGTTGACTGGACCTATTCTTGGGGGCGTCACAACATCACTATTAAACACAATCCATAAACACTAAGTGTCCACATATCTTACTATTGACGAATTTTCTTAACCCATCACTTAGAACTCTAAATATGTTTTCTCTATCCTTCTTATGGTTATATTTTTAAGGCTTTTCCCCCATCTAAGGTTTATAACCTACAGCTTTGATACTAACTTGTCGGTTTTGGTGCTCACGATCCATAATACATATCTCGTCTAACTACCCATCCATTGTTGAATTACAACATTCATATCTTTACTTAATACAACTTATAACAATATCCCAGGTTAACTAACCTTGACATAACTTACATACCCTTAACTATTAGGTTCACATAATTAATTTACATAATGTAACATAACAATTAAAAGTCAATAATAACTACTCCTGAGCTTTGCCTTCGCCTTTGTCCCTATTAGAATCTTCTGCTACCTCGGCCTTAGCTAAAATGTTTTATTTAAGCAAGGGTGAGCAATGAGTTTGCTCAGCAAGTTAAAGTATTCAATAAAGGATATATATCATGAATAGAAGAGTCTAGCTTCTATAGAACATCAATAAATAATCAAAGGATTTTGAAGTAGCTGAATAATAATTCATTCTCAATAACAAAACTTTCTTAAATTTCATGCTGAATAACATATCAAAGATGAAAGAGTAAAATTCTTTCAAAGATTCAATCATATTCAAGTGAATAAGAAGAATTAACAATACTGCAACAATATTCAATATAATGGGATGTTCCCAGATTTCATGCGGAGGGATCACAAATGGATAATGAACTAATAGAGGAATCATTAGTTATTAAAACTAAATTACCTCAAGAATATAAGTTAATCGTAAATATTAAATCATACTTCTCTACAATACATAAAGTGATCAGCTTCATTGTACATTATATTATACATAATACTCAATAATAGCTCATGGGTCATTTTATGACAATAAAGTTTGTTCATCTCAGTCTTACATCATGAGTCCGTACCACAACAATATGGTTTGGATTGCTTTCAAAGAAATACTAGGATTTCAACATATAGTATCAATATTGATCTAGCCGAAATCAATGGCATAGATCTTCCAATAATAAATCAGTTCATAATAAATAAAACGTTTCATATTTTAGCAAATATTAGTCTCGCCAAAACAAATAGCTGAGACATGGCTCGTAAATAGTTCAAATAATAGAACATGAATCAATTGCACTATGTGCGAATAACAATAATCATTATAGATGTGAATAACTATCAATAATTATTCATTAATCACGCTTTGAAATTAATATCTCAAGTTGAGTTAGAAAACTTGCAATAAATGTGAATATTCAATAATGATATTAGATGTGACATAATCAACAATAATTATCCACTACCATGCTTGAAAAATAATAACTCGAGTTTGAGTTAGGGAACTTGTCTAATCTGTTGATTACTGCCACGCAATTTAAGTTAACTTCTTTTGTAAGACATATCATTAATAAGATCGATCTCTCAATCAGCATCATATATCTTACCTATAGTAATTTATCTAATATGAATGTCGACGTCGGGAAAAAATCATGTCGCGTTGGATGAAATCTTTCTCTCTTCCTAACTCTTTTGTTTTCTACCCTTATTGCCTTATCTGTTTTATGAAGGGTGGAAAGGTTTTTTTTAGGAAAAGGCCAACATGTATCATGTCGACGATTTGAACGGTTTACAGAGTCGCTAGTTGGTATATTTGAAATGGTTGTACCAACTCAATCGAATTTTATTTGAAAGTAGGCCCAATTACTGGACACTGCCGAAACTTGATATTTGGAACCGAAATTTTAAGTTTGGGGGCTTGGTTAAGTGGGGGAAGGTGTTAGGCACCCCCCAACTCCCGTGAAAACACTGTACCGCATCTTTTCAATATTTCTCTTTTTATTTGCAATGTGTGTGTATGGATGCTAGAAGTAATTGAGCCTACGTTTGATTGATTTGAAAGTAGTGCATTGCTTCGTTGAACCTATATACGAAGGGTTTGATTTGATTTGCAAAAGTCTATTTTTAGACAAGATATGAAAATGATGTTTTGAAAGGTGGTTTTCAAACCCCTACGCTCTCATAGGAATAGAAGCCTTTTGATACTCCCATGTTTATTCTTTTTAGCCTTCGACTCGATTTAGATGGTGATTGTCGGGCTGCGAAGCATCCTCAACCACAAAATATATACAAGTGTCGGTCTTATCATGAGCATGACAGCCATCGGAGTGACTCTAGCATGACAAACCATTATTTCATTATGTTTAAGACCTTAAACCCGGATAACCATTTTAAGGTCTTTAGGATGTACATTTGTAATGTGGAGTTTGTCCATCGTGAGAATCAGATTCTAATCAGTTTGATCATGAATCCCACGATTCCTAGGCTCACAAAATGAGGCCAAGAAAACCTGCACAGCACAGATACTTACAAAAAATGTATATTTAAATCCAGACGTCACAAAAAACCAAGGATTCATCAGTCAAATCCTGGCATGCGTAGCCAAAGCTTCTCATTCCCAATAGATAGCAATCTAAGGATTGCGAGGTTGCTTTCATATTTAACAAAACTAGAAAGAAAGATAGATTTAAATAAATCTTAGCTATTTTAGCTTCCCGGTTCCGGTTAGACCTATTTTGAACCGTTTGAAAGATAGAAATGGCTAGATTTATAGAAATCTAAACCATCAAATTTATATTAAACAAATTCATATCAAATGAATAATTTAAACAAATATTTAATCACAATGAATAAAGAATATATATATATATATATATATATATATATATATATAAGCTGTAAAGGGCGACAGATTTCTAATCCTCTACCCGAATAGAAATGTAAGTATATATATATATATATATATGAAAAAGTTGTAAAGGGCAATGGATTTCCAATCCCAAGTCCGAACAGAAATGTAAATATATAGAAAAAAAAAGCTATAAAATGAGCTATGGAGTAATCCAGGATTGACAAAAAGTAAAGAGATATATATATATATATATATATATATAAGCTGTAAAAGAGCTACGGAGTGATCTAGGCTTGACAAAATATATATATATATATATATATATATATATATATATATAAGCTGTAAAGAGCCACGAAATAATCCAGGCCCAATAGAATGTAAATATATATATAGAAAAGCTGTAAAGGGCGACGGATTTCCAATCCCAAGCCCGGAAAAAAATATAAATATATATATATATATATATATATATATATATTTATAAAAGCGATAAAATGGTCACAGATTTTCAATCCAGGCCAAACTAAAATATAAATGTTAATATATACAGTTAGTATATATATATATATATTAAAGCAATAAAAGCCACGAATTTAGCAATCCAAGCCAAACGAAGTCAGATATATATATATATATAATTATATATATAAAAGCAATAACTGCCACGAATTTGCAATTCGGGCTTGACAGAATGACAAGTTAGTATATATATAATTAAATATATACATAATTAATTTTAAAAGGCCACGAATCAGCGATCTAGGCTGTGAAAGTTAGCACATATATGTATATATATACATAAAAGCGAGTAAAAGCGACGGATCATCAATCCAGGTTGTGCAAATGCAAAAAAAAACATATATATGTACTAAAATGTAATAAAAAGTAAGCAAAAACGTCCACGGAACTGAGTTTCGGGCAAGATTAGAAGATGAAACTTTATGTACACGTGTATAAATACGTAATGAAGTAGGAAACAAGTTCTAATCATAAAAATACTTACAATGAATTGCTACACGGGCTTTTAACCACTTCGTATTCTTCAAACGGGCATTTCCACCTATTAAGTTTTGGTATGTTGTAGTATATGAGTATACCTACATGTTAGATTAATAAAATCTAGGTTTGGAGTACTATAAGTCAGGCTAGAAAATGAAATGGGCGGAGTTTTAGAGCGTTTTCTATTTTTTTTTCTTTTTTTAGCAAGGGGGAGGCTTGTATTTAACGACCCGATGGGAGCGGGTCTACCAGCGACAACCGTGGGTCTACCTACGTCTCCAAGTGGCAGGCCCCACCTGGTGGGTCCCATTATCTTAAAGTACGTGCACTCCAAGCAACGCGATGATCAGGTTTAAAACTTTCTAACTTTTGATCGGAGCGTCCGTTTGAGGCGTGCTATACCTTTTCGGAAAGCCTCACCGAGAGCGTCACAATGACATGGGACTTAATTAGCATGATCAACATCATTGATTCTAAAAGCATTGCTTAAAACTATGGGTTATTTACATATTATAAAAATATCATCATGTAGATAATTAAATGCCTTTAATAAATTAATACTTTTATTAATAAATAAATAAGATCGTCTCCAAAGTATATGCTTTATCATCATACATGATTGGCTTGTATACATACTACTTTCAATCTCCCAATTGCACTAAAGCCAATCGCCATGGTATCTCATACCCATCTTCTTTAAGTGACGATCAAACTGCTGTTGTGCTAAAGCTTTAGTAAATGGATCTACAATGTTATCTTGAGAGTTCACTATCTCTAGTGACTTCTCCTCTTTCAATGATTTCTTTAATCAAAGTTTCGTAACACATTTTTGGATTCAAGATGAGACTTAGGAACTATTCCTAGTTCTGTAACGAACTATTCATCCGAAACATTAACTTACAGCTTCACTTTCAATTATATACTTTGTCTTTGTCACTAAACCAACAACCTTTTGCTGTTTGGAACCTTTCCAATTCAGTGCACCACCTTTCATGGTAATGACTTACCCTAAGGTGGATTTTTTGTCATCTTGGTTAGTCTGATAAACTTGAATCTATTTGTCCTCTACTTTAATTCAGACCCATCATGTGTCATTATGACATCCTTAGTGTCAGTTAAGTACTTTAAGATATTCATCACTGTCCAACAGTGATCTTCTCCAAAATATGATTGATCAACATCAAGTCTCATATATTTCATTGCATACATGATAGTAACTCATGCGATCTCTCTTTTATTAAGAATAATTTTAGAGAGATTCACTCCATAGCTCATCATCATGAGACATCCTTTGGAGTTTGCCATAGTAAATGCCTTTAGCATCTAATGAATATACGTTCCTTGAGTTAAGCTGAACATCCTTTTAAATCTATCTATACAGATTTATATCCCCAATGTAGGATGTTCTACCCAAATCATTCATGGAGGAATGTTTAGACAACTTTATTTTGATCAATTGTAGCATAGGAATGTCATTCCTTATCAGTAGTATATCAACATATAATACTTAGTAATGTCACAGCGCTCCCACTAACCCTTTTGTAAACACAAGATTCATTCTCAATTTTGATAAAATTAAACTCTTTTGATTGTCACATCAAAATGAATGTTCCATCTTTGAAAAGCTTGCTACAACCCATAAATGGATTGTTGTAGCTCATATACATGATTTGCGTCAACCATTGAAACAAATCTATTTGACTGTATCGTATATGCATTCCCCTCTAATAATGTATATTTGAGGAAGGGCGTCTTCACGTCCATTTTGTCAGATCTAGTAATAATAAGCTGGAATCGTAAGTAAAATACAAATGGTCTTATGCATTGCTTCAAAGATTCATTTTAGATTTTATAGTCATCTACCATTTCACTGAGTCTTAATTACTCATAGCATGTTCGTAATTTAATGGATCATCATCATTCATGACGTGTACCTCATCGTCATCCTCTATGACGAATTCATACCTTTCAGGTATCTTCGATACTCTTCCAGATTTACGAATAGGGTGTTGTACAATAGGTGTCTCTACTTGGAAAGGTTCATCCAATTGATCTGTAGTGGTTTGTTGTTCTTGAATTTCTTCAAGATCTATTTTCCTTGCACTAACCCCTTCAAGGGTAAACTCCTTTTCCAAGATGGCAGCGTGTTTTACAACAAACACCTTTTGCTCAGTTGGATTGTAGAAATAGTATCCCAAACTTTCTTTAGGATATCCCACAAACGTGCACTTATCAGATCTTGTCCCAAGATTATCATTTTAAAACCTTTTCACATAAGCTGGACATCCCCAAATCTTAATATGCTTAAGACCAAGTTTCCTCCCTATCCACATCTCATATGGAGTCTTGGAGATGGATTTCGAGGGGACCTTATTTAGTAGATATGTACCCGTTTCTAGGGCATGACCCCAGAATGAAATTGGAAGATCGGTAAAACTCATCATGGAACGAACCATGTCAAACAATGTTCGATTTCTTCTTTCAGATACTCCATTTAACTGTGGTGTACCTGGTAGAGTCCATTGTGAGATTATACCATTATTTTTGAGACAATTGAGAAACTTTCCACTTAATTATTCTCCACCTCAATCTGATCGAAGAATATTAATACTCTTGCCAGTTTGTTTCTCTACTTCACTTCTGAATACTTTGAACTTTTCAAATGATTCAGATGTGTATTTATCCAAATCTTGAGTGATCTTCAATAAAATAAGAATACACTCCTCATGCATTTGTTGTCATAGGTCCACAAACGTCTGTGTGAACAATTGCTAACAACTCTGTAACTTTATCTCCTGTTCCACTAAAAATAGATTTTGTCATTTTACCCATAAGACAAGATTCACAAGTTGGATATGATTCATAATCAGCTAGCTCTAAGAGCACATCCTATGCAACTTGTATAATCTTGTTTCATTGATATGACCTAGTCTACAGTGCCACATATAGGTATAATTAACATCATCTCTTTTCCTTTTCTTAGTTTGTTCAATTTAAAATATATTTTAATGCAAGTCAAGTATATAAATTCTATTTTGCAAATTACTAACACCATATAAAGCATTGTTATTATAAATAGAACAACTGTTGTTATTTAATATAATGTCAAATCTATCCATATCTAATACGGAAACAAAAATAATGTTTCTAATGATATTCAAAAAAATAACAATTATTTAAATAAATGGACTTTCCCGTAGGCAGTGCTAAACAATAAGTTCCTATAGCTAATGCAGCAACCTTTGCTCCATTCCCTACTCGTAGGATAACCTCATCATTGTTCAGCTTTCTACTTCTGACCAGTCCCTTCACAGTATTATATATGTGAGAACCACAAACAGTATCCAATACCCAAGTAGAATTTTAACTTTCAAAAAAATTAACTTCAATCATGAACAAACCTTAATTGGAAGTCGAAGCTTCTCCAAGCTTCTTAAAATTCTAGCAGTTCCTCTTCCAATGACCCGACTCGTTGCAATTGAAGCACATTCCTTTGCTAGCTGGATCAGGTTTCTTTTGATCCTTCACTTTTGCCTTGCCCTTAGCCTTCTTAGATTTTTTCTTTTCATAAGATACCTTGGGCCTCTTCCTATTGTTGGAAGAATCATCCACCATTAAGACATGGTTCTTCTTGGATGGAAGTGACCTTCTGCAGTTTTCAACATGTTAAGTAATTCAAGCAAGCTGACATCTAACTTATTCATGTGGAAATTTATGACGAACTGCGAGAAGGTCTCAGGGAGTGACTGCAAGACCAAGTACTTAACTCAACTCCCCATCCAAGACGAACCCAAGCTGTCTAAGGTGTTCAATCAGATTGATCACCCTTAGTACATGAGTCTCAACGGTATCTGTCATCCGAGATCGGAAGAGCTCCTTAGATATCTCATATCTAGCAGTCCTACTTTGTTCACCATACAGCTCCTTGAGGTAAAGCAACATAGTAGGAGCATCCATGTTTTCATGCTGACGCTAAAGCTCGTTATTCATGGATGCGAGCATGATGCATTGAGCCACAGATGCATCATCTTGCCACTTTACAATAGTGGCAATCTCTTCCTCAAAGGTTGTTTCTAGAATAGTTCCAGGGACAGATGAATTTAGGATATAAGAAATCTTTTCAGCAGTGAGAACTATTCTTAGATTCCTTAATCAGTCCGTGTAATTCGGTCCAGTTAGTTTGTTAGCATCAAGTATGCTACACAGTGAAATTAGTGATTTCGACATTTTTTTAAAATTTCTGTATGTGAAAAGACAATATTTTAGCAAACATTAATTTTATTAATTTTTATATACAAAAATAAATTAGATCTTATTTTAAATTGGTATCTCACACTATTTTCTTCAAACTATATTACCCTCACTTATATAGTTTAGCAACATTTAATTAAAGATTTGCTAGTGAGATTAAAGATCTCATTTCAAATGTATATAGCCTTGTGTGTGCACAACAAACGATATATAAATAAATAGGTAGACAACTCTTGTCAATCACATCAATATGTGACTCCTTGTATTCTGCCTCTTAGATCATAATGGTCAAGTGTGTGCACATTCAAACTAAAATGATTTAAGTTAAGTCCAACCTAGCACTCCATATATTCAAAAAAGAAAAATATTGTCCTTGTGCGTGCACAACAAAATAATATTATTCAATTTTCTTTATAAGCATCAAATGTGATTAAATTAATATCTTAAATACGCAATACTCGCCTTGTGTGTGCATAACAAACTCGTATTAAATATTTAATACTCTATTAATTTATCATGCTAGAAGGCGACGTTCGATATTCCAAATATCTTTTAACGCTTTAGACTTAATATAATTTATTTGAGGGATTTGTTATTCTTTGTCTCATCTTATTTAGCTCAGCATGCACATATATATAAAATACGCATCATTTTATTAAACATGTGAAGCATGTCTGCATAAAATATAATATATATAATACTTAGTATGCACATATAGAATACTATATTCTACCAAAATTGATTATGGACTTTTATTCTAGTTTGGTTCACTAGAGCCACTAAGTGAACCAAAAGGTTAAACCTAGGAGTGCAAGAATTTAAATTTGAATATAACTATTACATTTAAACTCGGGCTCCATTACAAAACGGGTCTTCACGTGCTCCTTGCTTCTTGGTCTCCAATTTCTTCAAGATAATTCTAACTAGTCCTATTACATAAACTATTTTAGAATAAAATAGAAACCTTGATCAACAGTGAAGGGGAAATACATAGGAGGGAGATATAATTTACATCAATAATAAATTAGAGAAGAGGAGGTACGCAGACCTCATTTAATAAAACCTATTCATTCAAGTATTCAACTAAAATAAAATTCAATCACATTGGTCAATAGTCCCATAATCAATCTCATTTATTATCTTACATATCACCATATGCATCAATAAATAAACATTCATCTCTTGAATTAAATATTCCATATATATATGAGTATCATTTAATGGGCAATTTTAAATTGCATAAAGGTTTGGCTCTGATACCACTGTTGGGTTTGTACCAAATCATAGCGCAATCAAATTGTAAAATTTAGCGGAAGCATGGTATATCAAAGTTTAAAAATTTCTACAAAATCATTACCCGGATCATCGTTTATGCATATTATTAATTTAAAACGATAATAAGAAGTTTTGGAATCATACCCTTGTAGATCGAAGCTTCCACATGTACGAGTTCAACTCCTTGTTCTTCGTGATCTCCTTGAATTTTCGGGTTAGATTCATTCTTTTGATCAACGTTAGCCAATCAAGTGCTTGGCCTCTAGAGGTGATCCACCAAGGAAGAGGAATTATCAAGAAGGAGGGTGGTTGGTGATAAGTGGCTTTTATGACCACTTATTCGGATAGTAACCAACTCATTTTGTTTCTTAAACTCAAGTATCGTTGTGCGTTTGATGTGTTTTTGCTTTGTTTTGTGATTTTCAAGTTTAGAAACTCTCTAGGTGCAAATTGAGCTTAAAAGGGAAAAAGAACGCTTAAATGGGGCAAAGCACTAAAGGTTTATAGCATGAAGATAGCATGGGTGTGGAAGCAATGAAGGTGATGCCACGAGTCTAGAGGCCAAAAGGAGCAAGAATGGCATTTGAAGCAAAAATGGGAAGGAAATGCAATCCGAACATCGCTTGGGGGGTTTATGCTCATTTCATGTTCTTGGATTAGATCTTAGGTCATATTGTAGGGCATCTTATAAGCTTTCTGGAACATCTTGAATCATCCCAATCGGAGTTCAGAGGCGAGAGTTATGCCCCGTATACCAATGAACGTTAAACTTCACGGTTTTGAGTTTTCATGCACATCTGTCACTTGGAGCTCAATTTCAGCCTTCATCCATCCATTATTTCTCAATTCTCAAAGAATAAAAGTTGTAGAGTTCTTCGATAGCTTTGATTTGACAGGTGGCAGGCCTCGTAACTCTTCCCGGATCAAAAGTTATAGCCGTTTTACCAGAGGACTCTGCAGCAGAAAATCCTTGGCGCAGGTGCCCGAATTTTAGGGCATTTTTGGCCGCGGCCGCGCCAGTTCCCAGCTGTGCCAGACTTGACTGTTCAATTAAACAAGACTTGGCTTTTGAGTGGGATATAAGGGGGCTCGTTTTGGGCAAGAAAGACCATCAAATATTGGCCTTAAGTCCTAGCCCTAGCTTGTTCTTCCATTTCCCTTACATTTCTTGTATAGATTAGGAGTAGATTAGTGTTAGATTAGGGTTTAGTTAGTTAGTTAGATTCTAGGGTTTTGTTAGTGTGTGAAGATTGAAGCAAGTAATAGCATCAAGATCCAAGCTTGGAGAAGACAGAAGATTTGCATTTCTCTATCTCTTACTCTCCTTGTAGTAAATTGTATTCGGATGATGTTTATCTAACTTGTGGATAATATATTCAATTTATTTATGACTTAGTTTATATTTTGGGGTTTCAATGGAACCCAACACATAGTTTGTATTGATTGCTCACTCTTTGCTATTATTATGAATTGGTTATCATAACTTGTGTTTTTAGATTGATTTCTTGTGAACCTGTATGAACTTGACAAATGGATTATAGGTTTAGACCTAGTTATGATATCATGCGAAAGTTAGAGATTCTTGCGGGTAATCTATGAGATTATGTGACGTGTGTCTCATTCATTGTCCTAAAGAGTTGATAATTTGTTAGTGTTTAGGATAGAAATATACGTAAATGCCGTATGCAACCATTTGAGAATCTAATCGTAATGACTTCCTATGCGAAAGTTGGTAATTGATAGAGTAGTTAACGAGATTTCCCGTGACATGTGTCTTGCTAATTGTTCTGGATATTAGTTGCTTGATAGTGTGTAGGATAAACATATACCTACATGCTGCATTAGGAACATTCGTAGTTGTCCATCGAAAGAGGCTATTATGTAATCGTGATTTCTCGGTTGTCAATTCTAGGTGCTTATTATTCTAAGTGAGAGAGTTAAGAGATTCGAACGAAGTGTTGGGGGAAATTGTAATCCCATGTCTTCATTATCTGAATTTACCCTAGGATTAGTTATTGCATGTTTTAATTCTTGCCTAGTTTAACTTAGCTTTAATAATTCATTCTCCTTCTCACCCGTTTTAAATAAGATTGAGATGATTATGAGCTAGTGCTTTGGCGACCTATTATCTGTTAATTCTCCATGGGAATGATCTTTACTTACTCTTTATTACTCATTGGCTGTGTATACTTGCGCATTAATTGTGTCATCTAATCTGACCAACAAGTTTTTGGCGCCGTTACCGGGGACTTAATTGGATAACTGTTTGCCAACTTTAGTTTCAATCAAATTAGTCTTAATTTAAACATTTTTTTTATTTTGTTTAATTCTCTTCATTTATTCTCTTCTTAGAAACAATGGATTTAAATTTTTATCCATGGAATGGTACAAGGAAAGAGCAGCCAAGGGAAGCATACAGTGACGGCGTCAACCCAATCGCAACACTTTCAGCACAGCTAGAGGAGCTCTCAAGGAAGATGGATACTATTACAGCCCAACAGAGTCGAGAGCCAGTTATTTCTCATGAGTATGGTGCTGGAAGCTAGATGAGCCATCAGGAACCTATCAGTTATGGACAGAAGCAGTATGGGGGTGAGTACTCCTACAGCAAACCTTATCCCGACTATCAGCAAGATTTGGGGTATCACCCAGACCGTTCAGTAAACTACTATCAAGACTAACACTGGGATCCAAATACCGCATACGCCCCAGAATGCACCTTCCAGACTCCAGTTTACAAGCCCCAACACAATTTTGAGGGTAACACAAAAAATGCAAGCTTGGAGGAAGGAGGTGATATATCACTGAATGACATCTTGATTGAGCAACAGAAGTCAGTCAAGAATATCCAGAACTGGGCAGAGCAAATTAGTAGGGCCTTGATGATAGAGGATGAGCAAGGGCAGACCCATACTGTGAGCTATCAAGAACAATGCTAGCCAAGTCCAAATTTTGCACCAGAACCCACTTATCAAGCCCCGTGTTTACATGGAGAACAGTCAACAATGGACTTCATGTATAGAGCCTTAGCGAACCAAGAGGAGATGATTAGGAGTCAAGAGCTATCGAACCAGAATTTTCAAAATCAGATGGCCCTAATCAATAATACTCCAACAAATGAGACTCATTACATGGATCCCGTGGCTGAAATAGAAAAGGAAGGATTGGAAATTATGTGGGGGAATTCCATAGCATCAACACAGGAGACCTTGGTTGAGCGAGAACAATCAATTGAGGATCTTCAGATTTGGGTGGAGCAAATTAGCACAGCTTTAAGGAATGAGGAGGTGATTAAGGAAGGAATTGAAGCTCAAGATCTTCAAAATCTGATACCTCCAATGACTGAAGCCGTAAGTTATGAACCCCAAGATACATGGTGCTATGACATGGGTGCAGAAACTGATAGAGAATCTGAAGTGCAATTGCAACTGGACGAGCCGAATGCAATGGAAATAGAGGAGATAATTCGAGATATGGAGCAGTATGAACCAACAGTGATAATACCCCAAGAGCCTCCTCCGCCGAAGTTTGAGACTCTAGTCAAGTTTGCACACCCTTGCCCCTTGGTAGCCACATCACAGAGATGGATGTCGATTACATAAGAGAGTCCGCATTCTTGAAATTATTGTGGTCAGAAGAAGAGAGAATAGAAGAAGAATATGTTGTGTTCGATGAACCTCGTTGCCTCAATCACTTCACGAACACAACAAAAGCAGTGCCTAGCCCCCCAACCATAAAATGACATTTTTCCCAGTTTAGAACAAGATTAGTTTCCATGCATCTATCCAAAACACGACTCAAATTATCTAAGCATGCATCCAAAGAATCACCATGTATTGTGAAGTCATCCATAAAGACCTCAATGCTATTTTCTAAAAGATCTGAAAAAATGCTTACCATGCATCTCTGAAAAGTACCGGGAGCATTACAGAGTCCAAATGACATACGTCGGTATGCAAATGTGCCAAAGGGACATGTGAATGTGGTCTTTTCTTGGTCCTCAGGGTGCAATTACAATCTGGTTATATTCCTGAAAAACCATCTAGAAAATAGTAATAAGTGTGCCTAGCTAATCTTTCCAACATTTGATCAATAAAAGGAAGAGGAAAATGATCTTTTCTTGTTACAGCATTTAATTTCATGTAGTCAATACACACTCTCCATCCTGTTTGCATCCGTGTGGGCACCAACTCATTATCATCGTTCTTGACAACGGTGATTCCGGATTTCTTTGGGACTACCTGCACTGGACTCACCTATTAACTATCGGAAATGGGATAAATTATGCTAGGCATCAAGCAGTTTGAACACCTCTTTTTTCACCACCTCCATCATGGGTGGATTCAATCTTCTTTGTGCATCCCTCGTGGGCTTAGCTCCATCCTCTAATAATATCCGATGCATACACATCGCAGGACTAATACCTTTGATATTCGCTATCGTCCAACCAAAAACTGTGACATGGTCCCTTAGAACTCTCAGCAATTTATCTTCCTGCATTTTAGTTAGATTGCTAGCAATAATAACATGCAAAGTATCATTAGTCCCCAAATATGCATATTTCAAATGTGCAGGTAATTGTTTCAATTCCAGGGTTGGAGCTTGCACAACAGATGGTAGTTACTTTTGATGAGTAACAGGTAATTGAATAGAATGTACTGCTGACTTATCTGAGAATTTCGGCAATGAGTGTAGTGCAGCCACAATTTCAATCAATTCTTGAGTTCGGTCAACTTCATCTTCTTTGTCCATATCCATACTGTTGGTGATGATAACCTCCAAACTATCCCTATGTATTCTTTCCAAACCTCTATGCACTAAGGAATCTCTCACATCAATAGCAAAAACCTGCCATATCACTAGGGTACCTCATGGCATCATAGATGTTAAATTGAATCTTTTCTCCATCGAATTCCATTGTCAAGGTCCCATTATGCACATCAATCATGGTTTTTGCTATTTTTAGGAATGGTCTTCCTAACAAGATATGGGAAGGGTTTGGTGATATATCATCTTCCATGTCCACAATGTAAAAATCTGCAGGAAAGATTAGTTCGTTCACCTGCACTAAGACATCTTCAATTACCCCTCGGGGGTAAGTGTTAGTATGATCTGCTAATTGAATAATCACACCAGTATTTTTCAAAGGACCTAGATTTAAAGAGGCATAAATAGATAAAGGCATAACATTAATTGAAGCTCCTAAATCTAGCATGGCCTTTTCAAATATGGTGTTTCCTATTTTGCATGGGATTGTGAACATTCCTGGATCTTTACATTTAGGAGGCATTTTTCATTGAAGGACAGCAGATACATTTTCTCCAACAGTAACTCTTTCATCATTTTGCAATTTTCTTTTATTAGTGCATAATTCTTTTAAAAAATTTGCATCTCTTGGCACTTGTTTGATTGCATCAAGGAGAGGGATGTTTACTTCTACTTTCCTAAAAGTTTCCAGAATTTCTTTTTCTTTTTCATCTTTCTTTGTGGTTTTAGAATTTCTAGGAGGAAATAGAAGAGTAATGTTTTTAAGCTGATTAGGAGGGTCAGGTTGTACCTTGGATTTTTCTGCTTCCTCATTAGCTGCTTCCTCCTCAAACTCTACCAGGGTAGGTGGTGTATGTAACTGTGTCCCATTCCGCAAAGTTATGGGACTTGCATTCTCCCTTAGGTTGACTACTGCTTGAGATGGTAATTTTCCCGAGTCTTTGGATTCCAATATCCCCACAATTGTAGCCAGCTGTCCTACTTGGTTTCTCAAATCTTGAACCGAAGCTTTTGTCTCCTGTTAGAACTGCTGTGTCTGATTTATGAACTGTTGTGTCTGTCCCATAAATGCTTTGAACATATCCTCCAATGTTGTTCCTGTAGGTGCAGGTGCTGCTTGCTTAGGTTGATATTGAGGTTGGGCTGGTTGGAAGCCCTGCTGCCTCGGTGGGAACACTCCTTGTGTTTGTGGCCTGTTCCCTCCATAACTGAGGTTCGGATGATCTCTCCAGCCTGGATTGTAAGTGTTTGAGTAGGGATCATGTTTCTTTGGTTGTGTTTGGTAGTTACCTACTACATTGGCTTGCTGTGCATTCTCATCCTGTTGCAATGTTGGGCACGCATCAGTAGCATGCCCTGCCATTAAGCATAATCCACAAGCCCTCGCAACCGGCATGTTTCTTGTTGTTAATTATTTCACCACAGCAGTTAAGTTAGAAATCTGTTGTACCTAATTCACTTGTGCTTACCTCATTTACCTTTTTCGGAGTATGATCATTCCTTGTTCCGTATTGTTGTGAGTTGGCAGCCATGTTTGCAATCAGATTTCTTGCAGCCTCTGGTGTCTTGTCCACTAATGCTCCTCCACTAGCCGCATCGATCATACTTCTTTCCATTGGTATCAATCCCTCGTAGAAGTACTGAATCAAGTGTTGCTCATCGATTTGGTGGGGAGGGCAGCTGGAGCACAATTTCTTGAATCTCTCCCAGTACTCGTACAGTGTCTCTCCACTAAATTGTCGGATCCTGCAAATCTCCTTCCTTATGTTGGCCACTCTTGAAGCAGGAAAATAGTTCTCTAAGAATAGCCCTTTCATGTAGCTCCATGAATTTATTGATCCGGATGGGAGATAGTACAGTCAATCCTTTGCTAAATCTGCTAGGGAGAATGGGAAGGCTCTTAATTTGATTTGTTCCTCTGAAATTCTGTGTGGTTTCATGGTCGAGCACACCACATGGAACTCCTTCAAATGCTTGTATGGATCTTCACCTGTAAGACCACGGAAAGTAGGCAAAAGATGAATTAGTCCGGATTTAAGTTCAAATGCAGCATTTAAAGCAGGATATTCAATGCACAAAGGTTGATGAGTAAGATTAGGAGTAGCCAATTGTTTCAATGTCCGATTGTTGTTGGGCTCCGCCATCTTTTCTTCTTCTTCTGATTCGGTGAATGATTTGTCAGAAAGTAATTCCAAAGCTAAGTTGAGGCTCGGTGATAATGCAGAAGCCTCGTCTAAATCTGTAGTAGACTGTTGAACTTTTTGCTTTCTTAGCCTCCTTGTAGTTTTCTCAATCTTTGGATCAAAATCTAATATAGTAGCCTAAGAAGATCGAGTCATAAAACAAAAACAAAAGAAATAATCGAATAAAAACAAAACGCATAATTATTCCCCGGCAACGACGCCAAAATTTGGAAGCTGTCGTTTACACTCCTAAATTAACCTCACTTTCACTTTACGAATTCAAACAATTAGCACAGTAGTAAGCAAGGATCGATCCCACAGAGAATAAGTTTGTTTTAGATTTATTCTACTATTTTAACATAAAATAAAGATGGGGAATTTTTGAAATTGTTTTAAACTAAGAAAAATATAATTTAAATAAAGAGATTAACCAAATATGTAAAAACTTCAGTTCTGTAGTTCAGTTTCACCAAGCACAGCAATCAATTAATCAAGTTATTATTCTTTACCCTTCAATGAAACTATTAATCCTAGATAACAATTAGCTCTGCTATCCGAAATTCTCCTTAGATATTCACTTATTGAAACAAGCTCTTCACCAGATTCAACTAGCATATAACCTAGAACAAGCTCTCTAGATTTAATATGATAGAAGCATTAAGAAATAGAGAATTAGGCTAATCCAAGCAACAAACACATAACCTCGATTTGTTTAACTTATTTTCTGATAATCTTAGCAATACACAAAAGCTTGTCCACAATTAGTATCACTAATTTACTATTTGTGACGAAGACAGATATCAATTACACGTAATACCAATCTTAATCTAGCATATGATAATGATTAAATTAACTCAATTGGCCATATCAAATTAATTAGATCAATTAGCATGCAATCAATGAAAATAGATTATCAGAAGAAATTTCATACAAGAAGGAATAAATAATAATACTCAATTAATTAATTACTTGTAACAAGGTTCCACCTCCCTTTAGAACTGAATAAAGAAACTAGCCTGACATGCTCCAAGTGTGCACTTCAATGAGGTATGATAGTTGGTAGAAGATTGAATGAATAAAACCTTGACTATCATCCTCTATTTATAGTGCTAGACAAGGACTTAAATCCTATAAGAACTAGGAATCCAAATCCTAAAAGGAATTACAATTATAACTAATTTCCATAAAGAAATAGAATCTAATAAGGAAATAAAATCTCATTCCAAAGAAGTCCTAATTCTAATAGTAATATCAATCCAATTCCATGTAGGAATCTCCAAATATTGAGAAAGTCAATTGTTGGTCAAACTCCTCTTCAATTCAACTCGAAATCAACTTGTTTCCATCCTTTTAGCTTTACTTCACCTGAAAATAATAAACAACTTATTAAGCTCATATACACATGAAACATGTAATAAAACCAAATGTAAAGGAATAAAAAATCATAAATATTGTGTACTTATCACAGCGCCTTTGTTTATGGTCTTTGGCTCGACTCGATATTGCCTTTGAGTTAATCTGTATAAACCGGATCCTTCAAGATCCATATTCTCCACCCTATCTTCTTGGAAACCCTCATGAAAATATTTGAGTCGATGACCATTCACCTTGAACACTTTAGAAGTTGCTAAACTTTTGATTTCAACTACACCATGCGGGAAAACATTAGTAACAACAAAAGGTCCATTCCAACGAGAACGTAACTTACCTGGAAATAAACGAAGCCGTGATTGGTAGAGAAGAACTTTTTGACTAATTTGAAATTCTTTCCTAGATATCCTTTTGTCATGAAAAGCTTTCGTTTTTTCCTTGTAAATCTGTGCGCTCTCATACGCGTCATTACGAATTTCCTCTAACTCTTGTAGTTGCAACATCCGATGTTCTCCACTTTTATCCATATTCATATTGAAGCTCTTAATAGCCCAATAAGCCTTATGTTCCAACTCAACGGGTAGGTGACATGGCTTCCCAAACACTAATTTATAAGGTGACATACCAATGGGTGTCTTGAATGCAGTTCAGTAAGCCCATAAAGCATCATCCAAGCGCAAACTCTAATCTTTTCTACTTGGGTTAACTGTCTTTTCAATGATTGCCTTGATTTCTCTATTTGACACCTCTGCTTGTCCATTGGTCTGCGTGTGATAAGCAGTTGACACCTTATGAGTCACATAGGTACTTCCTCAACAATTCTCCCACTGTTTGATTGCAAAAGTGAGTTCCTCGATCACTAATTAGAGCTCTTGGAAAGCCAAACCTAGAAAAAATGTTAGACTGAATAAAATCTGCAACCACTTTAGAATTGTCAGTCCTGGTGGCTTTGGCTTCCACCCATTTCGAAACATAATCGACAACACGAGTAAGATATAAGTACAACCGAAAGAGACAGGAAACGGTCCTATAAAATCAATTCCTCAAACATCAAAAATTTCATAATATAATATGGGGGTTTGCAACATCTCATTTCGTTGGGAAATATTACCTGTCTTTTGACAATTATAGCATGACTTACAAAACAGATATGAATCTTTGAAAAGAGATGGCCAAAAGAAACTACATTCTAATACTTTCCTTGCTGTTCTCTTGGTTCCAAAGTGACCTCCACAAGCATAAGTATGACAAAAAGTGAGAATCGACGCAATTTCACATTCAGGGATGCATCTTAGTATCACTTGGTCGACACAGTGCTTCCATAAGTAAGGATCATCCCATACATAGTGCTTGGCATCATTTTTGATTTTATCTTTCTGAGCTTTAGACAAACTAGAAGTTAAGATTTTAGTAGCCCAATAATTCACAATATTTGCATACCATGGCATGGTTATGCTTGCAGAAAATAATTGTGCATCGGGAAACTCTTCTTTCAGTTGAAGTTCATCATGCACATTCACTAAGCGACTCAAGTGATCCGTAACACTATTTTCCACTCCCTTTTTGTCCTTAATTTCCAAGTCAAATTCACTCAAGAGAAGTATCCATCTTACCAATCTTGGTTTTGCCTCTTTCTTTGTCATCAAGTAACGAAGAGCTGCATGATCAGAATATACAATGACTTTAGTACCAAGCAAATAAGATCAAAATTTTTCTAATGCAAAAACAACAGCTAAAAGCTCTTTTTCTGTAGTAGAATAGTTTCGTTGGGCATTATTCAAAGTTCTCGACGCATAATAAATGGCATATGATGCTCTTCCGATTCTTTGGCCCAAAACAGCTCCTATGGCGTAGTCACTTGCGTCGCACATTATCTCAAAAGGCATGGTCCAATCAGGTTGTTGAATAACTGGAGTGGATGTCAGTGATTCCTTCAATTTATCAAACACCTTGCGACATTTCTCGTCAAATTCAAACTTGGCATCCTTCTGTAGTAGATTGCATAGGGGTGATGCTATTTGGGAAAAGTCCTTAATAAATCTCCTATAAAAACCTGCATGTCCAAGAAAAGAACGAATTTCCCGAACACTAGTGGGATATGAAACAGATTGTATAATGTCAACTTTAGCTTGATCTACTTCAATTCCCTTAGATGAAACAACATGACCCAAAACTATACCTTGTTCAACCATAAAATGACATTTTCCAGAGTTTAAGACAAGGTTAGTTTCTATGCATCTTTAAAGAATAAGAGTAAGGTTATGCAAACAATTATCAAATGAGTCCCCATAGACTGTAAAATCATCTATAAAAACTTCCATGATATGCTCAATGTAATCTTAAAATATGCTAACCATACACCTCTGAAAAGTGGCCGGTGCATTGCAAAGTCCGAAGGCCATGCGGCGATATGCGAAGGTACCAAACGGGCATGTGAAAGTAGTCTTCTCTTGGTCCTCTAGGGCAATTGTAATTTGGAAGTAACCTGAATAACCATCAAGAAAACAATAATAAGAATGACCAGCTAATCGTTCAAGCATTTGATCAATAAAAGGTAATGGAAAATGGTCCTTGCGGGTTACATCATTCAATTTTCTATAATCTATACAAACCCGCCACCCATTTTGAACTCGGTTGGGAACCAACTCGTCATTTTGATTTTTCACAACAGTTATTTAAGTCTTCTTAGGAACCACTTGAACCGGGCTAACCCAACTGCTATCTGAAATAGGGTAGATCACTCCGACGTCAAGAAGTTTGAGAATTTCTTTCTTCACGACATCCATCATGGGAGGGTTCAATCTCCTTTGTGGTTGACGGGAAGGTTTCACTTCATCCTCCAGCAAGATCCGATGCATGCATGTGGAAGGGCTTATTCCTTTAATATCAGCTATCGTCCATCCAATGGCCTTCTTATGCTCCTTTAGAACATGCATGAGTTTCTCTTCTCGTGATGCATTGGATATAATCACTGGTAATGTTTCTCCCTCTCCAAGGAATACATATTTGAGATGACTAGGAAGATCTTTCAAATCGGGAACTGGTGCCTGCACAACAGAGGGAAAAGACCTCTCATTAGAAATCGGCAATTCAACATAACAGATGTTACCTGATTTTGGAATGTCATCCAAAGCTGTTATAGTTGATTGCAACTCGGTGCTCAAGGTCAAAGTCGCACTTCCTTCATCAATGTCTTTACTAAGTGCAATTTTCAATTCATCCTTCCCATTGAGTTCAAAGATTTCCTTTGCTAAAGAGTCAATCACATCAACTGAATAAACAGAATTATCATCAGTGGGATAACGCATGGCATCATAAATATTAAACTTAACAATTTTGCCATCAAATTCCATTGAAAGTGTTCCACTATGAACATCTATTTTAGTCTTTAATGTTTTTAAGAATGGTCTTCCTAACAAAATAGGGGCATTTTGGTCACCGTTTTCCATATCAAGCACATAAAAATCAGTAGGAAAGATCAAATCATTGACTTGCACAAGAACATCCTCAACTATACCTTTGGGATAAGCATTAGATCTGTCAGCAAGTTATATTATAATTCCAGTTTTACTCAAAGGTTCAAGTGATAAAGTAACATATATAGAATATGGCATGACATTTATGGAAGCTCCTAAGTCTAACATGGCTTTTTCAAATCTGGTGCTACCTATTGTGCACGGAATAGTGAACATGCCTGGATCTTGGCACTTAGTAGGTAGTTTTCTTTGAATAACCGCTGAGACATTCTCCCCTACCCTTACCTTTTCATATTTTTTTAATTCCTGTTTTCTCTTGTGTGTACACAGTTCTTTCAAAAATTTAGCATAACGAGGTACTTGTTTAATAGCATCTAACAATGGAATATTTACCTCGCATTTACGAAAAGTTTCATACAAATCTGAATTTTTATCGTATTTTCTATTTTCTGTTAAAGCAAGAGGGAAAGGAGGTACCGGTTTATATTCAGAGAGAGGAGGAAATTTACGCTTAGGTTCATCCTTGTCATTCAGAACACTGCTGTCTGCTTCGTCTTTTTCCTTATCTGCCTTATTTTGATCTTGCAGTGTAGGTACTGTCTTTTCTGGAACTGTTATCTCCTTACCATTCCTCAAAGTGATTGCACTTGCAATTTCTTTTGGGTTCACCACTGTTTGGGAGGGTAATTTTCCTGAACTTTGTGCCTCCAATCGACTAATCGCAGTCGCCATTTATCCCACTTGCGTACCCAAATTCTGAATACTTGCTCTCGTTTCCTGTTGAAAATTTAAAGTGTTAGTGGCAAGTGTTTTAATAATATCTTCTAAAGATATACTAGGGTTAGAAGTTTGGCCCTGTTGTTGTCTATTGGGATACGATGGTTTGTAGTACTGATGATTTGGAAAATTTTGAGGTGCTGGTTGACTTGCTTGTGGGTTCCCGTAGCTAAAGTTAGAATGATCCCTCCATCCAGGATTATATGTATTTGAAAAGGGATCATATTTCCTTTGAGGTTGCCCAGGAAACCCTCCTGCTACATTTGTATGTTCAATGGTCTCCTCTTGGAGAGTTGGACACATATCCGTCGGATGACCGATTACCGCACAAATTCCACAAGCTTTCACCTGTTGTGTGTTACCTGCACCCATTTGACGAACAAGAGAAGTCAAACTCACAAGTTGTTGTTCAATAGAAAAAATTTGTACCTCACTAGCATTCCTAGGTGCAGAATCAAGTCTAGTGCCAAATTGTTGAGAATTAGCTGCCATATTAGCAATTAGATTTCTTGCAGCCTCGGGAGTCTTATCCACCAACGCTCTGCCACTTGCAGCGTCAATCATGCTTCTCTCGGTACAACTGAGACCTTCATAAAAATACTGGATGAGAAGCTGATCACTGATTTGGTGATGAGGGCAACTAGCACACAATCTCTTGAAGCGCTCCCAATACTCATGTAGGGATTCTCTGTTATTCTGCCTCACGACATAAATTGACTTTCGAATATTGGCTGGCCTTGAAGCTGGAAAATATTTCTCTAAGAAGAGTCTTTTGATCTCCTCCCATGTGGTGATACTTCCGGAGGGTAGATAGTAAAGCCAATCCTTAGCTGAATCTTTCAGAGAAAATGGGAAGGCTCTTAGCTTGATCTGTTCTTCAGTGACTCCGGTAGGTTTCATACTCGTACATACCACATGGAATTCCTTCAAGTGTTTGTGGGGATCTTCACCTGCCAAACCATGAAAAGAAGGTAGAAGATGTATCAGTCCAGATTTTAATTCAAAATAAGTGTTAGTATCAAGATTAGGGAAAGTTATGCATAAGGGCTGTTGGTTCAAATCAGGAGCCGAAAGCTCTTTCAAGGTTCGATTTGCTGCCATGACTTCCTTTTCTTCACGAATTTTCCGAGCTTCCTTCCTTAATCTGTGACAAGTTCTCTCTATCTTTGGATCAAACTTTAAATCACCTTTATTAGTAGATCGAGTTTCAGGCATAAACAATCAAGGAAATTCAAATTACCTATAAAAAGAAATTTAAAAATAAAATAAGAATTACAAAAAAATAAACTAAAATCAGTCCCCGGCAACGGCGCCAAAATTTGGTGTGCTATCGCAGACAACCAAAAGTAAACCTTACTGCGAAAAATAATTAAATCAAGAGAACAAACCTTGGGTTAAGTCAACTTCCACCTTAGCAACATACACTGATCATTGACTTAAGCATACACAATCAATACTTTGAATATTCATCGTTAGAATCACTTCCATGTCTTGCCTTAATTTTAGTTAGATAGAAACAAGCGATCTAAATAACCCTAACTACTAAACAACTTCAGACAAGCGCTAAAAGTTTAATCTAGTAGAAGCTTTAAGAATTAGAAAAATCGATGAAGCTAAACAACACAAGCACAAGCGGTTGCATTTAATTTAGTCGAATATTCTTCCTAAGATATAATAATCTCAAGATCTGCAATCAATTATTATTCTTAGTTGCTTCGCAAATTAGAGTGATCAAACAATTACGGATTCGATATCTAATTTAGTAGTAGATTTCAATGAATAATAAACTAGTATGCACCTAGCAATTAAACAAATCAATCATATAATTCAAGTACAGAAAAATAATCAATACTTAAAATAATAATTGAACAATTAAAATCAATTAGATCTCCAAGGCTTCCGTCTTCTTAATCCAAGAACAATAAATTAGCTATCCATAGCCATAGAAAAACCAAGAATTATAGAGAAGAAGAAGTATATTATTGAATGAATATAAGCTCAGCCCCCTTCTATGTTAGCTTAAGTCCCTATTTATAATATAAAATAACAACCCTCATTATGCCCTAGCCTTACTGCCGAGTCCAATCCGCGAAAGGAGAATTCTAGCTAGCATCCCGCCTCCCCGCTAGGGCGGGAGAATTCCTTAGTGAAGCCCCGCTGGGGCGGGATTGTACACTGCCCAGCCGGCTGCCTGCTATTGTGGCTAATTGCATATGAGTTGCTTCTTTCGTGGGCCCCATGTAAGCTACTGGTCAATTGGAAGTTGCTCCTTTACAAAATTACTTCGCAAGCTGCTTTTAGACTCTCCTACAAGCTGCCAACGTGGCCCACTTTACTATTTGCATGTGAAGCTTTAATTTGGAATTGTGAGCTGCTAGGACTTAAAACCGTGGGCCCATTCAATACATAGGCGTGGCCCATGATGATGCATCAATTTCACATACTTCTTAAGTTGCTGAACAATTTCGTGGGCCATCATGGAATTAATTTTCCAGCTACTAAATTCGTGAGCTTCCAAGCTGCTTGACACCTTCAATTTCGTGGGCCCATATGATTACCAATGAGTTGCATGGAAAATATAATTATAAGGCTTAGCCATAGGAATGCAAGGCATTTTAAAGTGGCTCACTTGCTAATTCCTTCTTCATTTGTTTTGCTCGTAGCCTTGTTTGTTTCTTTTGAGCCCGTTTCGCTTCCTTAATGCAAATGTACCTAAAATAACAAATATAAACATAATGAATATATTTAGGTACAAAATAAATATAAAAGAATAAATATTAAGGGCTTAAATTATAACATATTTCATTCTCATCAATGTGTGTGTGTGCTTTGTAGTTAATTGGGCCTAAGTGTTTTATTTGAAAGTAGTGTTGTGCTCCGTTGGACCTATATACGAAGGATTTGATTTATTGAAAAGTCTATTTTTAGACAAGAATATGAAAATGATGTTTTAAAAATCAGTTTTCAAACCATTTCGCTTCCATTAGAATTGAAGGCGTTTGATACTTCAATTTTATTCCATATTCAGCTTTATTTGATTTTATTCCCGGCATGCGAAGCATCCTTGACAAAATAATATATATATATATATAAGTGTCGGGCTCCTTATAGGCATGAAAGACATCAAACTGGGCCCAGACACCACACATAGGATTTCCATTATTACGGGGACCTTAGATTCGGATAACTGTTTTAAGGTCCTATATTTACAATTACAAAACTTGCAAGGTAGTTGTATAACTCAACCAGGTCCATCATGGGAATCAGATCTAGATCCATGATTTGAATTGTAGATCCTGTAGTTCCTAGGCTCACAGGAAATCAAATAAACAGCCTGTATAATGAATATATTGCAATAAAATATAAAACTATACTAGATGTCGCTAAACGAAAGATTCATCAGTCAAATTTTCGTACGCGCGTAGCTCATAGCTTCTAGTTTCCTCTAGATACAAATCTAGGGTCACATGGTCCCTAAATATTTACAAAAACTAGAAAAAAAAAAATAGATCTGTACAGATCTTAGCCATTTTAGCTTCCAGTTTCAAGTTTTACAACTTTTGAACCGGTTAAAAGCTAGATCTGGCTAGATCCAGTACAGATCTAGTTAATACAGCTCAAATATTGACTATTTACAAGAAATGAACGGTGTAAAACTTAGATCTGATGAATATTGACAGTTAAAAATGTATATATATCGTTTATATACATATTATAGTAAGCGAAGAAGGCATATCTGAAGAAATCTTACAGTATATAGCAAAAATAGCTCTCGAACGACTTTTGGAGCTCCGATACTCATTTCCCACTGATTAAAATTTGATATGTTGTAGTATATATGTGTATGAACGTTTACAAAGAGATTTTACAAGAATCGGAGTACGTATGAGCCTTCGTTTGACCTTCCTAGTGTATATTTCTCTCGTCACGACCCTTTCTTCTTCTCTCTCTCTCTTCTTTCTAAGCTAAGGGGAGAGGACACATATATAGACCCAATGGTCGCGGGTCTACCTACGGTAGACGCGGGTCTACCTGTAGCTATTTATGGTGGGCCCGGGCTGGTGGGCACTGCTGTCTCAAAGTACGTGCACTCTGACCAATGCACTGTCTGCTTGAACCTTCATAACTTTCAATTTGGGAATCTGATGGAGGCGTGCTATACCTTTTTAGAAAGCCCTTTCCTAGAGCTATACAATGACATATGGCTTGACCTTTTTCGAGTCTTGGAAGACATGTCGATGACCAGATCTTCGAGTCTTCGCAGTCAGTCTGTTAAGCTGTCTTGCGCTGTTTTCACTCGGGATTGTTGTTATGGTTCTTCATAACATTCTTTATGGTAATTTGACTTAATTTGATGTTGAGTTGGCAAAATTACCCTTTTCCCCTTTTAGGTTGGTTTCGGGCTTGACGTGGCTGCAGTTGTCTTTCTCGGGTTGGTCTCCGGGATTGGACTGCTGTTAACTCTTATCTATATTTAGGGTTGTTACTGAAGTTGACTTAATGATTCCCAGGATTGTCTCTGGGGGTTCGGTTTGATGATTTCTCGGTGTTGTCTCTGGGGGTTCAATTTGATGATTTCTCGGTGTTATCTCCAGAGGTCCGGTTTGATGATTTAATCCTCCAGAATTATTTTTGGAATGTGAAAAGATGTTTTTGCCCTCCTACAAGGTTAGTAACAGGGATGCAAATTTTTGAGTGTCTACATGGATGATAGTTTATCCTTGTACACCTACACATTTTATTCAACTATGCTTATTCTTACTAAATTAATACATTGGGTTTTGTCAATAACGAAATTATTGCATCTTCAGTATTTCGTTTGAAATAAATTTCTTTGTTAAAACATAAGTAATAATTAATGATAAGGAAAGAATGTTATTGTTTATATGGAAAGAGTGTTATTGTTTATAGGTTTTGAAAGAAAGTAAATAATAAGGAAATAGTGTTATCTTTATAGGTTATGACTTAAAATTGGTTGACATCATATTGTTTAGGTATATTTTCTAGATATTTGAAATGTATTGCAAACACTTGTCGACATCGGGAAAAATCTTTGATCCCGTTTCCTATATCTGTTTCTACCCTTGATGTTTTCTATTTGAATTGGTTTTATTTGAAGGGTGAATTTTTAGGAAAAGTCCGATATACAATGTCGACGATTTTGAAAAGCTTGATTTTATAGATTCGCCAGTTGGTATGAATGAAATGGTTGTACAACTCAACTGAGTTTTGAAAGATTTTGTAATATGGCCCAATTACTGGACTCTGTTTAATTGGTCTTGGAAACTGAGATTTCATAGAGTTCGGGAGCTTGATTAAGCGGGGGGAAGGTGTTAGGCACCCCCCCGACTTCCGTGAAACACGGTTACCGCATCTTTTTAATTTCCCTAATTATTATGTGTGTGTGTGTGTGTGTGAATTGCAGTAATTGGGCCTAAGTGCTTTATTTGAAAGTAGTGATGTACTTCGTTGGTCCTATATACGAACGGTTTGATTTAATGAAAAGTCCTTTTTTAGACAAGATGTGAAAGTTATATTTTGAAAAGTTATTTTCAAACCATTTCGCTACTATAGGAATTGAAGCCTTTTGATACTTTCATTTTTAGATTCTGTATTCGGCTTGATTTGGATTTTATGGGAGATTCAAAGCATAAATAAATATCTTCAAAACTGTCGGACCTCTTATGGTCATGAAAGCCATCAAAGTGATCCGAGCACCACAATCACAATTTAATTATGTCAGGCCTTAAATTCATATCCCCATTTTAAGGCCCATAGTTACATTTACAAAGGGATTTGCAAGCTGTATATACAGTTGGAATTTGTCCATTATGGAAATCAGATCCAGATCCTTGTGATTAATCGTAGATCCTGTGATTCTGTAACGCCAGAGAAATTCTGACGTTTATGTAAATGAACTTTATTTAATTATTTGAATAAAATCATATTAAATGTTTATTAAAGTGAGTAAGTTATTTCTAGGTCATTTTATGACCTAGAAGATATGAATATTGGTTAAGATTCTGGCTATGTTCTAGAATTAAATCATATGAATTTCCAAGACGAAAATAAAAGTTTTCCAAAATTTTTCGTAAAATCACTATTTATCCGTTTCTTACTCGGGAATTATATTTGAATTTTTGAGAAACGCGTAATGATAGGATTTAAAGATGGGATTAAATATCTAATAATATTCCAGTTATGGCTCACGAAGTTTTCGCGTGAGAACTTAAAACCCTAAGGGTTAAGCAGATTAAAACCTAAGAATACAAAAGGTTATGTATAATAATAATGATTATTATACATAATAAATACGAGTATAATATGCGGTATTATACGAGTATATACGAAGAGGATACGAGAATTAATACTATGTATAATACAAATTTTATACGAAGTAATACATTCAATTTGAATTAAATTTAATAACTTAACTCGTGGATCAAACCGATGGGTTAACAGGTCGGTTAAACCCATGGGGCGACCCATGGGGCAACCCATGAGCACATGAGTGGCACATGGGAGGTTATCGGGGGACAAAAAGACCATGAAGGGAGCATGTGCTGGCACATGGCAAGACATGGGGCTAAGGAGGTTTGGTCCTAATGACCAAGCTACCCTAAGTTTGCAAAGTCTATAAATAAGAGCCTTTGCTAGTCATTTTGTTGGTTAATCAAAATTGAGCACATATTGAGAGAGAGAGAGAGAGAGAGAGAGAGAGAGAGAGAGAGAGAAGAGCAAGAGCAAGAGAAGCTGTCTTATTTCCTTTGACAAGAATCAAGCAAACAAGAAGAAAAAAGTTTACTAACCTCTTGATCAATCAAGAACAACTAAGAACACAAAGAGGTATACATATCTAAACCTTAAAATTCAACTTCCTTTTAAACCAAATTTGATAGAGAAGTGAATTGGTGGAGCATGATTAATGAGAAGTAAGAAGGATGGCCTAGTAGTGGACTTAAAACACTAATAAGCCATGAAGAAATAAAATCATAATAATTGATTAAGGATTTAATGAAGAAACTATCAAAACCATGATAATTTGATTAATAAGTATGTGAAACCATTAAAATATAGAAGTTCATAATAGTTAGTATTACTAATGAATAACCAATGGATTGGTTCCATTTGGTTTGAAGTAAAACTATCGAATAACGAAGATTCGGCGAAAGTTACGCGATTAGACGTTAATCGTCGAAACCGTGAATTTTCCCGGAATAGAAGTAAAAAGTCGTCGTTTGATTTGGAAACTTTGGTTTTCGATGGCGTAACGCGTAATTAGGTAAATAAGACTTGCGAGAGCAAGAACGAACCAATTCGAACTTAAAACGAAGAATTGAGCGTTGAACGTTCACGAACATTTAACTAGTACGTGAAAATGGAACTAATCGGCGAATTTCTCGCCAACGGATTCATAAATGAATTCTGACTTGATGAAATCATAGAACATAGAATTTATGAACTATTGGCTTTGGAACGAGCTAATTTCGAGTTGTAACAATCGTGTTACGAGCTCGTGAAAATTCAAAAATTTTAAAATCTGAGGGCCAACGCTACCGCGCTGCCTAGACCCTGCTTCCCAGCACTGCAGCGCCGAGGCAGGGGAAAAGTTCTTCGAGACAGCGCTGCCTTTAAGCCTATAGCTGGCGCTGCAGTCCCCTTAATAAAAAAAATTCTGACGTGAATGTTTATTTACCTAGGTTGCTACATGGTAATTATGGGGCAACTATATGGTTAATATTCATCAAGAGAAATCACTTAAACAACATGTTTAAGAATGATTTTATGAATTAAACGTTGACAAAGCGTATTAAAATTTAAAACTCGAAAATCAAAAATGTAAATGTTGTCCCCGATTGGGTATGACAATTACTGCGCAAGTATACGCGGTCGACAAGTAATAATTAGTAAGCACAGATATCGTTCCCACGGAGAATTAATAGATAAAAGGTCACCAAACCACTAGTCCATAATCATCTCAGTCTTATTTAAACGAGCGGTAAAGAGTTTTAATTAAAAACTAAATTAACTAGACAAGTAAATAAACTTCAACTAAAGAATCCTAGAGTAAAATCAGATAATGAAGATATCAGATTCCAATTTCCCCTAATGATTTATCTAAGTCAATTCACTTCCAATTAGGTCAAATTAATCGTTAAGTGTGCTAGCCGAGAACACGAAAGTGAGAGACGACCATCTTTCGATGCACCGAATCCATATCACGTGCAATCCACAGATGATAGACGCACGTGAACACCCACATTACCTAAACCACTATATGTCTATGTGATTTACAAATAAATAGGGTTAAGGTCAAGTTCTCTATTGACTACGAGTAGTGCTTTAGTATATGTCTGTCCCTAGCACAAATCATACGTCCCACGTCATGTGAACATACAAATGCCCGCTACCGTGATTAGATCTAAACCTACATTTCGTCTTTCAAGTCCACATAGGTTATCACAGTAATTGGTCGCAAATTAATTAAGCAATGAAAGCATAAATCACAATAGACAATCACATAACAATCAAATAAGAGCAAACATGGAAGGAATATCAATATAGACTACTCATTAGGTTCCATTGAAACCCCAAAATATAGTTTAAGTCATAGACAACTCAAATATACCATCCACAATATGAATATAGATCATGAGATTACAAAATAGAAAGTAAAGAGAGTTTAAAGATAGGAAATGTAAATATGAGTCTACAAGCATCCAATAATGAATCTTCAAAAACATCCACTTGTTTCAACCATCAAGTCTAATAAAACCCTAGAAAACTAACTACTATAAACTAGCACTAATCTACTCTCTAATATACTCCAAATCTAGACAAAATGTAAAGGAAAAGGAAGAAAGGAGCTAGGCTAGGGCTTAAGGCATTCTCTACTCCCTGGTGGAGATTCTCGGCAAATGGGGCTAAAAGCCCTTATATCCAAGCTTCTCCTGTCTGCCCAAGTGAAAGTCAAACTCTAACTATAATTTAGATTGGCGCGGCCGCGCGTGGATTGTCCTAGAGGAGGGCGCGGCCTCGCGGCTTGCCAAGGTTTTACTGATGCTTTGTTTTGCTTTGCTGCACTTAGTTTTGGACCATGCATGCCTTATTGTACATTTTTAGCCTCGAAGCATCACGTTCATTTGCCCCTTCAGCCATGCCATCTTCATGCTTTAAGCCACTTTCTGTACGTTGCTCCATTTAGGCTATCTTAGTCCTTTTAAGCTCAATTTGCACTCGGAGAGTTCCTAAACCTGAAAATCACAAAAGAAAGGAAAAACATATGAAAAGCACAGGAATACTTGAGTTTCGGCAACAGAACAAGTCAGTTACTATCCGAATAAGTGGTCATAAAAACCACTTATCAAATACCCCCAAACTTAAACGTTGCTTACCCTCAAGCAACCAAAACAAAACTAAACACAAGATACAATGCAATATTCACAATGTATGCAACCTATACTACTATGAATGCGAGTCTATGCCTCAGTCAGTATTGAACTTTCAAAGCAATGCCTCACAAAAATCACAAGATAATCAAATAGATAAGCTACCCAAGACAAGACCATAAGGCATATTCTTGCAAATCCAAAACTATCAGCACTGATGTATTGTGCTTTGGGTGCCTAGCAACCATTAGACATGATTTCTGATAAATAACTCACATACTATGATTCTTAGGGGAAAAACAAGTCTCAACTTAAGAAAAATAATAAATCATATAATTTCTAACTAAGACCATGTATTACTAGAGTTAAGAGTCAACATGAGGGGTTCATTAAGCTTTAATTACTCACGAGGGCATATTCGCATTTTCCCGTGTACACATTCGACTGTGCAATGCCTAGTTCTCTTAGGCTTTTCAATGATATCCGTGTAGCGAGCTTTCGACCAACGACTCCCAGACCAGACGGCCTTAGGGCGCTGGGTGTAGAGACACCCCGAGGGTTTACTTGCTCGAATATCAAAGGCCACAGAACTCGACGTAGCCGAAGTGTTTATTCTATTTTTTTCTTTTTCTGAATCTTTTTCTTTTGTTTTCTTTTCTTTTTCTTTTCTTTTTTATAGGGGAGTGCGTCTTACGCTCCATCTCCCCAAATATCATGCATACCCCCTGTTTTCCCCCAAACTTAAGCTTTTAACAGTCTTAGTTATTATCATATGAGAACTGAAACTCTTTCATTAAAACACAGATTTCAAACCAGAAGACAGGTATGTGAAAATTTTAAACTAAGCATGTCATGGTGGTTACTCTATCGTGCTAACTGGCTACACAGTATCTGACAGATAAGGATTTACATATATGATATTATACGCAAGCTTAAGTTTCAGATCAATTCAAAAATCAAGTGATTTCAGCTTCCTCACAGGCCAAATACATAACTAAGCAACTGAAACTAGATTCATGCAGTATGCTCTAACACATAATGCTCTAATTTTTTTTAAACTTTTGACAAATTTTAACAAATATGATCTACATGCACTACATGAACTGATACAACATGAAATAAACTAACTACATGCAAAACAAAACCAATACCCCTAAACTTAAAATGTTCAATGTCCTCATTAAAGGTAAAGGTAAAAAGAAACTCCCCTATTCTGCTTCGTCGTCACCTTCGTCCTCATCGTCCTCCTCAGGCGGTGTGTCTGGAGGTGGATAAGCAATGGCGGACCCATATGTAGGGAACTGCACTTGAACTCCCATCTGGGCGAACGCGTGGGATAATGTCCCGCAGAAGTCTATAGTAAAGGCCTGGAAGTTTGTGCTCATGGAGTCCATCTTGCGCTGCAGTCACCTCTCCATCCTGTCAATATGCTTGTGAATTAAGTCAAAGGACTCGGACTGTGGTGATGGCACTCTCTCAGACGTCTCCCCAGCCTCTCTCTGATCTGATAACAAGAACCCTGCTCCCTGCAGATGAGACTTGCCGCCTTTCCATATCTTGAAGGACTCAATGGTAGGGTGGTCATTGGTATTCATAGGCATCTGCATCCGCTCTGCGTCGGACCACACAACTCCATTAGCAATGCAGAGCCTGGTAATCACTGATGCGTGTGGGATACTAGCTGAATTACCGCCACTTAAAAATCTACGGATATAACTATTGATCACGTATCCCAAGTTGATCTTCTTACTCTTTATGATACCATACAACAACACAGCTCGGTCCTTGATGACCTCAATCTGAAGCTATGTGGGCATCAGATTTGCACAAATGAAGCTGTACCATGCCTTCCCATATCTACTCAAGGCGGCTTGGGGGAAATATAGCTTTTGATCCGTCCCCTGCTTCAGTTTCCACGATGTGCCTGGCTTGCACAGATACTCACTAATAGCATCCATCTCTGATCCCCACTCCCTAGCATAAAGAGACTCAGGTGCATCCAATGCAATATTTGGTAAACTGAAAAGCTCGTTGATGCTCTCTTTTGCAAAGGACACTTCACATCCCCGCACGAAGATTTTGTTGGACTTGGTGAATTTTGCATTGGCATAGAATTCCTGTATCACAGAGATGGGGGCTGCCATAGGCTCCCCGCAAAAAAGATTCCAACCCCGTGCTCCGATCATTGACGCCATACGCCCGTCCAACTTCCTATCAGGCACTAACCCTCGCTCTAGCACAAATGTTCTGCCTACCAAAGCATCATGAAAGAATTTATGTGCCTTCAGACTGATGAACTTGTGGTCATCATAATCGATGCCACCTGTCCCGTGCTCGAAATCACTGCCCCTAGATAAAGATTCCATCCTACTCCTCTTATATGCCATTTGGAATAAGAATAGCAGATGCAATCCAATAATGCCCTCAAAGACCCAACCAATTCAAAAATTCTTGCAATTCTCTCGAACCCACACACACTGTCTTAATTGATCAGGTTGAGAAGATGGGAGTGATGGGTGGATTGGTTGATTATGATTAGGAGATAGGAGTTTTTGTTTTCAATTGATGTTAGGGCTTGTGATGGGGGAATTTGTGTATGAAGTTAGGGTTGAAGATGGGGTTATGACGTGGGATGGAAGGAATGCAGGAGAGAATTCGAGGGTTTTAGTGAGAGAGCTTTGGGGCTGAGTTCGTCTGAATTGAAAAGAAATAAAATGGCCCCAAAATCTGCCAAAAATTTGCTTTAAGTCAGGCCCTTTATGTTCGTCGCGCGGTCGCGCGCTGTGCCAATTTTAGATTTCTGCAGAGTTTGTATCATGGAGCTACTGTGGCATTTGAACTTTGCTTCATGCTACATGGACTGACCCTGAGAAAAGCATATAACATCATTAGGCCCTCTTAGACTATCAAAAGTATATTAACTATTTACATCTAAGAAAATGCAACATGGAAGATATATTCATTTGATTCCCCAAAAAATTCTATATGTGCGTATGTGCAACATGCTCGTGATCAAAAATCTGTTCAATACTTTATAGACCCAAAAATATATGCCCACATGCCTAAGTTCAAAAATGAAGGCATTGAGTTCCTAAATCTACGAGCATTCAAAAATTTTAAACTAAATATTCAACTAATAAGAATTAAATAAGGGGGAGGGAAATATGATAGAAAACAGGTAATGGAGAATTAAACAGTTATGGAGAGAGAGAAATGATGGGGTGCCTCCCATCAAGCGTTTGATTTATAGTCCTCTAGCTGGGCTGTGTCTAAGACGACTATCCGATCCCCCGACGATATTTGAGAAACCCTCCATCCATTAGAATTGTCGTGTGAGCTTGGAGGCTTCCCATTTTGAGAGGACTCAGATTTAAACTACCTAGCATTGGATGTGTACAAGAATTCCGCGTACTGAAGGTCGGGGAGCTAGGCAATGGTTTCGTTGTGCTTGTGAAATGAATGGGGCATTGAGCTTCTACCAACACAACGGTCTCTTCTTCTATTCTCTATTCTTCTGACCACCATGGCTTTAGAAATGTGGACTCTCTCATATCCTCGAGATCCGTATATGTGATGTGGCTACCAAGGGGGCAAGGGTGTGCGAATTTCACTGGCTTTTTCAACTGCGGCGGAGGAGGCTCTTGGGGTATTGTCATGGTTGGTTGATACTTTTCCACACCCCTAATTGTCTTCTCTATATCCATTGCCTTATGCTCGTCCAGTTGCAAGTGCACTTCCATCTCTCCATCAGTTTCTGCATCCATATCATAGCACCACGTATCCTGGGGATCATTACTTACGGCTTCATTCATTAGAGGTACAAAATCATGCATTGTCGTCTCGTGCTCAAACACTTCCTCCTTCCTTAAAGCCATACCTAATTTGCTCTACCCAAGTCTAAAGATCCTTAATTGACTTCTGTTGTTCGACCAAGATCTCCTTTGTTGATGCTAAAGAATTTCCCCGCAAACTTTCCAATCTTTCCTTTTCCGTTTTAATCTCGGGATCCATGTACTGAGTCTCACTGGTTGGAGTATTGCTTATTAGGGCCATCTAAGTCTAAAATTTTTGGCTTCATGGTTCTTGGCTCCTAAGCATCTCTTCTTGGTTTGCTGAGCTCTTATACATGAATTCCCTTGTTGACTATTCTCCTTGTAAACATGAAGATTGATATGGGAGTTATGATGTATATATTGGACTTTGATAGCAATATTGGTCTTGATAGCTCACAGTATGGTTCTGCATCCCATGTTCATCCTCTTTCATCAAGGCCATGCTTTGCTCTGCCCAGTTCTGAATATTCTTGACTGACTGTGCTTGCTCAATCAAGATGTCCTTCAATAATGCTATGTCACCTCCTTCCTTCAATCTTGCCTTTTCCGTGTCACCCTCAAAATGTATGTATTGAGGCTCATGAGTTGGAGTCTGAAAGGTGCATTCTGGGGCGTATGCGGGATTTGGATCCCAATATTGGTCTTCATAATAATTCGATGAAGGGTCTGGGTGATACCCCCAATCTTGCTGATAATTGTGATAAGGCTCATTGTAGGAGTACTCACCCCCATATTGCTCCTGTCCATAACTGATAGGCTCCTGATGGCTCGTATAGCTCCCAGCACCATCACAAGTCACTGCCGCCTCTCGACTCTGTTGGGCTGCAATAGTATCCAGCCTCCACAAAAGAAACTCTAACTGCACTGAAAGTGTAGCTATTGGGTCAACGCCATCATTCCCTACTTCCCTCGGTTGCTCTTGCCTTGCGTAGTTCCATGGATAGAAATTTAAGTCCATTGTACCTGAAAAGAGAATATAGGAAGAGAATTAAACAAAATAAAAAAAATGTTTAAAGTAAGACTAATTTGATTGAAACTAATGTTGGCAAATAGTTATCTAATTAACTCCCCGGCAACGGTGCCAAAAACTTGTTGTCCTCGATTGGGTATGACAATTACGCGCAAGTATACGCGGTCAACAAGTAATAAATAGTAAGCACAGATATCGTTCCCACGGAGAATTAACAGATAAAAGGTTGCCAAACCACTAATTCATAATCATCTCAATCTTATTTAAATGGGCGGTAAGAGTTTTAATTAAAAACTAAATTAACTAGATAAGTAAATAAACTTAAACTAAAGAATCCTAGAGTAAAATTAGATAATGAAGACATGAGATTCCAATTTTTCCTAATGATTTATCTAAGTCAATTCCAATTTTTCCTAATGATTTATCTAAGTCAATTCACTTCTAATTAGGTCAATATAATCGTTAAGTGTGCTAGCTGAAGAACACGAAAGTGAGAGACGACCATCTTTCGATGCACCAAATCCATATCACGTGCAATTCACTAGATGATAGACGCACGTGAAAACCCACATTACCTAAACCACTATATGTCTATGTGATTTACAAATAAATAGGGTTAAGGTCAAGTTCTCTATTGACTACGAGCGGCGATTCAGTATATGTTTATCCTAAGCACAAATCATACGTCCAACGTCATGTGAACATACAAATGCCCGCAACTGCGAGTAGATCTAAACCTATATTTCGTCTATCAAGTCCACATAGGTTATCACAGTAATTGGTCGCGAATCAATTAAGCAATGAAAGCATAAATCGCAGTAGACAATCACATAACAATCAAATAAGAGCCAACATGGAAGGAATATCAATATAGACTACTCATTAGGTTCCATTGAAACCCCAAAATATAGTTTAAGTCATAGACAACTCAAATATACCATCCAAAATATGAATATACATCATGAGATTACAAAATAGAAAGCAAAGAGAGTTTAAAGATAGAAAATGCAAATCTGAGTCTCCAAGCATCCAATAATGAATCTTCAATAACATCCACTTGTTTCAACCATCAAGTCTAATAAAACCCTAAAAAACTAACTACTATAAACTAGCACTAATCTACTCTCTAATCTACTCCTAATCTTGACAAAATGTAAAGGAAAAGGAAGAGAGGAGCTAGGCTAGGGCTTAAGGCGTTCTCTACTCCCTGGTGGAGATTCTCGACAAAATGGAGCTAAAAGCCTTTATATCCAACCTTCTTCCGTCTGCCCAAGTGAAAGTTAAACTCTGGCTATAATTTAGACTAGGCACGACCTCGCGTGGATTGGCCTAGAGGAGGGCGCGGCCGCACGTCTTGCCAGGTTTTGCTGATGCTTTCTTTTGCTCTGCTGCATTTAGCTTTGGAGCATGCATGCCTTCTTGTACATTTTTAGCCTCGAAGCATCATGTTCATTTCCCCCTTCACCCATGTCATCCTCATACTGTAAGTCACTTTCTGTGCGTTGCTCCATTTAGGCTATCTTAGTCCTTTTAAGCTCAATTTGCACTCAGAGAGTTCCTAAACCTGAAAATCACAAAAGAAAGGAAAAACATATGAAAAGCACGTGAATACTTGTGTTTCGGCTACAGAACAAGTCGGTTACTATTCGAATAAGTGGTCATAAAAACCACTTATCAGTAAACCGTGAATCGTAATCGAGTTATGAGCGTGCCATAAGGTTACATAACATGTAATAGAGGTACAAAGTACATGAATGTTATGAAATGAAGTTGAAACTTACCTAAATTCCATACGGAGTCCGATAACGGGAATCCGAGTCGAATATGGTTGATGTAATGAACTGATTAAGGTTTCGTCTGTCGTTGTGCATAAAGATGATCGACAAGAGTCGGCTTATGACTAATGTATGTTATCAAGCAGTGAAGAATGTTAAATAACTTAAACAGATGTTATTAGCTTAACAATTTGGCTAAGTTATACAAGAAGGAAAAGATAGTTACACAATGTATATCAGTTATGATAACCTAATTGGTATGCTATGTGTTTATATCTTGAAGAGGTTGTAAAGACCGACTAGCGTACATTTAAAAGGTTTGAAGACGCGAAGGCATGTTTTTTAACTCTTGTATTAATGTTACTTTATGCAAGATTTTTAAACTCTTGTCTTTATATAATGTTGGACAAGTTATCAATATTCATGGATGCCTATGCATGAACTGTTATTAGATAGTCGATGCCATTTGATTCGGTAAGACGTATATTTAAAGTATTTTGATTGATTTTTTATAAATCTTTCAAAGTATTCTTCATGATGCTATCCTAAGACAATTGTTTTGGTACGGATTCAGAGGTAAACCTGAGTATGAATACACAAAGGTTTTAAATGTCATTAATTCGACAGGCACTAGGAGTTTCCAAAAGGCTTAGATGTGAAAATGTTTAAGGATGGAGTGTTGATCAACATAGAGTACTACAGGCTGATCACCTGGACGTGCTCATAAGATATATCGGGCTTACGGTCTTGTACTGGGTTGTCCTTTTATGAATGGAAATGGAAAAGAATGTTCATGGTCTTTGTGACGCCCCCAAATTCGGGTTTCCTAACGTCAGGTTTGGTGCTCACGATCCATCATACATATCACATCTAACTACCCATTTATTAATGAAACACATCATTTATATCAATATTTAATACAACTTATAACAATATCCCAGGTTAACTAACATTGACATAACTTATATACCCTTATCTATTCAAAAGGCTTACATAAATAATTTACATAATGTCACATAACCATTAAAAGTTGACAATAACTACTCCTGAGCCTTGTCTTTGCCTTTGTCCCTATTAGAAACCTTCTGCTACCTCGGCCTTAGCTGAAATGTTTTATTTAAGCAAGAGTGAGCAATAAATTTGCTCAACAAGTTAAAGTATACAATAAAGGATATATATCATGAATAGAAGAGTTTAGCTTCTATAGGACTTCAACAATAATCAAAGAATTTCAAAGTAGCTGAATAATAATTCATTTTCAATAACAAGAGTTTCTCAAATTTCATACTGAATAACATATCAAAGATGAAAGAGTAAAATTCTTTCAAAGATTCAATAATATTCAAGTGAATAAGAAGAATTAACAATACTGCAACAATATTCAATAAAGTGGGATATTCCCAGATTTCATGCTGAGTGATCACGCATAGATCATGAACTAGTAGAGGAATTATTAGTTATTAAAACTAAATTACCCCAGGAATATAAGTTAACAGTAAAGATTAAATCATATTCTCTGCAGTACATAAAGTGATCAGCTTCATTGTACTTTATATTATGTATAATACTTAATAATAGCGCATGGGTCGATTTACGACAATACAGTTTGTTCATCTCAGTCTTACATCATGAGTCCGTACCACAACAATATGGTTTGGATTGCTTTTAAAGAAATACTATGATTTCAACATATAATATCAATATTGATCTAGCCGAATTTAATGACATAGATCTTCCAATAATAAATCAGTTCATAATAAATAGAACGTTTCATGCTTTAACAAATATTAGTCCTTGCCAAAATAATTAGCTGAGACATGGCTCATAAACAGTTCAAATAATAGAACAAGAATCAATTGCACTATATGCGAATCATAATAATCATTATAGATGTGAATAACTAACAACAATTATTCATTAATCACACTTTCAAATTAATACTCAAGTTGAGTTAGGAAACTTGCAATAAATACGAATATTCAATAATAATCTTAGATGTGGAATAATCAACAATAATTATCCACTATCATGCTTAAAAAATAATAACTCGAGTTTGAGTTAGAGAACTTGCATAATATATACCTGTTTGCACAAAATAAAAGTAGTGCATAGGATTTAGATACTTTCCTGATTCGTTGACTACTGTTACACAATCTAAGTTAACTTCTTTTGTAAGACCTATCATTAATAAGATCGATCTCTTAATTAGCATCACATATCTCACTTATAATATTTATCTAACATGTAATCACATAATCAAACATTAGATAACACCTTAACATTATATGTATTCACAAGTCTAAACATAGCATACATCAAGTCTTTAATAATATTCAATATAGTATTCTGAGTGGTTTTCCACAAATAACCAACAAATTAATTTTTCGTCTCGTCTACACTGTTTTTACACAGCGAGTTAGATCGGTAGATAGTTCATATATACCTCCGCTCCCTGAAGGAATTGTTTAGCCCATATACTATACATCAACTATTAAAGAGTACGATTATACTACTTTAGATTTAACACTTATTCTTTTATTTATAAATTCTTATTTATAACTAGTAAATTATATAACCAATTATAAATTAAACTCCTTGTACTATACATGAAATAATTTCAGTATTATAAATATTCATCAACTATATTTAAAATAAATTGAACATTATAACTACTTGTAAAATGAATATTCGTTTACTATGTTTGAAATAAATCGAGAATTATAACTGCTTTATAAAATGAATATTCGACTATTCTATAAGAGATAATTTCAGCATTATAACTTCTTATAAAATGAATATTCATACTAAATACTTGAAGAAAAATCGGGTATAGTAACTACTTATAAAAGTATATTTTTTACTTTTTAAGAGAAATAAATCGGACATTACAACTACTTGTAAATAAGACTTTTATACTATATACTTAAAATAATTTGGGCATTATAACTGCGTATAAAAGTATATTTTTACTAAATATATAAAGAAGAATGAAAATAATAACCACTAGAGTAAATACCTCTGGAAGTTGCAAGCTTTAACTAATCTTTTGCAATCTTGAAACTCACCAAAAACTTTTCTCTCTCTCTCTCTAACTCTATTTTTGGTTTTGAAAACTGAAGAGAAATAACTTGCTATTTATAGAAAAACATAGTTTCGATAATTGCACGTTAGGGGCTCGACTTTTTACAATTTGTCGCTGGCTTATTACATTTTGGTACCTAGGTTAATTACACTTTAATACCTCATTAATTGCACCTTAGTCCCTCGGTGACATCATGATAACATCATCATGATGACATCATCTTTGTGTTTCTTTAATGCTGATGTCATGCTTACATCATGCTTGCATCATCTTTGTTTCTTTAAGGATGATGTCATGCTTGCATCATCTCTTCTCTGATTGGTCGATTTAAGTTGACAAGGATTGGAGGGTATTTTGATCATTTTACAAATAATTTTAAGGGTAATTTGGTCATTTCACATATTTTTCTTAAATTTTGACCCTTAGGGTTTGCTAATTAGCACTAGGGTTTCCAATTTTAATTCTTTGGGCCTTGAAATCAACTTAGTTCAGTTCCATACTCTTTAATTTTTATCTTACCCTAATCATTTAGTTAAGGTTTTCATTCCCCTCCTTTGTAACTTAAATCCTTACTCATGTATCTTTAATTTCATAACCTAATTAGACTTACTTTACTTAGGTTAATTGTGACAAACCGAGAATTTATAAGATTAATAAAATCTTAAATGATTAAATAATGGTTAAAAGAATAAACCTAGATGGGAATTTGAGTATTTAGTTAAAATTTTTAAAGAACCTATATGATTTGATTTGAATTCTTAAAATATGTATATGTATAGGTACATATATATATATATATATATATATATATATATATATTTGTGATGTGCTATAAATATTTTAGCAAGAGGAAAGATAAGAATAAATATAGTATGAGATTTGTGGGACATTTCTCAAAGTATTAAATTATTTGGTATGAGTATGGATATTATTTGATTGTTTATATTTGTTTATTATATAATAAGCAAATAAAAAGAAACTAATGTAACCTTATATATATTAGGTATGAGAATTGAATAACCTAAGGGTTATGGCATGGGAGAATATTAGTATTGAAAATATAAACTAAACCTAAGAGATTAAATTTTTGTTATCTCAATTTATTAAGTTTGTAACATAATTAAAGCAAGTCTAATTGGGTTATGAAATTAAATATATTTGAGTAAGTAATTGAATTACAAATGTGGGGAATGAAAACTATAATTAAATAATTAGGGTAAGATAGAATTAAAAGTAATTTACATGGTCTAATTATTTACTAGCAAGCCCAAATAATAAATAAGGAAGCCCAAACATTAATGGCCCAAGCTTCACCAATCGAGGATGGACATTTTGGGCATTTAATAAAGCCATTTATAAACATTAAAACTAAATCAAAGTTGGGAGAAAAGGGGCCATGTGGCCGGATATCATAAGGAAGAAAAGGAGAGCAAGTAATGTGGCATTTTTGTCCAAAAGTGAATTACCAACTCTAACAACTCCAACACATGTATCACTTGTTTATTCCACCCACTTCTTTCACCAAGTATGCAAGTAACCACTTTATAATGAGAAAGAGAGAAGGAACATGAATGTGGATCAAGATGATAGATATATCTATTATATATAATATAATTTTCTAGCACTAAAGTTATTCTCTTTTTCTCTCATTTCATTCCTAAGTTAGTAAGCTAAATTAAAACAAAAGCTAGATAGAGAATGGGGGGTATGCGGACAAGAAAGAGGGAGAAAGAAGAGGGATTTCGGCAACTCCAAAGGGAGTAGAGGAGGGAGAAAGAACCTCCATGGGAGGAAAGCAAGGGAGGAGATGAAGAAGCACACGAGCTAGGTATAAATCCTATATAGCTTATATAATTTATGTTTGATTATTTTCAATCAAAACATGGATCTATGATTTCAAAACTCCAAAATTTTAGATTTATGTATTAATAAGTGTGTTATGTTTAGATCTATCACTTTTGATGATCAAAAGTTAGATCAAAAACAAGAAAAAAGAAACTATGTTTTAAAAGTTAGAAAATCTTGATTTTCCTAGCCTAAATTATGTTTTGCTTGGATTTAGTGTATGTTTGGTGTAATAGATCATGGATCATGGTAGATCCTTGATTTTAAGGTGTATTAGTATGTGTTATGATAGTTTATGGTGGTTAATGTTTGATAAATCAATAGATCATGAAAGTTTTCTTACAAAACACAAAGATTATAAAATCAGATTTTTGAGAAAACGGAACATGATATTAAAACGACCATATCTCTCATTATGTTTTGAATTTATAAGTGTGGTAAATTTTTGGACTTAGATCTATAAGTCTTCTAACTTTTTCAAGTGGAATCACTAAAAAATTCCATGTAGATTTCTGTCTGGACAGTTTTTAGTAAAGTAGGAAAAATCTGAAAAACGACAAAAGTAGGCTGTCCTAATTTTTGAAGGGCATTTTAGGCCACTTAGTTTGTGTAATAAATTCCAATCTTCAAGGAAATGAAAATATATGTTATTAAGTATCTTGTGTCCAAAAATGAGCTCATTCCGACTTAAATTGAGTAAGTTATGACAATTTTAATATTTGCTTCTTTTTTTTGACAAAAATTGCTATAACCGGAGTTGTATATATCCGATGGCCACGAAATTTAAATTGGAGGCTCACGATAATATGCGTAAGATTCGCCAAGAGTTGGAAATTTTTGGAGGTAAGCATGATGTAGCAAATTTCTTAAGGAATTAACTAGAAACGGATTTTTTGAAAAATACTAAAGGAAATTAAAAAATTATTTTTCTGTATGGAATATATGTATATATGTGTGAAAAAAAAGATAAAAAGATAATAAAATGATTAGGTTAAAAGAGGGAATCCAGTTTGCTGTATTGGAACGTAGTTTGCTGGATTGCAATCTAATTTGCTGGATTGACCATCAAGTTGCTGGAATGGTCTGTTTGGATAATCCAGGATGCTGGATTGGTCTGTAAAGATAATTCAGGTTGATGTATTGGATGTAAGTTGAATTCAGGCTTGCTGGATTAGATGTTAGTTGAATCCAGGCTTGCTAGATTGGATGTCAGTTTGAATTCAGGCTTGCTGGATTGGAGGTCAGTTGAATCCAGTCTGTTGGATTAGAAAATAATTTACTAAATTGAAATTGAATCTGAATTTAGGTTGCTGGATTAGGAATTTTGCTTACTAGTTTATAAAAAAGGACTTATAAAATGAAATATTACGTGTTAATTCACAAGTTATATGATAAAGTAGTGTTAAGTCTAAGGTAGTACAGTTGTACCCTTTAATGATTGATGTATAGTAGCTGGGCTAAACGACTCCTTCATATGAGGAAGGTATCTACGAATTAGTAACTGATCTAACTCACTGTGAAAACAGTGTAGACGAGACGGAAACTAATTTGTTAGTTGTTTGTGGGAAACCACTCAATATACTATATTGAATGCTATTAAAGACTCTATGTGTGCTAGGTTTAAACTTGTGAATATTTATGTTGATAAAGTGTTAACAAATATTTGACTATGTGGTTAAGTGTTAGATAGTTTACTTTTAAAATAATAGTATTATGAGATAAGTATGTTATACTAATTTAAAGATCAATCTTATAACTGATAGGTTTTTTCAATAAAGAGATTAAATTAGATTGAGTAGTAGTAATCGATGATACAGGCAAGTTCCTATACTCTTTCATTGAGCAAGTTTTCTCTAAATCAAATTTGAGTTATATTTTCAAAGTATGGTAGTGAATAATTATTGTTGATTATTCACATCTGTACTAATTATTGATTCGCACTTAGTGCATGTTGCATATGTTCATCAGGTATGAAAGACTGATCACCTTCATTACCATTTGGAACAGTTAAAATTGTTCATGTTTATTGTTGGCTATTCATAATTATTGACTCGGTCATTCAGTTATAGAAATTGATTTATATTCTTTCACAATTATTATATTGTCAAAAATTCGAAAGCTTATTATTCTTTTCAATCATGATATATCTTCTTTTGAACATAAACTTGCTGGGCAAAATTGTTGCTCACCCTTGCTATATCATGATAATCATTTCAGATTAAGACGAAACTTCGGACACAGGTAAAGGCAATGACAAGTTCCAGAATTAGATTATTGTACGGTTAAAATTGTAATAGTATTGGAAGCAAATGGCATTGCATGTAGTATAGGATATTGAATGCAGGTAATCAGTTAAGGTTAACAGACCTTGGCAATTATGTGTAAAAGTTTATTGTATAAACAATTTATATTTATATCTTCCGCAGTAGCTATAGAAATGATGTATCGTAACGTACCATATCCTAGGTTCTGGGGATCCGAATTTGGGGGCGTCACTGTTGGTATCAAAGCTGTAGGTTATAAACCTTAGGTAGGGGTACCTTAGGCTATAACCACAGAGATAAGGAATAGGAATAAACTCAAATAGAGTTTAAGTTCTAAGCGATGAATTTGGTCAAGGTATTAATAAGTCAATAAGATGCAAAGAAGAATCCTGACAAGTAATAAAGATCCAAAGTTGCATAACTCTGATAATAAAGATGCACAGTAGCAATGAATAAATAGAGTCTAAAAGACTAAAAGTATAAAGAGAAAGAAGATCGTAAAACAAAATGATTATAAGATAGAAAAGAATCGTAATATAATACGATTATAATATGAGATCACAACGTGATCTGATGAGGTCATAAAAGGACAGATGATCAATCAAATGATTGAAAAGTTTATAGCAAAATTGTTGTATAATAGTTGTTCTATGAAATTGTACTATTAAAACTCAGAAAAGAGTTGTGAATTGTAGATACGGATTAAATAAATTTTATATCGAGAAAGAGGAAGCTAGGATTATGTGGGATTTCAGTTGAGAACTCGTGTGATAGCTTAGTTGTACAAACCTTTGTATGGGCGGTGGTCTTATTGTAACATCCCCAAATTCGGGTACTTCGTTTTCACATGATTTGGTGTTCACTTTCTAATTAAAACATACATCTACCCAAATAAAATTTCAAACTAATAAAAACCTTAATAAAATCTTCCTCTAGAAAGAATGGCAACTTGTTCAACAAAAATCCCAGTGTTATCTAAACCTTCACATCATTCAAATAACGTAAATGCGGAAATATAAACACAACCAACTAAGTCTTATTACAAAAGCAACTTGACGTCACAAGCCTTCACTTATTCATCTTTCTTTTCCTTTACTTGTTGATGGTATGTCAACATTCTTGGTCTCAACTGCAAATGGTGATAAAGCAGGCAAGAGTGAGCAAACAAAAGCTCACTTGGATATACAACAGTGATATGACATAAGTGAATCGTTTCAAAAGAGTTTGAATAACTTTATTTTCATCAATATAAAGAATTGAAATATAATTCTTTCATCAATATATAGGATTCGAATATGAAATCATCTGAGGGTCATAAGACCTTGAACCATTGTCCTAGGTTATAAACATTTCTATTTAAACCATTAACAGTCAATAAGACTATGGACCCTTAACTCGTACTCAGGGGGATCAACTCTTTGTACCATGAATTGTGCACAACCATTTAACGCTTTCGCATAAATTTCCCCTAATTAATAGGGTTGTTCCTTCTCAGAAATTGAATACAAGTCCGCACCAAAGAAAGTTTAGTTTGGATAGATAAGGGAACTTTAGAGTTCAACTATCATCAACTAGGAGTAGTTGAATCAACTTACAGTCCTTTACAGTTCAATCATGAACAAATTGCAAAATATGACAATAAACTTCATAATAGATAGGCATGCTTTTAGAAACAACTTAAAGCATTCGATAGACTAAGTAGATCTTACTTGAACAACTAAGTCAAGATCATATTACTAAAATAATGCTGTAATACTTACGCTTTATGAGTATGGTATAACTTGTACCACACATAACAATTTAAAGAACGTAAATGAACTTTCGTGATTTCTTGAGCAAGGGTTAAGAAACTTGCCCAATGAAAAGATACAATGAATAGGCTTGTATAGCATTCGAGAGTAGCTTAAAGAACTTGCACAATATAAATAACAAGTTTAGAAACTTGTTTAACATAAGAGAATAAGGGTAAGAGAACTTGCCGTAAGCGCAAACTACACTTTAAACAACTATACGCACTTCACAAACACCCTACACATTTATATTACATTCAAACCATCTATTAGTATCCAATTACAACATTTAAACCATTGAACTTCATATCCAAGTCCAACTCATAGTATAATTTACCACATTGGTTACTAATTAGTCAAGTATGTGAGTCTATACTTACGACATGCATTAATAAGCCTATACTTCAATGAATCGTGTTGTGTGCCTCGTGAAAGCAACACACAAACACACACATATAACATATTCATAATATACTTCAATCTAACTTAAACACATCAAAAACATGTTATCTTATTACATATTTCACTTTCCAAGTCTTAGAAACAAGTTAGCTTAACAAACGGGGCATAAAAACTCAAAAACAAAATTCCAAATTTTCTTGGCAGCAGCCCCACCCGCTAGGGCGGGTCCTCCCAGTGCAAAACACCCGCTGGGGAGGGTGTTCCCCCTGCCACAGCGCCCGGCTCGCGAACTGGTGGAGAATTAAGCCAATTTGGCTTATTTCTTCACACCGAATTCAATTTTTTCCAACATGATAAACATAAAACTTGATACTAACAATATTTTAAACTTATTATCATGCTCATAACATATATAATCCATAAAAAACATAATCCAAAACAAGATTTTATGATTTTCAAAGAAAAATACAATTTTAAGCGTTCTTGACGAAAATTGCTACTACGAATTCGTTTTTCATCCAATTCAAGTGATTCCAATTGTGTTAACTCATATTCTTAACACATTAACATAATGCATGATCAATTTTAACAATAACTCAAAATCAAACATCAATTTGATAGTTTCAAAAGCCGTTTTCAGAAATAGTTTCACCAAAAATTACTATGAACACACTTCTTATTGTTTATCAAAATCCATGGATTGAATTGCTAGAATCATCATATAACTCATATATAATCATGTTATATCATATATTACACATAATTCATGCTCACCTCAAGGATTTAAGGAAATTTTCAACATAACTTCATAATCTAACACTATGAACATGAATTTCATAGTGTTCATCATATACTTGTGAATTGAAATTCTTAAACAACTATGAAACTCTCATGTAAACATATATATATATATATATATATATATATATACATATCCCATTCACATATCAAAATAAATAGCTTTCACAAAGAGACTTTCACATAGAGTTCTAAAACCATGAAAACATAAAAGAATATGCTTTGAAAACTTGTTTTACAACAATTGTATTTTGAAAACCCTTTCATGGCATACAATTTCATATGAAAACATATAACATCATATAACACATATAATTTCATGATTGTAAAGACCTAATTTGGCAAAGAAGAAAACACAACACATAAGAATTAGTTCTAGGGTTAAGATTATAACCTTACTAGTTTTAGGTTAAGAGAGAGATGAACTTGGGCTTGCTTTGCCTTCTTCTGCTTCTTCTTCTTCTCTAAGAATTCTCTGACAATTCTCTCTAACCCTCTTCTTCTTTGTTTTGTAAAACTAACGTAACTTTGTTTTTAACTGACATATATAATATTATACATTTAATCATATACATATATGTAACTTATAAATAATAAGTATAATATTTATAACCATAATAAGTATTATTAATTACATAGGTTATAGAATTTGAAAAGAGTAAGGCAACGTTTGGCAACCTCTTAGAAAAATAGGTTTTTAGTGCTAAGGCCTTGTTTGGGTAAAATAAGATTAAACAAGTACAAGGGCCTTGTTTGGCAAAACACTTTAAAATCCTTTTCTAGTCTTTTAATAACTCTTTAAATCCATAGATTAAATATTACACTTATTTAATTAAATTACAACACTCTAATTCAATTAAATAAACTAACATTCACATAATACCAAATTGTCACACAATTGAATTTCCTTTATTAAACATAATTCGTGTACAAATTATTATCACTTAGCACATAACAGTAAATCTAATTAAATCATTCTTAATTAAATTAAAATTATGCTACACCATTGCTAACATATCAATTTAATTAATCATATAGCACTTAATTAAATTGTCCACAACACTCGCACACTTTATTTATTTATCTTCACAATTAAATTCCATAAAATATTTATTTGCTTCAATAAATATTTACAATTAACATATAAAATTCTCAATCGTTACACTTATGCTTGGTCTAACGACTACTTAGTTTATCACATTGATAATTATTGAAATGTTGGTGTCGCGCTATTCGCTATATGTATGTTGAGAAGGTGATTCTTTTCTCATGTGTATGACGGATAGGTCGAGAATATAAGATTAGGTACGAGTTCTTTAAACTCATATGTATGGTAAGTTCGTGACTTATAATCATATGGTGGAACCCCTCAGCGAATGGATGACTTTGGTCTGACTAGGATAAGTTCCTAAACCCATATGATTGTGGTAAGTTCCTGAACTCATAGCATATGGTATGTTTGATGAACTATACTAGGTATAGGAAAGTTGTGAATGAAGGATTGAGGATTTTTAATAGATATAATTATTAAGAAATTGATCATTAGAAGAATTGATGTTGATGGTGGAAGCATAGGTATTCCAAATTTTTTAGTTGTGCTAGACTTCAAATTTTTTTACATAAAGCTAAATTCGCACTGATGTGCCTTTTTGAAATAAAATAAATTTTTGTTATGCTCAAAACGTGGTGACAAGTGTGTATGTGTGGATTTCGGGACCCTGACACACCGTTACCTGTTGAGGTATGATAACACTAAAACTGATTTTCAAAGGTTTTTGAACCGTTTAAAAGAAAAGTCTATGCTAATTGTTTCGGCTAGACGAAAATGATTTGAAATTTATCAAAATATATTTTATATATCATCAATATATCATGTCACCTGATGCAAAGATGATAAAAATGATGGAGTCATTAATGCAGTATTGCCTAGTGTTGGATGTGATCTAAAGATCGTCAGCCCACTATGGTATATTGTTGTCTGACAAAGTCACAAAATGACATAATCTTCAACGGACTGTAAATACAGTGCGGTATAATGACGTCATAAAATGATTTTCAGAATTTTAAAGAAAAGTCAAGTGTCAATTAAATTTGGCCAGACACATG